>JABTTQ020001067.1:0-600000 GCA_016081115.2 Rehmannia glutinosa | reverse complement strand
TGAAAATCCTTCAAGACAAAAACTTCGAATATAATCCTTAGGTGATTGGATCACATCTTTGCAAACTGGAATACATACTTCATCGTTGTTTGGGTTGCATTTATAATAAACATTTATATCGCATTGTCTCTCCGCGCCATAAACCAAACAATCTGCAAGAACAAAATAGTTATTTAGTATTTCCTGTTGGAGGAGGGTTATCTCAATTTAGGTAAGAAGGGGTTATTTAGAAATTGGAAGTTGGAAGAGGAATTATTTTTTCTTTGTAGTAGGAGGAGGTTATTTAGGCTAAGAAATATAAGAGAGTTTTTTTGTGGAGAAATATTTGCTTGTATTGATTCTTCTCAAATTTTGGCTTGTTACAAAATGATCAAGGCACCCCTATTTATACTAGTACAACTTCCTAACCAATGACTAGGATTTATTTGATCTAATGGCTATAATTCATCCACTAGAATCATCCTCCAAAATATCTACTTTCCTAGAACATTCTACAAACTTTTCTACAAATAATATCTAAGATATTTTCTCAAGACATTTCTAGATATATTCTAGAACTTAGGCCATTTGGGTTTGGGCTCTCATTCTTTTCTTTTATCTCAAAATTAATCTTTCAAGCCCAATATTACTTGGGCTAAATCAAGTTTATTTTCCAACACCCCCCCTTAAACTTGATTTGTCATTCCGAGGAAACTTCTAAGTCGTATGAAGTCTTCATGCTTGAGTGGCTTGGTGAAGATATCCGCAATTTGATCTTGAGACTTCACATACTCCACTTGCACGTCATTTCTCGATATGCATTCTCGTATGTAGTGGTAGCGAGTGTCAATGTGCTTGCTTCGATCATGAAACACCTGGGATCTTTGCCAATGCCATAGCCGACTTGTTGTCGACACGAATCTTAGTTGGCTCTTCTTGTCATTCCCAGCCTCCTTCAAAGAAATTTCTCAGCCAAACTGCATGGCAAACACAAGTTGTCGCAGCTACGTACTCAGCTTCACAGGTTGAGAGAGTGACTATCGGCTGCTTCTTTGACATCCAAGTGAATGCGGTATCTCCCATGAAGAACACAAAGCCAGTAGTACTTTTTCGATCATCCACATCTCCGGACCAATTGCTATCACTATAGCCAACAAGTTTATAATCATTAGTTGTTGAATAAAATAAGCCGTAATTGATCGTACCTTTGAGATAGCGAAGAATCCTTTTAGCGACCTTCATGTGAGTAATGGTTGGATTCTCCATGTAGCGACTTATTAGGCCGTGGCATAGAGAATGTCCTGTCTAGTGCACGCGTCAAATACCGCAAACTTCCAACCAAACTTTTGTACAATGTCGGGTCCACTTTTTCTTCTCCATCATACTTTGATAGCTTGATCCCGCACTCCACTGGTGTGTTAATAGGCTTGCAGTTATCCATCTTGAATCTCTTGAGAATCTCCTTTGCGTAGCCTTCTTGCGAGATGAAAATCCCATCTTCTTGTTGTTTAACTTCAACGCCGAGGTAATATGCCATAAGCCCGATATCAGTCATCTCAAATTCTCTGGTCATTGCTTTCTTGAACTCTTCAAACATGTTTGGATTATTTCCTGTGAAGATCAAGTCATCCACATATAAACACACGATCAAAACATCATTTTTTCTGACCTTGACATAAAGTGCATGTTCGTGCGGGCACTTAGTGAACCCATTCTCTTGCAAGTATTTATCGATCCTGCTATTCCATGCCCTTGGTGCTTGCTTTAATCCGTATAGAGCCTTCTTCAGCTTCAAGACTTTATCTTCTTCATTCTTCACCACATAGCCCTTTGGCTGCTCAATGTAGACTTCTTCCTCGAGAACTCCATTTAAGAAAGCTGACTTTACGTCCATCTGGTGAATCTTCCACTGTTTTGAGCTTTTAAAGAAATGATAAGCCTTATTGTTTCCAAGCGAGCGACTGGAGCAAATACCTCGTCATAGTCGATTCCAGCTCTTTGACTATAGCCTTTTGCGACTAGCCTTGCTTTATATCTTTCAATTTCTCCTTTAGCATTCTTCTTTGCTTTGTACACCCACTTGACGCCGATAGCCTTATGTCCTTTTGGAAGTGAGGTCAGCTCCCACGTGTCGTTCTTCATGATTGCTTGTATCTCCTCATCCATAGCATCTCTCCATCTTTTATTTTGGACTGTTTTTTCAAAAGTCACAGGTTCACAATCTGCAAGTAGACAGAAAAGTGTTATATCATCTATTCTCTCGGTGTTCTCATAAAGATCTTCTAGACTCCTTGCACGTGTTATGCCTCTTTCATTTAGAAATGATGGTGGCGAGTCTCCTTCAGCTGTTGATTGTGAAGTGGATGGAGTAGTTGGCTCTTGTTGAACTTCTATTGTTGGCTCGATCGGTCTCGACTCCTTTTCTTCAAAATCCGGAAAGAAATTGAAGTTGTTTTGGGAGCCAAAATCCCAATCTGATTCTTCATCAAACTCTACATCACGACTTATCACAAGCTTCTTAGTATTTGGATTATATAACTTATAACCTTTAGAATTTGAGTCATACCCGATGAAGATGAATGTCTCGCTTTTGTCATCAAGCTTACTTCTTCTCTCGTCAGGTACATGTGCATATGCTTTGCTTCCAAATACTTTTAGATGAGAGATACCTGGTTTTCTTCCACTCCAAGCTTCTTGTGGTGTTTTTCCCCAAACACTTCCTCGGTTGGTGAACGATTTGACAGTACACCGCACACGCCACGCTTCTTGACCCGAACTCCTTTGCGCGGCCTTTTGCTTTTGAGCATGCACCTTGCCATTTCAAGAATTGTTCTATTCTTTCTCTCGCCTACGCCATTTTGTTTGGGGGATCTTGGGGGCAAGGGGCGTCGGATTCCATTTGCTTCGCAAAATTCTTGGAACTCCTTAGATGTGAATTCTCCTCCACGATCCGATCGCATTGCCTTGATTTTGCATCCACTTTCATTTTCCACCATAGCTTTGAACTTCTTGAATGCTTGAACACTTCGGACTTGTTTCAAAAAGTATACCCAGGTCTTTCTAGAGAAATCATCAATAAAGAGGAGAAATAATTATTTTTACCGAGAGAGCTTGGCTTGATTGGTCCACAAACATCGGTGTGTATGAGCTCCGGGGGCTTTCAGATCTCGAGCTTGATTCCTTTGGAAAACTCTTTCTCAATTGTTTTCCCAATAGGCATCCTTCGCATAGTTGATCGGGATGATTGATGGAAGGTAATCCTCTTACCATCTCTTTCTTTGATAGTAATTCCAATCCGCCAAAATTTAAGTGCCCAAATCGTAGATGCCAAAGCCAAGATATATCTTTGTAGCAAGCTTTGAGACATTTTGCTACATCATTCTGGATATTTAATAAGAACATTCTATTTCTAGACATTGGCACTTTAGTGATTAAATTATTTCTATCATCTCTTATAGAAAGACTACGATCTTTCATGTGAATGTCATAGCCTTTCTCTAAGAGTTGTCCCAAACTCAAGATATTACTTTTCATATTTGGAACGTAATAGACATTAGAAATAAATTGATGACTTCCATTCTTCAAGCGGATTAGAATTTTACCTTTTCCTTTGACCGGGACTTTAGACTCATCTCCAAAAGAAACATTGCCACTCACCGATTCATCAAGCTCCACAAACATGTTTCTTCTTCCACACATATGGTTGCTTGCACCAGTATCGAGGTACCAAGTGTTGTCTTGTCTTCCATCACCACCTTTGTATGCTAGTAACAAATTGACATCTTATTCGTTTTTATTTTCCACATAGTGGGCCTTTTCTTCAACCTTGTTTTTGGGAGCTCTACACTCGGAAGCATAGTGTCCAAATTTTTGACAATTATAACACTTAGTTTGTGATTTTTGTACCTTGTTCTTGGATTGTTCCTCCCGCGTCCACCGTTGGGTATTCTCTTCTATCTTCATTATTATTGAAACCTCCTCGTGCATGTCCACGACCACGGCCTCGTCCGCCTCGTCCTTGGAAACGGCCTCTTCCATGTTGACCACGTTCATTGCTCATGCTTTCTTCTTTATCCTTCACTTGCATTTTAAAAAGTTGTTCTACAATATCTTGCTTCTTTTTATGTTTTTCTTCATATGCTTGTAATGACCCCAATAATTGATCAATAGTCATCCCCTCCAAATTTTTTGTTTCCTCAATTATTACGACAATATGCTCAAATTTAGGACTTAAAGAACGGAGTATCTTTTCCATAATTCTCACATCACTTAATTTTTCACCATTTCTTTTCATTTGATTAGAGACCGCCAAAACTCTTGAAAAATAGTCGGAAATAGATTCGGACTCTTTCATATGTAAAGCTTCAAATTCACCTCTTAATGTTTGGAGACGTACCTTTTTTACTTGCTCGGCTCCTTTGTGAGACGTTTGAAACTTCTCCCATGCATCCTTGGCGGTAGTTGCACTTGAGATCTTTTCGAAACCATCATCATCCAAAGCTTGGTAGATGAGATAGAGAGCTTTCTTGTCTCTCTTTCTTGAATCTTTTAAATTATCCTTTTGAGTTTGGGATAGTGTAGCCTCATCTTGTGGCTCGACATAACCTTTTTCTACAATATCCCAAACTTCATATGCACCCAAAATGGCCTTCATCTTGATACTCCAATTATCATAGTTGCTTGTGTTGAGCATAGGGACTTGAAAGGAAGCCACACCATTTGCCATATTTTTATGTAAACCACAAGTGATCTTGTGGCTCTGATACCACTTTGTTGGAGGAGGGTTATCTCAATTTAGGTAAGAAGGGGTTATTTAGAAATTGGAAGTTGGAAGAGGAATTATTTTTTCTTTTAGAAGTAGGAGGAGGTTATTTAGGCTAAGAAATATAAGAGAGTTTTTTTGTGGAGAAATATTTGCTTGTATTGATTCTTCTCAAATTTTGGCTTGTTACAAAATGATCAAGACACCCCTATTTATACTAGTACAACTTCCTAACCAATGACTAGGATTTATTTGATCTAATGGCTATAATTCATCCACTAGAATCATCCTCCAAAATATCTACTTTCCTAGAACATTCTACAAACTTTTCTACAAATAATATCTAAGATATTTTCTCAAGACATTTCTAGATATATTCTAGAACTTGGGCCATTTGGGTTTGGGCTCTCATTCTTTTCTTTTATCTCAAAATTAATCTTTCAAGCCCAATATTACTTGGGCTAAATCAAGTTTATTTTCCAACATTTCCTCATATCCAAAATAAGTGACATTTTGACACGTAAGTTTTTTTCACACACAGACAAAAAAAAAAGCAAATTAATTATTTTGAAGATAGATTTGATATACCTGATGTGAATGCTACGAGGATGATGATTGCCAAAAATGGTTTCAAGTTTGCCATTGAGATATTAGTTTTATGACTTGTTGAAATAAAAAAGGATATGAGCTTAATAATTGTGCCTAATGAAAAATTGAAATCCCATTTATATAGGGGTACTCTTATGTTGAATTTTTATAATTTGATTGAAAGAATTTGATTAATATAGCAGTATGGGCAACTTACTATTGAGCTTAGGACCAAATATAGTGATTTCAAGTCAAATGTAATGATGCCCATTGCCCATATAAGGAATATTTGGTTAATACTGTTTTGACTACAGAAGAAATTTCATACCCTTAATCTAAACGATGGAAATCCATCTTTTCAAATTTTCCCATTCAAGAGAAGAAAAAATTATTTACATATAGTTTTTCGGATTTGACAATTTAGTCTTATACTTTCTAGTTGTGGTAATTTCAGTCCTATTAGTAAAAAAATCAAATTTGTCAAATTTGTACGTATTGTATTTCCATAATTAGGAAATAATATATGTAAAACTCGTATCTTGGATTTTGGTCAAAATTCACAATTCTAAAATTCTTCACTCATTAGGCAATCTATATATAGTGTAAATGATAAATAAATTCAACTTAGATGTGAATAGTACATAGGCTCTGAAGCCATTTTCTATAGGTCGATTCAATCTTAGATATATTGAATATTTTTTGCTACAAGGGCATTTTGGGAATAAGAAAAATATTGAAATAGTAGTTATGGCCATATTTGCACCAACTTAAAAATTATAGGACCAGAATTGCACAAATAAAAAACTTATGGGACCAAAAATTACAAAATAAGCAAAACATGCAAGACTAAAATCGCAATTTTAAAAGTTACAGGACTAATAATGCAAAACCCATATACATACATACATGACTAATTTTGCATTTTTCCCATTTATACAAATATTACATTTGCCATACTCTATTCTAGCGCTATTTGTTTACATACTTTGTTGATGTTTATTATGTCGTCACTTATATTATAACTACAAAATTATATAAATAGCACATCTTCCATAAGTCTCTATAGCAATATTATGAGTAAAAATCATCCAAATTTGGCCAAATATAAAGTTGGCAAGTCTAATTAGTCTTATTGTTTAGATACGGGTTAGGGTCGAGAGGGTTCGGGTCTTTCGTAATTATCCCTAAAAATTGAAATAGAAGATTGAGGGTGATAATTACAATTTACAGGCTCCAAAAAACATGAGTCGGTTCTGTACCCAACCAAAACTATATCGGGTTGGGTAACAACCCTACCTACCTGATCAAGAAACTGGGGTATTGAGATGTTACCCAAGCGAGTACAACCAAACTCCCTTGTGATTTTGTCAAATGTCCCATTATGACATATGAATGTGATTTTTTTTCAAAAAAAAAAAAAATTAAAATAGAACACATGCCACAATCGAAAGGGAGTTCGACTGTACCCACTTAGGTAGCATCTAATTACCCAAAAGACTGATTGAGGCCAAGAACGGTTGGCTAGTGATGGTTATCAACTACTAATTATTAGGCCTATAATATATTAAACACCCCCCAAAATACCCCAACTCTACAATATTTTGTGGCATTTGCCACAAAACAGTTAATAACCCAATGTATACTGTATTTATAAATTACTTGTCATGTAATTTAATTTATTCAGCTGACGCTCACCAGCTTACTTGAAAATTCGAACAACTTCTACCAAATTAAAATATAAAGTACATGAAAACAAGATAATATCCATATTACACATGGTATAATCAATAATGTACTAGATAGCTTTTTCTTGTAAGGCCAGTACCATATCCAATTCTAACCCAGCTATACGAGGAAAGGTGTCCAAAGAAATTACCCCACACTGGAAACTTTGGTAATGCACAAAATGAATACAATTGTTTCTTTCAGCCTTTGTGCACTTACTTTCCTTAGCTTGAAATAAACGAAATGTGTGAAATTGAGAGAACAAAATGTTGGTATACTCAGTGTAGAGATATACAGGGGTTCCTTAGTCTTTACTTTTCTCAAACATAAAGCTACCCATAATTAGGTTATCTTCATCTCCATTTAATCATTGTTAAGAAAACTTAATAATGCATCAACAAGACATGAGGGGTTGTTGCTGACAGGGAAAGTTCATGTAGAAATACTAATTAGTATATATATGATGCATCAAGATTAGACTATATCATAATTATATTAATAATCTCTCTCATTTTATTTTCTTTTTTGGTTTAGCTGAGCCTTAAGATTTAAAAATTTGTTTGCGTCAAAGTTGTTAACAAATCAATGTTATAAGTGAAATTAAAAAAATTAAAAAGTTTGACAAATGTATTGATTGTTTTTGTGCGAAATACGTAAGGGGGTAATGTTTGACCCAAATTAGACAAATTTTGACTCTACTAATTTTGAGTTTATTAATTATCAAAATTCTCATTGTCTAATGTTAAATTCGAATCTTATACTCCTTATATATATATATGTTTCATTTGGTATTTTAATACAATAGAGGAATATCATGTGTTTAATACTGACATCAAGCCTAAAATATATTTTGAAATAATCTTCCTACTTGTGTTTCATAGTAGAAGTTTGTGCTTTCCGTTAATTAACTCATATAAGTGTGTGTTCCTTATCTCACTGTGTCCCGAAAAAATTGAAATTTCAGCAAAGGTACAATATATGTGATGTCAGACCATTTGTTACAATATGAAGTAGGAATTAGCTAGCCATGTGTTAGGTCAACCAACATATATAACGATATGATGATCTTGGAGTGCTTGGGTTCAGTACAAAAAAGATCAAAATATTTGAGGTCAAATTGTGAAATCGTATAAAAGGAATTTTATGTGATCAGATTGAAGAAATCCATTTCAAGACCTTATTTATCAACCTAAAACCCAGAATAAAGAAAAATAGAACAAATATGCACACTACTCAATCCTCACAAAACGATTCCAATTATTCTATTTACAATTGTATTTCATTTTAAATATTATCAATTCACAATATAGTTATAAAATGAAATTTGAAATAGAATGATGAAAAATGACACTAGTAACCAACCAAACAAATCTTTAACTTAACTCCTTTGCTTTCTCACACACCATCTGCGTGCATGAGTACACAAACAAGAAAAAGAGAAAATCTCAGTAGTTAGAAGAAGATGATCAGAAAATTAGTAAGCTAGCCCATGAGAAAGACAACCCTCCAGCCACCATTAACTTAATCAGTTTCTTTCAAGAAAACCCCATTTCACCAAATTCCCCTCTCAACAAATAAACTAATTAACCAACAACAACAACAACAAATTTTTACTTTTATTTTTCAAACAAACAAAAAAAAATCATGTCAGTCACTTTCTCCTCAACTCTTGCTTGTTTGATCATCATCTTCAATTTTTCTTTCTCAACCCTTAAATTCCCCCCTTTCTCATCACTTTTGCTCTCAATTTTTCTCTCCGCCGCAAATTCAATTACCCGAAGCTACTCTTCTCCGCCATGAAACCCGCCGCCGGCACCGCCGGAAGCCGCAAGGGCGACAACCTGTCAGTATTCGTGGTGGTCATCACCGTCTTCATCTTCGGCTGTTTCATGTACAACGAGGACGTGAAGTCCATCGCCGAGTTCCCATTTTCGCGTCCCAAATCGCAAGAAACCCAAAACGATGCGTTTCAAGAAAACGAAAGAAATGTCGATACTGTTTCGGTAGTGGTGAATTCGAGAACTGTGGTGGAGACTGAGGTAGAGGGAGAAAATACGGATTCTGTTAGCTTGAAATCTGACGTGGAAAATAAGGAGGGAGAGAAAAAGGAGATTGAATTAATGCCAGCCGTTGATCAGGAAAATGATGATGATGATGATGGTGATGGGGAGGAGGAGGTTGAGATCCCACGTGAAGACTGTGATTTGTTTACGGGGCAATGGGTTTTTGATAACGTTACGCACCCGTTGTACAGAGAGGATGAATGTGAGTTCTTGACCGCACAAGTTACTTGTATGAGGAATGGACGACGAGATTCTTTGTACCAGAATTGGAGGTGGCAGCCCAGAGATTGTTCTTTGCCCAAGTAAGTTTTTGATCAGATGTTATTTTCTTTCTTTGGGTAAATTACAAAAACTACCCATGGAGTTTACTCTAATTACAAAAACACCCCCTTAATTAAGGTTTTCAAATACCCTCTCTGAGATTTTTAACAAATACTCTCCTTACGGTGGCAATTTGTAAAATAGAAACAAATGCTAAGGGATATTCATAATTTTGAAAAATAGCTGGAATTTTTGTAATTAGATTGACCCTCAACGATATATAAATATTATTGAATTAACCGTACATTATTTTCTTGAAATAGTCGCGATTTTGATTAGAGTTGTTAAATGGGCCGGGCCGGACCCGTTGGACCAATAAATTCCATATTGGGCCACTATTTTTGGTCATCTTTGAAAATACATATGAATGTCTTAGTTGGCTCGACCATTGGGACCAAATAGGCCCAATCTCTTTCGGGCTTATGAAATTGCGGCTCTGGCCGACCTTTTCATTAGTAGGTTTTGATGACAAAATTCTAGTTTTAATTTAATTAATTTCTTGTTGATCAACTGATTACTATGTTTATTGGACTGTTTAAGGTTCAAACCAAGATTATTGCTTGAGAAACTGAGGAACAAGAGGCTAATGTTTGTTGGGGACTCTTTAAATCGGAATCAATGGGAATCCATGATATGTTTTGTTCAATCAGTTGTCCCTCCTGGCAGGAAGAGTTTGAACAAGACTGGCTCTTTATCTGTTTTCAGAATTGAGGTATATATGTCACTGCAGCATTATTTATTGCTAATTAATTACAACTTTCTGTCTTCATCATAATTCATAATAATCTAGTCCATTCACAATACTATTTCCTTAAATCTTAATGCTAATTTATGTGGTCAATGTCCTTGCTTTTTTTATTTGTTTTTTTAACTTGTATGGGACTTCATTTATGCCTTGGTGGGACCATTAAAGAATAATTGCTTGATCAGATGAACTAGAATCAAGACAGTGTCACACTAGTTGAAGTTAGCTCCACGCTTTCTCCACTTTTTTGTGACAAGATTATTTATACAAATGCTTAATTAGATTATTTCAAGTAACTAATTCATTTTCCAAATCGGTTCTAAATTTGTTATCCCCTTTTTTATTTTACTTTCTACTTCATTTTATCGATGAAATTTGACGTGTTTATAAATAAATTATACATTTTATTGATTATTTCAGTGCAAACATGTGTTATTCATATGAATACATAGTAAAAAATTGTATTCATAAAATACAAAGTGAAATAGAATCTGAAGCATGATTTGCGGATTTAAATAATATAATATTTTCAACTTGTCTGGAAAAAAATATTGCACATAAGATTCGTTCCAATTTTTAACATGCTGGAATTGTACATAACTTGTTCAGGATTACAATGCCACGGTGGAATTTTACTGGGCTCCATTCTTGGTAGAGTCAAACTCGGATGATCCAAATATGCACAGCATTTTGAACCGCATAATAATGCCCGAGTCCATCGAAAAGCACGGCAAGAATTGGAAGAATGTGGACTACCTCATTTTCAACACGTACATTTGGTGGATGAACACTTTTGCCATGAAAATTCTGTGAGTAATTGATTCATTCACTGTCTTCTACAATCAGTCATCGATCACTAAACACACACACACACACACATTTGTCGATTAAGTTTGTGCGGACATTTAATGTTTGATTGGGCAAATGAAACAGGCGAGGCTCGTTTGATCAGGGCTCGACAGAGTATGATGAAATTGAGAGGCCAGTGGCTTATAGGCGAGTTTTGGGGACTTGGGCTAAGTGGGTCGAGCAAAATGTGGATCCAAATCGCACCAAAGTCTTCTTCATGAGCATGTCTCCGCTTCACATCAAGTAATATTATTATCTCACTCACGTCCCTTTCTCTTCAAATTTACCTTTCATTTTTATTTTTTTAATTATTCCTTATTTTAGGTGATTTTCTTTTCGGGAAAATTGTAAGATCAGTTTGATAATTGACCTCTTTAGACTTTTGGTCTACTAAATCAATAACTTTAAATTTTTAGGACATTTTGTCCGTGCTCACTAACTTTAAATTTTTAGGACATTTTGTCCGATTTTCGCCCAAACATTCTGATTTCACCGAAATTTGCTGACGGACCAAAATATTGATGACATAGGTTTATAATTTTAACTTCAATTTGGAGGGAGATTGTCACGTCTTCGCTGACTGTATATATAATTTTAATTTTTTTACCCAAACTTAAATATACAGTCAGCGAACACATGACAATTTCCCTTACAAATTAAAAATTCTCCGATTTATTGTCCATGTCATCAACATACCGGTCCAAAACAACAACTTTTGGCGAAACTAAAATTTTCCGGCAAAAATCTGACCAAATTTCCTAATAGTTTTTAAAGTTAATTACCAAATGATTCAATTATCTTTCGAGTTAACCATAAAATTTGAACCATTTATTATCACAAAAATTCCACAGGAGCTTGGATTGGGACAACCCCGACGGCATCAAATGTGCTAAAGAGACAACCCCAATACTCAACACATCAATGCCACTCAACGTTGGCACAGACCGAAGGCTATTTGTTATCGCGGCTAATGTGACAAAGTCCATGAAAGTGCCTGTCCATTTCCTAAACATAACAACCCTGTCCGAATACAGAAAAGATGCCCACACTTCCGTCCACACCATCCGCCAGGGTAAAATGCTCACGCCCGAGCAGCAGGCTGACCCGGATAAGTACGCCGATTGCATCCACTGGTGCCTGCCCGGCTTGCCCGACACGTGGAACGAGTTTCTCTATGCTCGAATTATATCGCGATCTTGACGGAACGCAAACGTTTCGTGTATATCGTGAAAATACGTAGATGCATGAAACGTATACATACTAACGTTGTTGATTACTTGAAATTTTGTGTTTTTTTTTTCTTGTTTATAGTGCTTTTTTTTCCAACTTGGTTTTTGATGTGGTGGGCTTATTGTGTGTTCACTAAATTGAGAGTTGAGACCTCAATTGTAAAATGGAATTGGGTAATTGGAAATGAAAGGGAAATAATTGTAACTATTTGTTGACGTATAATTTGTTAATAATTAATAATTTTCATTTTAATGTTAATAATTAATTGTTCTACATTCACTCCTTATGGTCTTGTTGGACTATTTTCATTTTCAATATGAAGACCCGATTTGTAAACAGATTAATACTTGACCATGAGACTTTTGCAGAAGTATGCCCTGTTGATTTTATGAATTAAAAACCTGACATGATCCCTTAAGGTCACGGAATAGAGACTGGATCTAAGTAAGTCTAACAATGAGGTGACAGAAAATGAGGGATCTTATGCCTTGTAAAATCTGGAAAATAAATTGATTATGGAGCTAAATTTATGTTTAATGAATAGTGCAATAAAATTATAATTATGTAGTAATATGCCACAAATCTAAGTTTAGAGGAATAATTACAATTATTGTTATAAAAGAATAAACTATGGGGGCAAAATTGTCTATATAGAGTAAAGTTTAATAAAATTCATAGTTTGGTAGGTATAGTGTAACAAATTAAAATATGAAGGGTAAAGTGATAAAATAGGTAAAATTTGGATGGTTTATTGTATTTATCTCATTTTCAAATTACATAGTTTTAGGATGGATGAGCTTATTGTTTATCACACAATTACTGGCAATATTGGGCTAAGCGTATGTGGCTTGCATTAGACCCACATGGGCTGCCATATTTTAGGCCCACGTGGCTTGTCTCATCGTGGTTGAATTGTCCAAATTTAAGGTGCAACTTTTATTTTGAAATTTTTTTTACGAGAGAATAGTGGTGAAAATTTTATGGAAGAAAAAAGATGAATTTTGAGAGTGTGTGATTGAATGTGAGATGAAAAAATAATGATGAAAGTTGATTTGATTTAAAAATAGTAAAATAATGATTGGATGTGATTGTTAGTTAGAAATGTGTGAGTGAGTGAATAGTGAAATTTGTGGGAGAATGTGTAGTCATGATTAGTTTTTTGTGAAAAAATGTGTAGATGTGATTGGTGAAAGAAAAAATGAGAAAAAGTGGAAGTGAGAGAACAATATATTTTCTAAAACATTTCATAAACAATCGTATATTTGGTCAAAAAAAATTCTCCAGCGGAACGAAAATAAAATCTCGTTCATATCCAAACCTTAATTTCCTCCTTTTCGAAAAAGGTAGGTTTTGATAATGTTTACAGAAATAGGCATAAATTCCAACATGGATATTAAATCTGCTTCAAAACGGCAAAATTGTTTTTTTAGTCCTCTAAGTGGTTGTAATTGGAGATTCAGTCCTATTTTTTTTCCAATTTTAGATTCAGTCCTTTAAGTGGAAAAATTTCGGATTTTTAGTCATGTCACCTGTTATAACAGGTAAATTTTACTTATTGGTTGATGTGTCATTAATTTTTTTTTAAAATTTTAATTTTAAAGGAAATTGCTGAATTGGTAAATTACCTGGATAAACTTGTAGGCAAAATTGCCTAATCTTTTTTTTTTCCTGATTTTTTTCATTTTCTCGCTTAATTCTTCTATTTCCTTAAACAAAAATAAATTCACTTATTTCATCTTTCTAGCTTTCTATCCCTCCCTACTGCTGCCCGCATGTGCTGTGACCCCCCAAATCACCGTCACCAAGATCGCTCTCGGCCACTGGCGCCCAACCTTATTCTTTTTGCTCCATTTTCATTTTGCTCCTTATTCTTTTATTCTTCTCATTTTTATTCATTTTTTCTCTTTTTTTTTCGTTTTTCACCTTCTTCTTTCTTTAGCAGGCTAGTTTTGGGTGGGACCATGGAAATGGTGGATCTGTGGAAGTTGGGGGATGTGAGGTTGACAGAGGTGTGAGGTTGGGGGAGATGAAATTGGGAAAATTGAAAAACATTTTCGGAAAAATGAATAAAGAAAAAAGATAGAATAAAACAAAGGAGTGCTTTTTTTTAAAAAAAAATAAAAAATAAAAGATAAGTGTTTATATAATTATTACACATATAAAGTTTTTAAATTAAATTAAAATAAACCAGTTTAATTCTTATTTTTTCTGTTTTATGCAAAAGGGGCAAATTTAGTTATTTTAAAACATAATTTTTTGAGTACTATTTTAAAACATAATCTGATAATCAATTAAATAAATATTAACATTTTTTATAAATTTAAAAATCATAGAGAAATATCTTCAAATATTAAATTTAATTTATCAATAAAAAGAAACCAAAATGGCAAGTTGGATATATTATTTTTTACCTAAAAATTTATCACATAGGATGCCAAATGCCAACTCAGCATTTTCTCTTTAAAATTAATCTATTAATTAAAATTAAATGCCACATCATCTAGCAGGTCACATGACCAAAAATCCGAAAATTTTCCACTTAAAGGACTGAATCCAAAATTGAAAGTAAAACATGACCGAATATCCAACTGTGTCCACTTAAAGAACTAAAAAAACAATTTTGCCGCTTCAAAACCATTGTTGTGAAATTGATATATTATAACCCTCTCCCCATATTAAATCCATAGATATTAATCATATATTGTTTTTTCAAGGTTTTCAGCATTTAATGAATAAGCGAATTCTTGAAGTGGGATCCGATCACAAACAAACTTTAAACAGGATCGCCGTGAAGCCCCTCCAATGATTTAAGTTAGTATTCTAAGGAAAAATTCAAATGGACTACATATTTTAATACAATTGTATTTTAAGACTATTTTTTACTAAAAAAGGTAGTCCTGTCTTTAAAACTATTATATCTCATTACTATATATCATTCATTTCTTTTTTTTTTTTTTTGAAGAAATATATCATTCATTTCTAATTACAAGAGATTGGAATCAAGTAAAAAAAAGATGATTTTTTTCACCATATGTGCATATATACCAAGTATAGAAATTGCTATATATACTCTTATTATTTCCTTCCACATAATGATATATATTTCTTCTACAACAAAAATTTCCAAATAAAATATTAATTGGTTTCAAGATTGACGATGGAATACCAAAGGCCGTAATTTCCTCCTAACTGATTATTTTATACAATCAAAGAATCACTAAATGCAATTTTGACCAACCCCATCCAAGTAATTTACTATATAAATTATAGCACAACCAAAGAACCCTTTCATTTTTCACTAAAACTCCCTGCCTAAAAGTAGCACAATAATGCCTAGTTTGTGTTACTTTGCTGCCTTTGTTTTCTGTTTTCTGGCATTAGTTAAAAATGGTGTGTCAATAGACTATGGAGCAGCCCTGACAAAATCATTGTTGTACTTTGAAGCACAAAGATCAGGGAAGTTACCATCCGACCAGCGCGTCCAATGGCGGGGAGATTCTGCTCTTAATGATGGCAAAGATGCTGGCGTACGTATAAACTATATTTTTTTTTCGTTGAGTTAGATTATATATAAATAAATTTTCATAGGGCAATTTCATCGAACCATATATATTGTCGGACACAAGTAGATTAGTGGTAATAGGGCAATTTATCGAACCATGGATTAATTCTCCTTAGTTATTTTAACTTAAAAGGCAAAATTGTTTTTTTAGTCCTTTAAGTGGAGCCACTCGGAGATTTGGTCCTTTTTATTTTTGGACTTTGGATTTCATCCTTTAAATGGAAAAAAATCGGACTTTTGGTCCTATGACCTGCTACAATAGGTACTTGTGACCTGCATGCATATATGGCTTTTTTTTTAAATATTAATTATGAAAAATTAATAAAAAACTGATGACTTGGATGTATGAGTAGGATTATTGGACGGAAATATTAGGTTCCTTTTGAATGTTACAGAATATATTATTATTAAACATAAATAATTTAGAAAAAAACACTGAAAACAAAAGGATGTTAATAAAATGTAAATATTATAATTAGATGAACACTTGTAAAATTCAATAATAAAAATAGATTTTAGTTTAAATTACTTCTCGATTTTTAAAAATACAAATCCTTATAAAAATCATATTTAAGTATTGAAAGTATATTTTAGGCTAATTATGTTTCATTTAGTAAAATAATGATATTTTAAAAGTGAAAAAATACAAAAAAAAAAAAAAATTAAAAGACGAAAAATGGGGAAGACTGTTCATCTTCCCCAGGAGAACCCTCCCCCGGCGCAATCCCCGAAATCAACATCGCGCCAACGACGAATCAATCGCTCATGGCTTCCCATCGCCACCACCGCCGAACAACCTCCGCCGCCCCATAGGAATCGATTCTCCCCACCCATATACATATATGTATATATTTATGTACACAATATGTATTTTTAAAAGTTAAAGATGTTAAAAAAAAATTAATCTTATGATAAAAATATGTATTTTTAAAAATTAAGATATTTCAAAAATAATTAAAGTATACTTTTACTTATAAATATAATTTTTAACATTACTTTTCGTTTTTAAAATAAATTATTCTTAGTTTCGGATTTATGAATTTATTTAAATGTGTTTTTGACTTTTTCCTAATTAGAATGCCAAGATGGAGTTCTGAATATATTATGTAAAATGTCAATTTTATTAAATATATTTCTTCAAACATTTAGTTTTAAATTTTAAATATAATTTTTATTGTTGTATATAATATGTAATTAATTTTTTTAACCTAAAATGCCGAGTTGGAATTCTGTTTTTGTTTTTGTTTTTGTTTTTGCTCTTCAATTTGCCCATATGTTAAGTGTATTGACAAGTAGGATGCCACATAATTAATTGGTATTGAAATATTAAGTTTTATAAAAAAAGAAATTACACATCAGATTTGCAGGTAACGTTTACCTATTATAGCAGGTCACAGGACCAAAAGTCCGATTTTTTTACATTTAAAGGACGAAATCCAAAGTCCAAAAATAAAAAGGACCAAATCTCCGAGTGACTTCACTTAGAGGACTAAAAAAAAAAATTTGCCTAAAAATAATAGTGATAATTATCTGGTGAGTTACTTGATTATTTTTTAAAAAATAAATGCGGTAAATTTCTTGGTACCCAGAAGTGATTCTTGGTCTCTAAGAAATTTATCGGTCCTCATAAATGAATAAAAGGAAATGGACAATACAATTAAAATTAAAAAAAAAATGCTTAAGAAAACCTTTGTTTCAAAAGCATGACTAAAAATTATATTTGTTATTGACAAATGGTCGAAAATTCGATGGACTAATTAGAATATTATGTGAAATACTATTTTTTTTTTTGTTGCTTTTCATGTCAACTTATTTTCATGTATATATTTGGTCTCAATTGTATACATCTACAATGTGCATGGAATACTAAGCGCCAAATTGACACAAAAAATGTGAATTGCGACTATATGTGGTTACCAGGCCAAATTTTTTAACCTTTCACATAAACTAAAACTTTTAGTCTTCTACAATTTTCAATAATCATACATTTCCTTTTTGCCTTGAAAAAATTGAATAAATTTTCTAAGTATAATGAATATTTTCATTGATTGGAACTAAGTTTTATTTATTTCCAATGGCGCCACAGGTCGATTTGGTGGGAGGATATTACGACGCCGGTGACAACGTGAAATTCGGGTTCCCTATGGCTTTTACAGTGACTATGCTGGCATGGAGCGTGGTTGAATTCAGGCCTCAACTTAAGGCCCGAAACGAGTTATCGAATGCTTTGAGGGCTGTCAAATGGGGCACGGATTATCTGATTAAGGCCCATCCGGAGCCCAATGTACTATATGGCCAAGTGGGAGATGGCGGGTCGGATCACTCGTGCTGGCAGAGGCCCGAAGATATGACCACGCCTAGAACCGTTTATAAGATTGACGAGCAGCATCCAGGATCCGACCTTGCCGCTGAATCTGCCGCCGCTTTGGCGGCGGCGGCCATGGTTTTTCGGCGATACCCTAGTTATTCATCCACGCTTCTAAACCATGCAAAGCAGGCAACACTCTTCCCAACTTTTTTTCTATCTCTATATATATTTTTCTATTTATCCAGTGACGTAGTCAGCCCATGAAAGTGGAGTGAGTCAACACACGAAAGTGAGGTGAGCCACATAAAAAACTCCAAAAAAAACTATAACTTAAATTCTATTTTATTTTTTAATGAAATTAGGTATATAAAAAATAAGGGGAGTATGGTCCCATGTCTTCGTCATTGTATCTCTCTCTCTATATATATATATATATATTTGTGCAGTGTGTCTGTTAGTCTATATATATTGTATTGGATGAATGTCACCTATATAAAGAATGTTATAATTGGCTAATTGCACATGTCATTTATCTAGAACAAAAGAGTGCAATATGAGATTTTGGAGTCGGAGAAATACCCGAGTGACAAGATAATATATCATTTAATTTATATTTTGTAATATGAGTTGATTTAATAATAATGAACAAAATAACAAAAAGTAGTATATACTAAAACAATTTAAACACTTAAGTAGGTTTTAGCTTTATAAACAACTCTAATTTTAAATTATGTGAATAGCAAATATTAATAAGTTGTGAATTGTCTCATTTATGTTCGTTGCTTTTTAAATTTTCGGCAGACAATTATATTGCAATTGCTTTCCGAAATGTCCTAGGATATCTATGATGTTGCTGATTTAATAATGAAAATGCGCAATTTCATAGGACACGAGTATTTTAATCAATTAATCTTAAGCAAGAACATAAATCTTGTAAGCTATTGAGGACTATTTAATTCGTATTAATTAATCGTAATTTCACGACAGTTGTTTGATTTTGCTATAAAGTACCCTGGTCAGTACCAAAACAGCAATATTGGGGCGGGACAATTCTATTCAAGCAGTGGATATGAGGTATAATTCTTAATACATTTCACAATTTTTCTTTAATTACATCCATTCAGTGTTACGCTATACAGTTTAATTTAAATCCAATTTTCCTATTTCATATATATAGGACGAATTGTTGTGGGCTGCAGCCTGGTTAGCACGAGCCACTAATGACAACAGCTACATAGATTTCATTACCAAATCCACGAATTCTGGTGGCACGAGAAAAATGTTTTCCTGGGATGATAAATATGTTGGTGCTCAAATCCTTATCTCAAAGGTATGTGAATTATCGAAAAAATTGCAAAATGATCCTGTAAATTGTACGTTGTCAAGATTGGTCCTATTTATTTTTAGGTTCTTAATTTTGTATGGATCCTGTAAGTATTAAACTTGCTCAATTTGACTAATCGAGTCTTATTTTCGTAGGAATATTGCAAATCCACCAAAACTTAGCACGTGACTCGCACGTGAGGTGTTTTTTTGTTTTTCAACAATTTATGGTGACTTAGCAATCCGTTTCAGCATAAGTGTCCATATTTGATTGCAGTAATGAATTGTCAGGTCACCAGGAATCGTCAAAATCAAACATTCCTCAAATTTTGGGCCCCACGTGCTAATTTCCAGTTAATTTGCAACATTCCATGAAAATAGGATTCATATTGAGCAATTTCAATATTTACATGACTAAATTGAACATGACCAATTTTGACAACCCTGTAAGTTGCATGACCAATTCTGATCGATCAAATTGCGATTCTGTAAAAATTAATGGCATTCGTGCTTCGATGAAATTTCAATATTACAGAGTGTTCTGGAGGGAAAAATTCCAGGAAATGGAAACTTGGATCAACTCAAGAAGTCCGGTGAGGAGTACATTTGCAACTGCATTCAGAAAGGTAACAGTAATGTACAGAGAACAAATGGTGGACTTCTTTGGTTCCAAGAATGGGATAATCTTCAATACGTTACGAGTGCATCGTTTATCATCGTTGCTTATGCTGATGGTCTTGCCGCGACTAAGAACAATCTCCAGTGCACTGGAGGTGTCGTTCGGCCTCAGGACTTGATCGCCTTTGCGCAATCACAGGTACACAACAAATATATTTCTAAAGTTGGAAATATGTCAAATTGGCTGTTTACGTTTTCAAAAAATAAAACTTAGTCACTTTTGAAAGAAAAGAAAAATTGTCTTTTTACCCATTTTGACTTAAAAATGGTTGTCATGTGCTTCTTGTATTTTTTGGTAATTGGCCATTTTTCGAAAAATCGATGTTGTACATTTTTCAGTACAGAGAAATAGGTTCATAGTCCTAAGAAATGTACATTTCCCTTAGAAATGGAAAAAGGGAACATAAACAATTGAATTTAAAAATGGCTAAAAAAGCCTTTGTTTGAAAAAACCTCGGCTAAACAATATTTTTGTTACAGACAAATGATCAAAAATCTAGCAGACTCTAGATATAGGACAAATACAGGGTCGGTCGTTCGTAACATTCATATACTACAAATAAATTTATCATAGTTCCAAATCTTGGTCAGCGAAATGATAATATCTTGCATTTGAAGTTGAAAATGATTTTCTGCCAAAGTGTCTTAAAAAGTATTTCATGTCGCTTCGACGTCCTACAGGAATGAAGCTGGAAAATGAAAATTTAGGTGACGAGATTTTTCCTTTTTCTGTTTGGAAACATTAGATAAATAGGTGTTTTAGTTATTTTATGGTGTTAAAATTTTAGAATTTAATATTATAATAATTTTAGTAATTTATTTTTAGGTCGATTACATACTAGGCTCAAACCCGAAGCAAATGAGTTACATGGTAGGTTTCGGATCAAATTATCCGAAAAAGGTTCATCACAGAGGAGCATCAATCGTGTCGATTAAGGAAGATCCGAGTCCGGTGACTTGCCAGGGTGGTTTCGGTGAGTGGTTTCACAAGGATGCTGATAACCCTAATGTACTTGACGGGGCAATTGTTGGGGGTTCAAATCAGAGCGACGAGTATACAGATGTGAGGGACAATTTCCAGCAAGCTGAGCCTGCAACTGCAAATAACGCGCCATTTGTCGGTGTTCTTGCACGGGTTGCCTGAGAATTTAATTTGTTACATGTATTTCAGGCATTATTGTCTTTTGTAACAGTCTACCAATGTATTGAAGCAGAAATGTTTGTAGTTGTAAAGATGTGTAATTCTTGCCTGGAAAGTATTTTTCACTTATTACGTTCCCTGTGAGCTTTCAATTATTGTGGCAGAATTTGTCTAAATTGGTTATATGTTTGAATGAGATAATTCATTCAATAAAATTGCTTATAACACATTGACATTATTTTTGAATTAATCGACTTTGATCAAATTCTTTTCTAGCCTTAATTAATTGCAAATTTGGTCCACAACTTTAGGGCAGTTGCATTATATGACTTTTATTTCTTCACTTTGCAAAATATTACTTTATTTTAAAAGATCTGGCGCGTTAAGGACAAAAGCCCTTAGAAGTTTAGAAATTGCAGATAGATTAACACGCGACAACAAACGAATGGATAATTTATCGCTACATATTATATAAGTATACCCGTGTCGATCTAATCTGCTTCTTTTTTTTTTTTCCCAAGAAAACGATAGTATTAT
This sequence comes from Rehmannia glutinosa, assembly GCA_016081115.2. Classification (NCBI taxonomy): domain Eukaryota; kingdom Viridiplantae; phylum Streptophyta; class Magnoliopsida; order Lamiales; family Orobanchaceae; genus Rehmannia; species Rehmannia glutinosa. The sequence continues at coordinate 578,189 of JABTTQ020001067.1, read as the reverse complement.
AAAACTCATCAGGACAAAATACAAGTCAAGCCACTAGGCTAGTGTGCCACCTTGATTACAATATGAAGTTCAAGGTGGGAATGACAAAACCAACAAAAGCTTACAGACCAACTATACTAATCACATTAGCTGGTTCTTAACTAACCACATTACAATGATGTTCCACCAACAGAAAAAGACAACTGTCAAAGTTTAAAGTGAGAGAGTAAACATCCTGTGCAATATTTGAAGTGTCCGATTCAAAAGGTAGTCTTTGTGTCAGTTTCACTACCATTTCTTCCATATCAAGTCTGAAAATAATATTTCCCCACCTCTCTCTAAACGCCAACAGTTGCCCCTCTCTGATAGCCTGCAGGTATGTTTCCACTGGATTAATACTATAATCCCTAGACCCATCCCAATATTTAATCAAAGTCCCTTCAGAGTTTTTCACCAACATTCTCCACTCTGTTTTTTCTTCATCATTTCAGTGAGCTAAAAAAAAATTCTTTCCTTTTTGTTTTAAATCCATGACTTTGGTGTATGAAAATATGCACTAAAATGTAATATTATATAATAACTTTTTTTAGTGCAGAATTTACTGCAAACTGTTGGAGATGAAGTGCAGATTTTACAACAAAATAGTGCAAACTACTAGAGATGATCTAAGCTAATGACTTATAAGATACTAATTAATTAGCCCAAACATTAGTAGTGAGTCATCTCGACTAGTCTAACGTGTGTTATATTTTAGGTTTCTATGAACAAATTACTTCTCCTCGCTAGCCTACAATCCAAGGTTAGGTACATATGATTTGTTGTCGAAATCACAATCTTAATAGTTATTGATGTCCGCCTAGGAACTTATCATTTTAGATGTCATTTATTTTAGGGGTAGCAATTTGGCTCATCGGGTTGGCTTCATATTTGGTTTTGTGTTGGTTTCGGGTTATATTTAATATACATCAAATTTTAATTAAAATATAAATTAACTATATTTTAGACAAATTGGTAACATCGTGTCAGTCGAGTTAGGGTATCTCTAAGTAACTTTAAATTGGGTTCGTACCAGGTTATTGTAGCGGGTGATGGATTGTCATCCTTAATTTATTTGCAGAATGTCACTAAATCCTTCTTAATTCGGTGTGAATATATTCATTTTATCGCTATTTCGGGTATAATCTTGCTTTTGAAAAAATATGTTAACTCATTATGGGTACTCAAAGTAGAGGAGTAATTTCCATAACTAAATATACATTATATTGGATGTTACATAATGTACTGCATATTTGGTTATTCAACAATGCATAAATAATTTCTAGATAATACATAGTTATTTGATTTTGTTGCATAGTTGGATATACTGTACTGCATATTAGTTTTTTTTATGATGCATAGATAGTTTTCAGATAATGCATATATAGTTGACTTTTGTTGCATATTTAGTTTTCGAACTCAGTGTTCGTTATTTCTCTGTAATATTGCACCGATTTTTCTTGTTTTTTCTCTGTAATTTTCATGAACTGTAATTTTCGAGTTCTTCACAGTTTTCTTTATTTGTGTTAATGGGAGAGAGAGAGAGAGAGAGAGAGAGAGAGAGAGAGAGAGAGAGAGAGAGAGAGAGAGACGTGAGATTGGGAAATTGGGAGATGTATGAGAGAGAAAAAGATTTGATTCCATTTTTGTAACTAACTTGTAATGTTATTTTACCCTACTATCCTTATATTGATTAAATTAATATTTTAATATAATTTTATCCATTAAATCATACTCATTGATTAATAGTGGGGGATGATTGAGATTAATCCATTGTGTCTCACCTATAGACATTGTCTCACTTGATCCTCCCTTATATTTTGATTATAATTGAATATTACGAAAATATTATGGATATTAAAGGAGAATGGAAGATTTACTTTAATTAATTGAATTTTTGAAAACTTATGATAATCTTACTTTAATTAATTGAAACCAAAAATTATGGAATTAAAACTAGTAAGATAATCTTACTTTAATTAATTGAAATTTTGAAAACTTATGATCACCGTTTATTGTTGGCAACTTAATCAGAGGAAAAGATTAAAGGGAACAAGCATAAACAAATGGGAAACACCTAACTGATGTAATTTAACTGGACCTTTTTTCTCACGTTATTGTTTTTTTTCTCATTTCCATAACCAGGCGGTCCAGTGAACCGCCGGTTTCCTCTTTTCGGTCGGTTTTAACCAATTCACTCAGATTCTCGGTGGTCTAAACAGGAAATCCAGTTTATATGGCTTGCTGGGATCGGACAAGGCGATGATTCCTGATTGAACTGGATGATCCGGTCCAGTTTTAAAAATATTGGGCCAAGCTAGCTACCTGTTACCCGACCTACATTGGGTTTGGCTTGAGTTGTTACAATATTTGTTTTAATAATAAGTGATATTTTTTTAATAAGAAATTATACTTTTTTAATACGAAATGGTACATTCATAAAAACATGTGATATTTTTTAATAAAAGGTGATACTTTTTGTAATAAAAATAAATTTTGCTTTAGTGAAAAGTGACACTTTTTTAATAAGAAGTTATACTTTTTCTATAAAAATATATACTTTGTTTTAATAAAAAAATAATTTTTTAATAAAAAGTGATACTTTTTTAATAAATAGTAATACTTTTTTAATAAATAGTGATATTTTTTTTATAAGAAGTGATACTTTTTCTATAAGAAGTAATATTGCTTTTAATAGAAGTGATAATTGTTTCCATAAGAAGTGATACTTTTTTTAATAAAAAATAATATTTTTGGAGTATAATGTGATATTTTTTTCATAAAAAGTAATAATTTATTTTCTCCATGTTTTTCCTTTGTTTCATTCATGTAGAGAAAAAGAATGATAATAGATGTGAGGGGAAAGGAAGAGAGGGACCACAAGAAGAGTTGGATGAGGAGAGAGATGAAGGACCATAAGAGGAGTGAGGTATAAGGAGGGAGAGAAAAATGTGGCACCCACTGGCGGAGACAGGGCTGGGCCAGTCTAGGCCCTGGCCCAGCCCATTTTTTTTTTAAAAAAAAAATTTAGTGAGGATTTTTTTTTAAAAAAAAATTAGTTATAATTTGTATTAATGTTTCTTGGAGTTTCTATCCGGCCCACCCCATTTTCGTGTATCGATCCACCCTGATAAAGCGTCCTGACTCCGCCCTTGGTGGCACCATGGGAGCACTGAGAGAGAAGGGACATGTGCATGTGTTTAGGTAATGGGACTCCGTCCACGGATTTAGATCCGTGAGACGATTTCACAAAAGATTCCTCCTAAAAATAATAAGTTATAATATCTTAGATTATCTATATTTTGCTCTTTCTAAAGCCTTATATCCCTTTCCCTCAAAAAAAATAAAATAAAATAAAGCCCTATATCCCTTGATCGAAGTCTTTCTCCACTAGCAAATATTTTCGCAAGGACTTACTCTAATGCGGTGCCATTTTACTTTATTTAATTCTGAGAAGTCTATAGCTGAATCTTTTTTTTGTTTGAGTAAATGAAAATATCATTAATCGATCAAATTCTTCTGCAAAGCATTACAAATAAAGGGTGGAAGAACGGACCACCACTCTTTAACACTAGACATGCATAGAATTAGTTACTCTCGCTAAAGTGTGGGCAACATAATTCGATGATCTCCTAATAAATAAACAAGAAACATATGATAAATCTTCTAACAAAATCCTATAATCTTTAATAATGCAACTAAAGTAAGAATTATCCAATGAATCTTCTCGAATAGCTTTCACGACTGACCAGGAATCCTATCCTGAATAGAATCTATTAATATTAATAATGAGTTGGGCACTCCTATCCTGAATAGAATTGAAACACATATACAAAGATATGCAGGTTGTTCTACTTTCACTTTTATTTTTGTTTTTGTGGTTTTGGGTATAAAGTGGTATATTATATCATTCATCACATTAATAAGTTGCAGTAGAATTAATTAGAACCAATTGTTTTCCAACAATAGAATACTACATTTAATAGAAAAGAGTGCTGCAAGTACATAATAGATTGATATATATTCACAAATCTAGTGAAAAATGTACCTCTTTAATTTTTTTCGCTTGGAAAAAAACTTAATTACGCAGTAGTTTACTTACACGTTCCTAAAATTAAAATGAAGCGACGCATTTATTTAATCAGTATACAACTAAATTTTATTAAATTATTAGTGAACATTGAAGAATATATCACGTCAAGGTAGTGTAATTAATCTGGAAAAATAAATAGGCAGAGCGGCATTTAACTACAATTAGACTGAGTGGATCTACCAAACACAACTGAAAAATAATAAAAAGAAAAAGAAAAAAATGAAACGATTATAATTAACATTTGCCAATCACTTGCTTCCAAAATTAGTGCAAGAATCTGACCAGTATTTGATTAATAACCAATAATTAATCATAAAAAATTATATTTATGATTGATTGCATAGGAAAATTAGGATAACCTTAAATAATAAGCACTGAAAATGAAATCAAAAAATAATGAAAAACTAAGGAGTAAAGTAAAAAACTAACAATGATGATAATTTTTTGACTAAAATATTAAATATCCCATATCTGTACAAATTAAAGCATAGTTTTTTTTTTGGAAAAAAATAAGGCATAGTTATTTTAGAACTTTGTAGATTAAAAATAATCTCACCCCTTAAAATTTTGAACAATAAAACTTCAATTATTTTATAACATCTCTAAATTTAATAAATTTACAAATCCAAAGTAAAATTACATAAAATTGTTTTATTTAATCTTCCAAGACGGTGTATTTCTTAATACTTAACTATATATACATATTAAAAATGGGATTATGAAAGGAAAAAAAAAAGAATGCATCGACTTTTGGCCTTTTCTCGATAGCAAAAATATTTTTTAACTATAATTTTCAAAAACGTTTTTTTAGTCATTTTTGAATTCAAATATCCACTTTGATACTCACCAACTTAAGAAAATTCTTTTTTACCCAATTTGACCAAATTGCCCCTCCTTTAATTTGGGGATTTTTGAGGGAGGGGCAATTTGGTGCCCATATCGTGCCAATATAGTGTCATGTCGTGGCATATTGGGCCAGCCCCTATGTACATATACATATACATATCATGATATATATCGTGCCCATATCGTGCGCATATCGTGTCAACCCCCAATTGTTAAAAAAATATGAAAAATTGTCAATTAATTTTGAAAATTATTTCAATGAAATTTAAAATTATTTGCAATTTATTAAAAAACGTTAAAAATCGACAAATTTATTTTAAAATATAAATTTAAAATATAAAAAACACGATAATTTTTTAAAAAATAAAAAAAATAATCGAAGTTGTTTCAAAATCAAAAAATTATAAAAAATTAAATATGAAGATTAATTTTTTTTAACATTTGTCATTTATTAATTTAAAATACGGAAATTTGTTTAAAAATCTAAAAAATTATTTTAAAATATGAAAAATGGATTAAAAATAAAATTTGTTGAAGGCTTTCGAAAAATTTTACCACAAAATCAAATATTTTATCAAATCCAAAAAGGGAGTAGAGCGATAGAAAAACATAAAGAAATAGCCCCCACCTATTTTTTGCTTTTGTATTCAAGTGGAAGATGTATTTGGGTAAAATAAATCTTTTTCCATAATTTTCATTTTTGAGTGAAAATGTTTTTTGGAAGTGTGATTGTTTGTGGAAAAAATGAAAAAATTTAAAAAAAAAACTCATTTTTCTCCAAGATTAACTCATTTTTCTCTTTCTCACACTTCTCAATACCCACTTATACTAATTATTTCTCTTTCCTCCCCTATTTATGGAAAGAATTTCGGCAATTTCTTTAATTTATTAGTATTTTTATTATTTTTCTTTTAATCTTGATAACATAAGGTATAATATGAGATCCATATTGCCTATTTCATTTTTATTTATAATTTTATTGCATTATATTTTGAAATTTTTATTCCACAATTTTTTTTACAAACAATCAACATCTCTTAAAGATTTTCCATCACATCAACACCATCATTGTTTTTTCTCTGCACATCCAATTTTAACTTTTAAAAAAAATCATTACTATTCTCTCAGAAAATGAAAGTGGATGGAATTAAAGCACAACCAATCAGAGCCTTATTTTTCATCTCACACCATCATTGCTACTTTGAACAATTTACTCTTAATAACAATATTGTAAAAAGCGTTAGGCGTTTGCTAAGCGACAAATTGGGGCATAGCGTCTAGGCGAGGTTAGACGGGATCTGGGCTGGATTAGGCAGGTTTAATCGGAAAAAAGTTATAAGCTGACAAGAAGGGTCTGACGCCTAAACGCAGATTAATGGGGGTTAAACGAGAATTTTTACAACAGAGCTTAACAACCACTATGGTCTATTACCAAAAAAAAAAAGAAAAATGCGGGCTGCCAGGCCGCCGGCTAGCTGTAATTGATTTTGTTACTTTTCATCATTAATCAACAAACTTTTGGACTTTTCATTCTGTTATTTTGACCCAACTCAAATCACTAATAAAAATCATGTAATAGAGTTGTAGTCTGTCCGAATTAAAGCATCATATTAGGGATGGCAATGGGCGCCCCATCCCAGAATCTCATCGCAAATACTATTCCCGTACCATTTTCCATTTTGTGCATTTGAGATGGGGATGGGAAATCCCCATTCGGGGACTGGGGTCCCCACGGGGAATCGGGTTCCCCATTTGTAGTTTTTAATAAAAAAAATATAAAATAAATTACTTAAAATAATTAAAATAAAAAAATTATAAAACAATACATAAAAAAAATTAATAAGAACAATGAAAATTATAAATACTTAAGAGTTTAGCCTTTAAATTTAATAAAATAAATATTAAACTAGAATTAATATAATAATAAATAAATATAATATATATGTAGTTATTGGTTGGCTAATAGCCATTATTTGACATGTTGCATTTCTTCAACACATCTAATTAATTGGACGGTGCAATTAATAGGATTGCAAATTAGTTGGTAGTTTTAACAGTCACCACCTCACAAGTCACAACAGCCCCCATATAAATCCAGAGAAGTCATTCTGAAACAAAAACACACAAAAAACCCAAGAAAAAATGGATGTCCAAATTGTCTCAACAGAAATAATCAAACCCTCTGTCCCAACCCCTCACCACCTCAAAAACTTTAAAATCTCATTCCTCGATCAAACATCTGCATCTTTTTACATACCACTAACCTTTTTTTACAACACTAAATTCAACCTGGAAAATATTTCCCAAATCCATGGCAACCTCAAGAAATCACTCTCTGAAGCCTTAAAAGTATTTTACCCTCTCGCAGGCAAAGTACAGGACATGTTCACCATAGACTGCAACGACCAAGGTGCTTCCTATACAGAAGCTAAGGCAAATTTCACACTGTCCCAATATCTCCAAAATCCCCATCTCAATACCCTCAACAAATTCCTGCCACGTCATCCCAACATCCTGGAAAACGGCCCTGATTTCCAGGTCTCAATCCAGGTCACCCTTCTTGCATGTGGCGGGTTAGTGATTGGTGCGTGCGTTTTTCACAGGGTTGTTGATATTGCCACAATGGCGAATTTTCTAAGGACTTGGGCTAGTTTTTGTCGGGGTGATTATAGAGAATTTAATAATTTCCAGGACTTGTCCCTGGGATCTTCGATTTTTCCTCAATTGACCTCATTATTTGGCGATTATAATATGGCGAATTATGGTAATCATTATTTTTCCCAAGGGAAAAATTACTCTGTTACCAGAAGATTCGTATTTAATGCTTCCGCCATAGCCGTCCTAAGGGAAAAAGCTAAAAGCGACGCCGTTCCAAATCCGTCGCGCATAGAGGCGCTGACAGGTAGAGACAGAGCAATATCTCCCAAAACAGTTTTTGCTTTTTTAATTTTATCATAACAAAAAAAAATTAACAAATTTTTCAAAACATGATTTTAGGTATTTTTGAGTTTAATTATCCATTTTGCCATTTGTTTTTTTCGTTTCTGGGGACCGCCAAAAAATGAACCGAAAAATATCAAATAATACAAGAAGAGTATATGACTATCATTTTTTAAGTTAAAATCAGTGACACAGTCATAGCTCCTATTAAGGGGCATGTGCCCTCATAGTTTTCTTCCTTTTTCTTTTAGTATTTATTGTGTATTTTTAATATATATATTAATTATAAATAAAATAAAATGCATCCCTATTGATTGTTTTTTTATGTATCTTATAATTGTATTTTGGGAAATCAGACAAACTACCCCTAAGATTCGAGGTAGTCACAGAAACCCCAAGAGAAGTTTTAAAATTACAAAAAAACCCTTATGAGGTTTGATTCTATCTTACAACTAGTTTGTAGCTCAAGTGGTATCACTTACCCTTTGTAAATGTATTGACCAGGGTTATCTTTCAGTTTATTTGGAATTTACCTCCCGTCCAACCAATACTCCCAACTTATTAAAAAAAAGGTTTGATTATATCTTATATGGAATGGGGTAACTGTAATATTTTTACAAATGTAACGGAGCATTTCAAATTTTTTGTTTATGAAATGGTAAAATATAATACATAACCAAACCTCAAAAAGTTTTGTAATTTTCACAAATTTTTGGGTTTTTTTGTTAGTAGTTCAAACCTCGAGGGTAGTTTTTGTAATTATTCATTGTATTTATTTTGTGCATCCATTGTAAAAAACATTCTGGATGGGTCCCTGGTTAAAATGGTTAAAAAACATGACTGCTTGATTTTATTTTCACAATACATATAAGTGATCAATTTGACCTATTACCACTTAAAATTACGTACTAATTAGGTTAAAAAATGTATCCCTATTAATTAGTTTTGATTGAATCAATACTTTATTTATTTTATGCTGTAATTGTAAAAAAAAAAAAAAAAAAAAAACTGGATCTGTTCCTGCTGATAGGTTTTATTTGTAAACGCCTCATGGTGGCTGTTCAGAAAAATAACGAAAAACCGCCGTCGTTGTTATTTATTTCGCACGCGGTGAATATACGAAAGAGATGGGATCCGCCGTTGCCGGAAAATGCGTTCGGAAACTTCACGTGGTTCGCGGCGGCGTTCTACAGCCTGTCGGAGTCAGAAATGGAGGTGTCTGATTGTGTGGAGACGATGAGGGAGGCTTTGGAAGGGATCAACGGTGAGAATCTAAAGGAATTGGAACCTGAGCGTGCCGTTAAAAAACTCATTGAATCTATCGGGATAATCTATGAAAATGATGAAGTTAGGGATTACAGGTTCACGAGCTGGTGTAATATGGGGTTTTATGAGCATTTGGATTTTGGTTGGGGGTTAAGGCCTGTTTGGGTGGCTCACATGGGGGACGCCGCTAAGGGAAGGACAATGCATCAGTTTATGTTTATTGAAGGTAAAATTGGTGGTGAGATTGAGTTATGGATGTTGTTTAGTGAAGAGGAGATGGCAATGCTGGAGAATGATCCTGAGTTTATTGCGTTTGCCACACCTAATCCTAGTATTTCGATCTAGTTGTCTGAAACACAAATGTGTGAGACGGTCTCATGGATATTATCCATGAGATGAATCTTAAATTTAAATAGAATTTCAACCCAAACCCATACCCGTGAAAAGAATTCATATTTTTATGCGTTTGGGATCCGTCTGATAGACTTAGATGAGACAGTCTTATATAAGACCTTCTCTGTCTGAAAATGTTCTGTTTTTATTTTCTGTTTCATATGATGTTTTAATAAATTAATTTTAAAAAAATTAAAATTAGCTTTGATTGTTACATTAGACAACTGAATTAAAACGTTGTTAATAAAAAATTTAAATCCATTTGGCCATATGGTTGGTCACCATTTATTGGAAAATTGAATGAAGTAATTACAAAGAATGTAATTTTGTGAAAATGTACAACAATGATCTTCCAAAAGCTAATGGACATTCTGTGAACACTAAGATTAATTGAGAAGCATATTTGTTTTCTCCTGAAGTAATGGATGTTGGAATTTTACAATAACAAATATAAAATTCATAAATACATCCTAGATGCGGAAATTCTATGATATCAACATCATGCTTATATCATCAAAGATTTATGGAATAGTCGAAATACCTGGATACATCGTAAGATGTGTATGCGAAATACCTTAATTGTGGATCTCCTACGAGCACGAACATAATCATCCACGATAACAAACAGAGTTTGGTTTTATGGCCTTCCTCAACTAAATCTCTGAATTCCTTATGGGATCTTCGTTTTCCATCTTGATGGGGAGAATAGAAAACTATGTGCGAATTAGTATATTGGGGACCATAACCATAAAGTTCTTTATATAGGTATCAAATTAGGGTTCACATAATCCCCTAAGTTGATTCCTATTAGGTATCTACTCTTTGTTTCCATATCAAATTCAGTAGCCTTAGGACTCCACCGGATTTAGATCACTTAATTAGTCCAGTAATAATTAAATGACAAATATAATTGTAATTAAATATGTTGCCCACATATTAGGAATAAAATAATTCCTAACAATCTCCCACTTGAGCTACATATTGTTCCACAAACAATTATATTTCCTTATGTGCACAACTGTATGTCATTTATTCTTTAACTATTGCCTGAGAATCTGGTCCATCTCATACACTAGCAATGAGACTATCCCAATTTTCATCACGTTCAATATCGTGACTCAATCAAGATAATCACCATACCAGTAGACTCGATGACATATATCAAATATGGAGAGCAGCATGGAAATGTCATGCAATGTGATTTTAATCATGCCTATTTCCAACTGGTCTAACTTTAGTCTTTAATGAGATCAATCTATATGTAATATAGAACATCACAAATAAACACAAAATTGAGTTCAGAAAATAGAATAACCATCGACACTTCTGCAGAAAACCAAATAGTCCAAAAGCTGAAACTAAATATATAGAACATTAACTCCCACTGAACTAAGATATGATCCATAGTAACACCCATATGAGCAGTATGCTCGTGAATATCCTTAAGTGTTAATACCTTAGTTGATGGATTTTGCTAGCATAAAATTCATCTTTATATGTTCTATGAAAAACTGTCTATTCTGAACTCTTTATATGTTCTATGAAAAACCGCTTTTAAATACATCAAAAGACACCGGTTTTGATGCGGTTTCTATTCGTCAAAAGACACCGGTTTTAAACCGGTGTCAAAAAGTTCAGGTTTTTAACACCAGTGGCTTTAACATCGGTTGTTTTACTAATAGACACCAGTTTTAAACCGGTGTCGTTGAAGGAAAAGACACCAGTTTTAAATCGGTAAAGACACCGGTTTTAAATCGGTATCAAAAAGTTCAGACTTTTAACACCAGTGGCTTTAACACCGGTTGTTTTTACTAATAAGACACCGGTTTAAAACCGGTGTTATTGAAGGAAAAGACACCGATTTTAAACCGGTGTTAAAAGGTTCAGACTTTTAACACCAGTGGCTTTAACACCGGTTGGTTTACTAATAGACACCGGTTTAAAACCGGTGTCTATCAGCTTTTTTGTAGTAGTGATGTATCAACATCAAAGAGCTTCTGTTGATCAACTATGGCAAGACCATTTTATTGTCACCTTTATCTTTACTGGTAATTCAATACGTTCTTAAGATGCAGTCTGGTGACAATAATTTGCAACCCTATCATTTGATAAGATGCCTCAAAATAAGCTAGAATGTAACTGCTATATTGAAATGAACTATGAGTGTCTGCTTGGCACTCTTTCCAATATAGTTATTCCAATTAGAGATTAAGTATAGCCAAAATTGGATCGTAACTGTATGGGCATCCTGTAAAATCGAAGTCAGATTACCGAACTATCTCTATAAAGATCTGATTCTGATAATTGAGAATAAAATTCTTTTGTTATCTAAGAACACTTTATAAACCCTTTATGAATGCTTTCCATCCATTATAAGGGTTAACTATCTGCCAAGTAGTTAGACTATGTACGTTGTATCCAGATACGCACATACTTAAGCATACAAAAGATTTCCTAACATAAGTATTCTTTTGCATATCCTTAACTTTATACTCATTCTTAGGGCACTGAATGAGTGAAACTTAATTTATTTGGTAATGGAATTCACTCCCACTGAACCTACGGTATGTACAATTATCAACTTTATTTATCTCATCGCTAAACGAAGAAACAACTTAATGATCATTGTAACACCATAAATGGAGAGCTAGCTCAAAACTAAATGAGCCAAAAAACCGTAATGATTCTAAAGAGTCTTAATAAATCGGAAGAAAAATCACTTTATAATTTTCCTTCTGATAAAATGATTGACGACTAGACATACCTAATATCTCTCAACATTGCCCTTTTTGAATCTCTTGGGTCTTAAATATTCATTTATGACCATTGAGTTTCACTTCTTTATGCAATTTGATGAGATTCGTAATAATTAAAGTCATCCATGAATTTCATCTAGTTTTGAGGTTGTTGAGTTTGCCTTTTAGAAGTAACTTCTATATACTGGACAGGGAGTTCCTCAATATTATTTTGATGACCAAATTTGCATCTTGTCAATGTTAGGAATAGAAACCTAATCATTACCAAGTGAAACTATATAAGAAAATGAAATTCCTCATCAAAGATAATGTCTTTAATTTTATCTCAAACTCAACTTCCTCAAAAGAAAACTTTACATTCCATCCAATAAATCTTATAGAGTATCTAATAAAGCAGCAACTTACATCTCATGAGTCCAGTTTCCTTTATAGGGCTAGAGACCTTACCTTATTGGACAACCCCAAACATGCATTTGTTTAATATTAGACTTTTACATATTCAAAATCCTCAAAGGGTTTTAGTATGTTTCCGCTTAGTTTAGAACTCTATAAACACTAAATGTTGCAGTCTTAAATGCTTCTCTATCAGAAATCATGGTAAAGAAAAATGACTAATCATATTTCTTACCATGTCCTAATTTTATTTCAAGTGTTTTATACCATCTACACTAACATGCAAGTTTCTCGGCATGAGGCAATTGCATTACAGGTTATCATTAATGATAATGAACCAAAATATTTGAATATAGAAAGAGAAGAAATTTTCAATTTCCATATGAACAAAAATGACCAAATTTGCTCAAAATGGAAATAGAGATTATGTTTCATCTAATTCAAAACAACTAGTCATTAATGATAATATAAGTCTGTATAGCCTCATTTCTCATTGTTTTGCCATAGCCCCTACAGAGATGTATCTTTCAACATCATTTGACTATTGACTTCACACACAACCTTGCATTAATATACTTTATGTGAGTAGTAAAACTATAATTTACCCACCAAAACACGTAAAGGTACAAAATTAGACTAGCAGAAATATAAACTAAATTGATAAGCAATTCATTTTTAGGTATCCACCCTTATTGCAAAAGTAACATGTGAAATCCTTATCATATTTCTTTTGCATTCTAATTATGGTGACCAAATGCAACTTCATTTCTTTATTCTGAAGGATAGTTGCTAAATGAGTACTTAAAGTCTTTTCCCACTCAAATTTTCTTTTCTTGCTCAATAAGACATAAACTTGTGAAAGTCCACTGTTTTGTAGAATTTTGTAATTAAATAACTTTAAAAAAGGTCTTATTGTGCAGGAAAAGAAATGATACCATATGCACAAGCAAGTTGTAGACTGCTCTATCTTTAGTGCCTTAAGTTTGAAAGTGAGATTGGATTTTCCTAATGCACTCCCTTATGTTCCATTTTTCCTTAGTGAAACAAGATTAATCAAGAAATTAATTTGTTTCAACAATCTCTATAGGAAACCTTTTATACTATCCACTTTAGATATAATACCCCAAATGTATTTCCGAGATAGTGACACAAGTACTTGAATGAATGCATGTGAGACCCCGAATTTTAACGTGAGATTCGGTGTTATGTAGTGATTATTTATTTGGCTATGTATCACAAACCTATTATTAATGAAACTCGACTCTATTTTTATTTATTACTTCCAACGTCAATTACGCATTTCGCATTTTTAGAGTTTAGCAATTTTATATTCTTCCTCTAGTATTAATACTTGATCGAATGACTACTACTTTAGGAATATTAGACCTCCAACAATTTAGGAGTACATTCCAATCCTTATCCTAATATTTCATCTTATTCTATAATTCATCCCAACCAATTTCCCAATCAATTTTTTTTTTAAAAAAAAAAAATATATATTTTTTTTATATTTTTAAAAATTTCGAAAATTACCATAAATGGGGAGGTTGTTTCATATTCTTTTCAAGACCTACAATTATATATGTATATATATATATATATATTTACATATATATATTAATTTTTTTCTCAACTTTTGGTCACATGCTTAAAGGATGGACAAACTTTTCTTTCCACCAAATTCTAATAAATAAAAATACCAACACCATGATTATTATTCCCTCCAACTTTTGGCTCCTTGTCTTAGGGGAATCAATCATTTTGTTATTTTTTTTTATCTATCAATATTATTCATTTCATAATTATCATAAAAACACAAGACTTGCTTCCATTTTCCTCTCTAAAGGATCAAATTCTTCAAGCATAAGGTAAGAATATCTTCATTTCTCCCAACTCTATTTTTCTTCTCCAATCCTCAACCTTATACCTTCACCATCTAATAATGTTGAATCCTTCTTGTTGAGGTACTCCTAGAGAAATTTCTTGAAGAATTAGAGACCTAGATTTGACTACAAGCTTGAAGGGGAAATTCAAGATTACATATTATTAAGGTGAGAAAATTATGGTTTTAGTATTTTTCTCTTGACAACATGAAGAATTAATTTTTGACTCAAGAATATAAATTTTTGGAGTTTAGGGGCTGACCTACATCATCTCAAGTGGAGGTTAGAGGCTTGAAGGAAAATTTCCATTTTTGAGACTACTTGAAGATATTAAGGTGAGTAGTAACCATTTGGTACTAGTATATTTTCTTTAGACTTGAGACTTTAATTTTAACACCAAAATATGGTTTGGATACCATTTAGGGGCTGATCTTCAAGAGTTTGAGTCAAGAAGTTGATTCAAGGAAGAATACCACATTTTAGATCAACCCGAGAAACTACTACGAGGTGGGTGGAAAAATTCTTTCAACTTCTAGGTGTTTTAAATTGAAAATATGCATGTAGTATTTTGTTATTGAGCACTTGAGATATATATTATGTATTGCATGCTATTTTCTTGTATCAAGTTGGAAAAATTCTCAAGTGTTTCTCAAAAATGTGATTTATCGAAAAATAGGGCATACATGCACATTTTATTGTTATACTTGATGAAATTTTGTATGAGAAGGATATGTATGTGTATGACTCTTGAAATCTATGTTTTGAATGATTTATAACCTGGACAAGTCGAGCATAATTGATTAAATTTCAACTTTTGGACTTAAAATGCAAAAATGGAAAGTTGGTGGACTTAATTGCAAGAAAAATAAAATTTAAGGGACTCCTCTGTAATTTTCGATTTTTGGGACTGAACTCAGGTTCAAAAATTATGTTTTGATATTTTAATAAAGTTTTAAGAGTTTTTAGATAAATAAAATCAACCCTTGAAAGCCCAAGGACTAGATTGTAAAATTTGAGAAGTTTAGGGGCTATTTTGCAAATTTCGAAACTGTACCAGACCCTAATTTTGAAATTTGAAATTTTAACTCTTAAGGGACTGGAAATAACATATTTTAAGTGTATTCCAAAAATCCAAGTGTTTAGAGTTTGGAAAGTAATTTTATAAAAGTTGAAGGACTAAAGTGTAAAAGATTAAACTTGAGGACCCAAATGAAATTTCCAGGACTTATGCAGCCCATGCACCTGGAAATACTAATTTAACTATAACATAATTATATTTTGGACCCAAGGTTCAAATTTCATAACAATTGGACCCCTAAAAGCCTTAAAGGCAATTATTTCAAAATGGGACAAAAATGAGATTCTCAAAAGTTAAGGGACCTATACTTATGGCGTTTTAAAACTGTTTTTGTTCCAATATCCCACTAACCTTAGTGACATTTTCCAACTGGAATCACATTAAAATCCCTCCCGGTTTGTGAGTTCCGATTATTTTAAACTTAAGGCCCGAAATGACAATTTTAACAAATTTGGGGCCAATGTGAGAATTTTATAAAAACTCGACCTCAAAACTTTAAAAACCTGAATCTATGAACAATTTAGAGATTTTAGGAACTGACCTCATAATTTTTCAAGGTCGGGATATTTATTTATTCAATTTTTAACCCCAAAAGTATTGGTTTTTACAAAACGGGGCTAATTGTAAATTTTTCTTTTTATCAAGGACCTAACTTAAATTATTTTTCATTTACTAAAACAGCCCTGGACCCTCTGACTTTAGTTATTAATTAAAATATTTTATTTTCTCAAAAACTACTTGACTTATCGAATCGTCTTGACCGATTAATACCCGATCGCGGGCGATTTCCTTGTCTCGCGATTTTGAATTTATAACGGACTTATGTTCCTCCTAATCCTTAAGATATCGAAGACTACTTATCCTCCCGATAATTATCTTCATCCCAATAACTCCACCAACGCCATAACTATCTTGTGCAAATTTTTGAGAACTTTTCATGAATCGCTTCCCGAATCAATAATACTCATCATTTGCTGGTTGACTACATGAACTTGTGTTTACTTTCCTGCGCTGAGTCAACTTGGTGTGTCGAGCTCACAATCGGAATGGATACGTCGGGGATGGAACCGGCAGCTCGGCCGCTATTCCACTCTTCCTCCGCCCCATCGTCCTAATCCCGCAACCGAGGGACGGAGTTTGTCCAAGGGAAGCGGGTCGTAGTACTTGAGGTATAATCATGATTATGACAAATCCGAGCCTTGCTAGCTCCATTGTGGATTTTGTCTTTGCCTACGGAGCGATAAGGTGACAGTCTTGGACCATCTTGCTCGGGAGTTACAAGGAAGAACGAAGGAATCGCTTGTCGATCCACACGATTCCGGAGTTAATCGGACCCGCTTGGTTGGCGCTACAAAACCGTGCACGCAAATCGCTTACTTGTATTGCATAGGTTGGCGCTACAAACCGCCGTGCGCGCTACTTGTATTGCATAGGTTGGCGCTACAAATCCGTGCAAATCGCTTACTTGTCTTGCATAGGATTGGCGTTACAAATCCGTCACGCAATCCTCCTGCTTTGCTTGGACCATAGTGCCCGCTTGACCATGAATCTGTTTTCTTAATCAGTATAAGTATATTAATTAAATATATTTATCACGACGCTTGTGGATGTGTGTGAAATCATGCATCATCTCTCATGCGTTTTCATACAACTAAATTTCTCGCATTAACTAATTATATCGCCACACTTACACACGATCACCCCATCCACCGAGATTTACGTCTCATTCCCTCCCATTTTCTAACCTTTAGATGAAGAGTTCGGCAAGACATCGAACCTACCGCATTGAATCTCTATCGGCGATGTGGAGCGATATTTCCTTTTTTTTTTTTGTTGTTGTTGTTGGACTCCTTCATTTTATTTCTGTTTGACTGTAAGTTAATTAAGATAATCTTTTGGGTTGTATTCGGATCTTGCCGGACCTTAAGATATAATTTGTACTCGTGGTTGTTATAATTCCGCCGCATTAGACTCTTATTTCACTTGGAGTTCGGCCTTTGGATTAGACGCTGATTAATTCTTTTAAGTGATTGATTGTTGTCGCGTCACGTTTGGGCGTGATGATTTTATGGTATCGAGCTCGGCTAGTAAGATGGAAACTTACACCGAAATGACCCGAGATAAGACCCTGACCGTGTTGGATAGTACCGTGACTTGACTAATTAAGTTGTGAAATCGATTTCAATAATGACATAGAACCGTATTATTGATGTTTATGTTAAGTCGAATTTATACTTGGAGAATACATAGTCATACTTGATTTGATTTAGTTGACTCATTGATGACTTTCCTTAGTCATTCTTTCTTGTTCTTCCTTATCTTTTCCTTACATTCGCCTAATCCGCTTTAGTTTTGTTTGACCAGGATAGGTTCCTCTCGCGCTTGGATTGGGTACCACTACTAGGTGACCTAAGTTGAATCTTGGATGAATATTTGAACTCTTTTGGGCTGTTATAGTGTTAGGATATCCGGATATTCCTCTATTTGGACGTTAGGTGATTTAGAAAATATGTGATTTAGAGATTATAATGCCTGATATGGTGAGACTCGAAGAAAATGAGGATATCTCTTGAGAAGTATATGATTTGGATGTGATATATTATGGGATCTAAACACCTAATGATATTACTTTGGGAAAGTGATAGTAGGGGAATCACTAAATATATTGATCAATGATAATACCCTTGTGTTATTCATTCTCGAGTACCTGCACAAGCTTAAGTAAGGGAATTTGACTTGTGGTTTAGGTATCACGGATAAGATACATTAAGGATGTGACATTATACGATCTCGACTAGATGTTACCACTAAATATCCCCTCCCGAGGATAGACGAACTATTTGATCAACTTCAAGGAGCGACGGTGTACTACTCGAAGTTTGATTTACAATAAGGATATTATCAATCAAGATCCGTGAAGAAGACGTTTCCAAAACGGCATTTCAGACCAGATATGGACACTACGAGTTTGTAGTGATGCCTTTCAGTCTGACAAACGCACCAACAACGTTTATGGATCTGATGCATCGAGTTTTTCAACCTTATTTGGATCAATTCGTAGTGATATTCATTGATGACATACTCGTATACTCTAAGTCTAGAGAAGAGCATGAACGTCATCTGAAAATTGTTTTGGAGACACTACGGGAGCACAAATTGTATGCCAAATTCAGCAAGTGCGAATTTTGGCTTAGTGAAGTCGCATTCTTGGGACACATAGTATCCGGCACTGGGATCGCCGTAGATCCTTGAAAAGTACGACGGTGGTTGAATGGAAACAACCCGAGTCCAGAACGAGATTAGAAGTTTCTTAGACTAGTGGATATTATCGAAGATTTATCCAAGATTTCTCCAAGATAGCCAGGACCACTCACTCGACTAACCCGGAAGCAAGTCAAGTTTGAGTGGAATGACAAGTGTGAGGCTAGTTTCCAAGAGTCAAGAAACGACTTACTACGGCTCGGTCTTAGCCCTTCCAAAGGGAATGAAAAAACTTTGTCGTCTACAAGTGACGCATCAAAGGAAGGACTAGGAGCGCGACTCATGCAAGGAAAGGTCATTGCTTACGCATCACGAAAACTCAAGCCGTATGAAGCCAATTACCCAACGCATGACTTGGAATTGGCGGCAATAGTGTTCGCGTTAAAGAAATGGAGGCACTACCTCTCTATGGAGCAACATTCACGGTTTACCTACGCATCATAAGAGCCTAAAGTATCTATTCTCTCGAAAGGAACTCAATTTGAGGCAACGGAGATGGATGGAGTTAATAGAAGATTATCACTTTGATATTCAATACCATCCCTGGAAAGCTAACGTAGTAGGGCGACGCCTTAAGCGAAAAGACGAGTTTAGCTAGACTAATGATTCGAGAGTGGAGATCATTAGAAGAATTGAGCACTTGGAATCCGACGAGAACCAAGATCGAATTTCATGTGCTAATATCTCGATTAAACCCGATCTCTCGAACGAGATCAAAGTAACACGAGGGATTGACGTGCAACTTCAAAAACTAAAAGAAAGATACTCAAAGGAGAGAGATCGGAATTCTCGTGACAAGGGAAGATGGGATCATCGATTTGAGAATAGAATTTGTGTACCGAGTGATGAGCAACTTAGGAGAACAGAATCCTCTCGAAGCACACCGTTCAAATACACTATACATCCGGAGGAAACAAGATGTATAATGACTTGAAACAAGACATTCGGTGGGGCGGACATGAAGAACCAGGTAGCGAGTTCGTTGCGAGATGCTTGACTTGTCAACGAGTAAAAGCCGAACACCAATGACCATCCGGTTTATTACAACCGTTGAGAATTCTCGTGGAAATGGGAACACATAACGATGGACTTCGTGACGGATCTACCGAGGTCTAGACGAGGCGATGATGTTATATGGGTAGTCGTGACCGACTCACGAAATCGCACACTTCCTACCCATGAAGAAAACCGAACTGCGAAAACTTGCGCAAATTTATATCCGAGAGATCATTCGACCGCATGGAGTGTCACGATATAGTGTCGACAGAGACCCGAGATTTGTCTCAGTTCGAAATGCTTACATGAGGAATTAGGTACCTCACTAAGTTTCAAAGACAAAGAAGACATCCACAAACCGATGGCGATCGAGCGAACAATTCAAACCCTGGAAGACATGTCTGCGAGCATGCACGTTGGACTTCCAAGGAAGTTGGGATTCGTGCTTACCATTAGCCGAGTTCGCCTATAATAACAACACTGCTATCGGCCACAATGGGATGGCACCCTACGAAGCCTTGCGGGCGAAAGTGTAGATCTCCACTACACCGGGAGATTCATGACCAATGGACTCCAAAGAGAAAACGAAAGTCGCCTCGATTCCAAAGGTCGACTTAGTTCGGGAGGCCATGAAGAAGGCCAAGTTGATTAAGGAACGGATCCGCACGACTCGGAGCCGCCAAAAGAGTTACGCAGACAAGAGGAGAAAGGACTTGGAATTTGAAGCCGGAGATGAAGTATTCTCGATCGTCTCCACGGAAAGGATTGATCAATCCAAAGAAAGGAGGCAAGTTGAGTCCGAGATATGTTGGACCTTACAAGATTTTGCAGGATCGGGAAGTTAGCCTCTTGACTTGAGTTACCTGCAAGACAAAGACGCGGGAATGCACGATGTATTCCATGTATCGAGATTGAAAAGGTATCAACCGATCCTCGAGCACATCATCACTCGTGATGCTCCTCCTCTAATGGAAAATTTATCTTACACCGAAAACCAATCGAATCATTGACCAAATAGTGACGTCGGTTGCGTAAGAGAGATTCCAATGGTTAAAGTTGTATGGCGGAATCACAACCGAGACGAAGACGCAACGTGGGAGATGGAAGAAGACATGAGGAATCAATATCCATAATTGTTCTAAAGAGAATTTGGGGACCAAATTCTTTTAAGGAGGGGTGAATGTGAGACCCCGAATTTTAACGTGAGATTCGGTGTTATGTAGTGATTATTTATTTGGCTATGTATCACAAACCTATTATTAATGAAACTCGACTCTATTTTTATTTATTACTTCCAACGTCAATTACGCATTTCGCATTTTTAGAGTTTAGCAATTTTATATTCTTCCTCTAGTATTAATACTTGATCGAATGACTACTACTTTAGGAATATTAGACCTCCAACAATTTAGGAGTACATTCCAATCCTTATCCTAATATTTCATCTTATTCTATAATTCATCCCAACCAATTTCCCAATCAATTTTTTTAAAAAAAAAAAAATATATTTTTTTTATATTTTTAAAAATTTCGAAAATTACCATAAATGGGGAGGTTGTTTCATATTCTTTTCAAGACCTACAATTATATATGTATATATATATATATATATATTTACATATATATATTAATTTTTTTTTTCTCAACTTTTGGTCACATGCTTAAAGGATGGACAAACTTTTCTTTCCACCAAATTCTAATAAATAAAAATACCAACACCATGATTATTATTCCCTCCAACTTTTGGCTCCTTGTCTTAGGGGAATCAATCATTTTGTTATTTTTTTTCTTTATCTATCAATATTATTCATTTCATAATTATCATAAAAACACAAGACTTGCTTCCATTTTCCTCTCTAAAGGATCAAATTCTTCAAGCATAAGGTAAGAATATCTTCATTTCTCCCAACTCTATTTTTCTTCTCCAATCCTCAACCTTATACCTTCACCATCTAATAATGTTGAATCCTTCTTGTTGAGGTACTCCTAGAGAAATTTCTTGAAGAATTAGAGACCTAGATTTGACTACAAGCTTGAAGGGGAAATTCAAGATTACATATTATTAAGGTGAGAAAATTATGGTTTTAGTATTTTTCTCTTGACAACATGAAGAATTAATTTTTGACTCAAGAATATAAATTTTTGGAGTTTAGGGGCTGACCTACATCATCTCAAGTGGAGGTTAGAGGCTTGAAGGAAAATTTCCATTTTTGAGACTACTTGAAGATATTAAGGTGAGTAGTAACCATTTGGTACTAGTATATTTTCTTTAGACTTGAGACTTTAATTTTAACACCAAAATATGGTTTGGATACCATTTAGGGGCTGATCTTCAAGAGTTTGAGTCAAGAAGTTGATTCAAGGAAGAATACCACATTTTAGATCAACCCGAGAAACTACTACGAGGTGGGTGGAAAAATTCTTTCAACTTCTAGGTGTTTTAAATTGAAAATATGCATGTAGTATTTTGTTATTGAGCACTTGAGATATATATTATGTATTGCATGCTATTTTCTTGTATCAAGTTGGAAAAATTCTCAAGTGTTTCTCAAAAATGTGATTTATCGAAAAATAGGGCATACATGCACATTTTATTGTTATACTTGATGAAATTTTGTATGAGAAGGATATGTATGTGTATGACTCTTGAAATCTATGTTTTGAATGATTTATAACCTGGACAAGTCGAGCATAATTGATTAAATTTCAACTTTTGGACTTAAAATGCAAAAATGGAAAGTTGGTGGACTTAATTGCAAGAAAAATAAAATTTAAGGGACTCCTCTGTAATTTTCGATTTTTGGGACTGAACTCAGGTTCAAAAATTATGTTTTGATATTTTAATAAAGTTTTAAGAGTTTTTAGATAAATAAAATCAACCCTTGAAAGCCCAAGGACTAGATTGTAAAATTTGAGAAGTTTAGGGGCTATTTTGCAAATTTCGAAACTGTACCAGACCCTAATTTTGAAATTTGAAATTTTAACTCTTAAGGGACTGGAAATAACATATTTTAAGTGTATTCCAAAAATCCAAGTGTTTAGAGTTTGGAAAGTAATTTTATAAAAGTTGAAGGACTAAAGTGTAAAAGATTAAACTTGAGGACCCAAATGAAATTTCCAGGACTTATGCAGCCCATGCACCTGGAAATACTAATTTAACTATAACATAATTATATTTTGGACCCAAGGTTCAAATTTCATAACAATTGGACCCCTAAAAGCCTTAAAGGCAATTATTTCAAAATGGGACAAAAATGAGATTCTCAAAAGTTAAGGGACCTATACTTATGGCGTTTTAAAACTGTTTTTGTTCCAATATCCCACTAACCTTAGTGACATTTTCCAACTGGAATCACATTAAAATCCCTCCCGGTTTGTGAGTTCCGATTATTTTAAACTTAAGGCCCGAAATGACAATTTTAACAAATTTGGGGCCAATGTGAGAATTTTATAAAAACTCGACCTCAAAACTTTAAAAACCTGAATCTATGAACAATTTAGAGATTTTAGGAACTGACCTCATAATTTTTCAAGGTCGGGATATTTATTTATTCAATTTTTAACCCCAAAAGTATTGGTTTTTACAAAACGGGGCTAATTGTAAATTTTTCTTTTTATCAAGGACCTAACTTAAATTATTTTTCATTTACTAAAACAGCCCTGGACCCTCTGACTTTAGTTATTAATTAAAATATTTTATTTTCTCAAAAACTACTTGACTTATCGAATCGTCTTGACCGATTAATACCCGATCGCGGGGCGATTTCCTTGTCTCGCGATTTCGAATTTATAACGGGACTTATGTTCCTCCTAATCCTTAAGATATCGAAGACTACTTATCCTCCCGATAATTATCTTCATCCCAATAACTCCACCAACGCCATAACTATCTTGTGCAAATTTTTGAGAACTTTTCATGAACTTAACTTCCCGAATCAATAATACTCATTGCACAGTTGACTACATGAACTTGTGTTTACTTTCCCGCTGAGTCAACTTGGTGTGTCGAGCTCACAATCGGAATGGATACGTCGGGGATGGAACCGGCAGCTACCCGCTATTCCACTCTTCCCCCATCGCCCTAATCCCGCAAATCGAGGGACGGAGTTTGTCCAAGGAAGCGGGTCGTAGTACTTGAGGTATAATCATGATTATGACAAATCCGAGCCTTGCTAGCTCCACTGTGTGATTTTGTCTTTGCCTACGGAGCGATAAGGTGACGTCTTGGACCATCTTGCTCGGGAGTTACAAGGAAGAAACGAAGGAATCGCTTTATGCCCGATCCACACGATTAGGAGTTAATCGGACCCGTTTGGTTGGCGCTACAAATCCGTGCGCAACCGCTACTTGTATTGCATAGGTTGGCGCTACAAATCCGTGCGCAACCGCTACTTGTATTGCATAGGTTGGCGCTACAAATCCGTCGCAACCGCTACTTGTCTTGCATAGGATTGGCGTTACAAATCCGTGACGCAATCCTCCCGCTTTGCTTGGACCATAGTGCTGCTTGACCATGAATCGTTTTCTTAATCGTATAAGTATATTAATTAAATATATTTATCACGACGCTTGTGGACTTTGTGTGTGAAATCATGCATCATCTCTCATGCGTTTTCATACAACTAAATTTCTCGCATTAACTAATTATATCGCCACACTTACACACGATCACCCCATCCACCGAGATTTACGTCTCATTCCCTCCTGTTTTCTAACCTTTAGATGAAGAGTTCGCCAAGACATCGAACCTACCGCAGATTGAATCTCTATCGGCGATGTGGAGCGATATTTCCTTTTTTTGTTGTTGTTGTTGGACTCCTTCATTTTATTTTTGTTTGACTTTGTAAGTTAATTAAGATAATCTTTTGGGTTGTATTCGGATCTTTGCCGGACCTTAAGATATAATTTGTACTCGTGGTTGTTATAATTCCGCATTAGACTCTATTTCACTTGGAGTTCGGTACCTTTGGATTAGATCGTTGATTAATTCTGTTTAAGTGATTGATTGTTGTCGCGTCACGTTTGGGCGTGACAATGCAATATTGCGATATTTAAACTTTAAGCAGACAATTAATATAGAGAACAAAATAATATTACTCACAGTTAATATTTATGTCATATCATAAATAAGATATGGGCAAGAAAACCAAATGGGGACCCATGACAAGGCACCTAGTACAACATTAATCTCCATCGAAGGACAGAAAATTAATTGCAAGTGGTAACCTTGTTGTAATGATCAAGTACTGACAATAAGTTCTGTCAAACAAAAGTCTATCGAAGGACGAACTTATGCCCACATGAAAAATCTATATAATCATCACGTACTTATCATCACATGCGCGTTGTTAAACCGAAGGGCCGATCACAGTCCGCATAATTAACTCCACACCATCTATGTAATTTCAATAAAGTTGCTCTCCACAACAGAGGTCACGAAGGCAACATGCTACTTTGATTAACTTAATTAACGATTACTAGACCAATTGAACAAGAAAAATCAATAATTTATCAACTGAACAGCGTTACACGCCGCCCCCTACTCATAAAGATTTAAAGTCTGAATGCCAAATTAGACATTAAATCTGCCTTTATTCAGATTTAAAGCCTAAGAAAACAAATTAGGTAACAAACCTAATTGGACCCAAGAAGTCAATACTCTTACAGGGTTCTAACCTAATTTGGGTCGAATTCTTAACGGATTATATTTGACTTGAATTCAAAATTAAAGCAATCTTTACGGGCTAATTTATTAAAACACCATATGAAACATAAAATAAAGACAGAATTTCCAAAGGCTACCTCATTTATTAAAACACCATATGAAACATAAAATAAAGACAGAATTTCCAGACAACTAGATCGAAATACTAGGATTAGGTGTAGCAAACGCAATAAACTCGGGATCATTCTCTAACATTGCCATCTCCTCTTCACTAAATAGCATCCATAACTCAATCTCACCAAAATTATTCCCTTCAATAAACATAAACTGATGTTTTGTCATTCCCTTAGCGGCGTCCCCCATGTGAGCCACCCAAACAGGCCTTAACCCCCACCCAAAATCCAAATGCTCATAAAACCCCATATTACACCAGCTCGTGAACTTGTAACCCCTAATTTCATCATTTCCGTTCATTGTCCCAATATTTTCAATAAGAGAGTTAAGGGCACGTTCAGGTTCCAGTTCATTTAGACTCTCACCGTTGATACCTTCCAAAGCCTCCCTCATCGCCTCCACGTAATCGGGCACCTCCATTTCCGGCTCCGACGGGCTGTAGAAGGTCGCCGCAAACCACGTGAAGTTTCCGAAAGCATTTTCCGGCAATGGTGGCTCCAATCTCTTTCTTATATTCACCGCGTGCGAAACGAATAGTGATGGCGGCGGCTTTTTATATTTCAGACCCACCGCCATGAGGCGTTCGTTGATGAAACCTGTAGGAACGGATCCAGAATTTTTTTTTACAATGGAGCATAAAATTAATACAATTATAGACGAAATCAAATTAAAATTATTATTAGGAACGCAATTTATTTTTACAACCTAATTAATATATAATCTGTCAAATTGGCCATTTACGATTTTATGAAAATGAAAAATAGCCATGTTCTTATAAAAATATGTTTTTGAGCTATTTTGACTAAAAACTAAATGTTATACCCTTCTTGTATTATTTAGTTTGGTAAAGTACTTGTATTTTTCAAATAAATTATGTGATACATGTCTCGGTACAGAGAATTAAATTAGTCCCCAAAAATGGAAAAAAAAGGCACATTTAAACTAAAAATAGCTAAAAAAACATGTTTTCGGTAGTCACTGCTAGAAAACGTTTTTGTTATCAATAAGTAGCCAGAAATCGAACGGACTGCAACTTTAAATATAAAATAATTAATAGAAAAAGGGGGGAAAAAATGGCAAAAACGTCTCTCTACCTGTCAACGCCTCTATGCGCGACGGATTTGGAACGGCGTCGCTTTTGGCTTTTGCTCTCAGGGCGGCTATGGCGGAGGCATTAAATACGAATCTTCTAGTAACAGAGTAGTTTTTTCCTTGGGAAAAATAATGATTATCATAATTCGTCATATAATCGCCAGGTAATGAGGACAATTGAGGAAAAATCGAAGATCCTAGGGACAAGTCCGGGAAATTTACTTCTCTACAATCACCCCTACAGAAACTAGCCCAAGTCCTTAAAAAGTTCGCCATTGTGGCAATATCAACAACCCTGTGAAAAACGCACGCACCAATCACTAACCCGCCACATGCAAGAATGGTGACCTGGATTGAAACCTGGAAATCAGGAATATTTTCCAGGATGTTTGGATGACGTGGCAGAAATTTGTTGAGGGTATTGAGATGTGGTTTCTGGAGATATTCGGACAATGCGAAATTTGCCTTAGCTTCTGTATAGGAAACACCTTGGTCGTTGCAGTGGATGGTGAACATGTCGTGTACTTTGCCTGCCAGAGGGTAAAATAGTTTTAAGGTTTCGGAAAGTGATTTCTTGAGGTTTCCATGGATTTGGGAGATGTTTTCCAGGTTGAATTTGGTGTTGTAGAAAAGGGTTAGTGGTATGTAAAAAGATGCAGAGGTTTGATCGAGGAAGGAGATTTTGAAGTTTTTGAGGTGGTGAGGGGCTGGGACAGAGGGTTTGATTATTTCTGTTGAGACAATTTGGACATCCATTTTTCTTGTTTTTTTTTTTTGTGTTCTGTTTCACAACATGTTGAATTTATATAGGGGTTGTTGTGAAGTGGTGATGGGTTGGGACTAGAGCTGGCAATCATGTTGGGCCGAGCTGAAATTCGGGTGGCGTTTTTTTTACCGCTCATATTGCTAGTCCGGCTTGTATAGTTCATTTTACTTGGGCCATTGGCCCGTCAGGGCCGGGCCAAAAGAGGCTCGATCTTTTTGGGCCGAAAAATTTTGGCCATCCTGGCAAAATATTCGGGCCGGCTGCTTTGAGTCGGGCTAAGATTGCCGGTTCTAGATCGGCCTAGGCGGCCGCCTAGGCGCTAGGCGCCCCTAGGCCGATCCGATTTTCCCACAATCGGCAAAAAAATTGGTCCGGGCTAGGCGGCTGAAACTCGGGCAAAAATCGGCCTAAGCGGTCTAGTCGGAATAAATCGGCCAAAAATCAGCAAAAATCGGCCAAAATACAAAAATATAAAAAAGAAAAAAGAAAAAGAAAAACTTGGTGTTTCTAGGCGCCCGCGGCGCTAGGTGCCCAGCTGCCGCCCGACTAGCGCCTAGCGATTTCTGCAACTTTGGTTGGGATGGAGGTTTGATTGTTTGGAATTTCAAAATATAATTGTATTTTTTTATAATTAAACTAAATCTCAAATAGGTTTTTGTAATATAGCCATTTTAATATGATGCTTCAACTCAGGAACTGACTACAACTCTATTACATAATTTTTATTAGTGATTTGAGTTCGGTCAAAATAACAGACTGAAAACTGAAAAGTCCAAAAGTTTGTTGATTAATGATGAAAACCTTCTGTATTAATGGAAACCTTCATTTTCCTACAAACTAACAAAAAGTAACTATACCAAAATAAATTACAGCCGGCGTTCTGGCAGCAATAAATTATTAATGTGATGAATGACATGATATACAACTTTATTACCCAAAACCACAAAAACAAAAATAAAAGTAAAGTTGAACAACCAGCATATCTTTGTATATGTATATATGTGTTTCAACTCTATTCAGGATAGGAGTGCCCAACACATTAAGGGCTACCTCGCGTATTAATATTACTAGATTCAGCCATAGACTTCTCGGACTATTAAATAAAGTAAAATGGCACCGCACTAGAATATGTAATTCCTTTTTAACACATTTGCTAGTGGAGAAAGACCTTTGAGGGATTAGAGTTGACAACCAGGTCGGGTTGGACTAGGCTGAACTTTCCATTGGGCCAATATGGATTTTTGGATTGGGTTGGACTAGAAATTTTTCGAGCCTCTATTTTTAGGCCAGCCTGGCCTTCCTTGGGCCATCGGGCCATTTTCAATATTTTTTATGTATTTTTTATTAAAAAATTAATATTTCTTAATAAATTTATTAGATTATGAAATTAGATTCTGATACTTTATTTTTTATAATTCAAATGCATACCATAAGATTAACAAGAAAAAAAATTCAAAAACAGAAACATCCAAATCTCACGTAATTCTAAATGAAAACTCGCAAATCACCCAACCAGAGACTTCCAAATGTTATATAATCTCACATGTATATATTTAAAAAAAAAAACAAGAAAAGAAGAAGAAGAAGATAATGTCTGGCCAAAAAAAGCCCGGAAAATCGGGCCAAAATTGGCCTGAGCCTGATTGGCCCACCAAGCCAGTTGAGTCTAGCCAAATATGCTTGATCTTTTTCGGGTCCCCAAATTTAAGGCCCAGCTTGGCGTTAACTCTGGGCCGGTCTACAGGATCGGGTCTAAATTGTCAGCTCTATGAGGGATATAGGGCTTTAGAGAGAGCAAAAATAGATAAATCTAATATATTATATTTGTTGTTTTAATGTATAGATTGTAGTATTGTATTTAGTCTTATGATAATATTAAGTATTATATATAACAGAGTAATAATAAAACACTCTACTTTATGGGAGTGTTTGCAAAAACTTCTGCTTTTAGAAGAAGTGATTTATTATAGCAAAAGTAGAAGTAGTTGAGAATCAGAAGTTGGTAGTGTTTGACAATAAAATCAAAAGTTGGGAATGAGAAGTTGAGAGTGTTTGGTAAAAAAGTAGTAGAAGTGCTTATTTATTTGTAAAATTCAAACTTGAAGCAGAAGCAGAATCTAAAGCACCTCTCTCCTTGCTTTTAGATTCTGATTAAATGAAGCAGAATTAAAAGCAGAAGTTGGTACTTGCAAACACTAAAAACTGATTTTTTTAAGCAAAAAATAAAAAGCACTTATTTTTAGTGTTTGCAAACACTCCCTATATCCAATAACTCGTACAATAATCTTGTTTCACATAGAATGTGAATATGTCGAATGGCGGAGCAACAATGCAACATGTACCATGAGGGGGCATCCCCACAATCCACCTCCGACTTGTAATATTTGCTTAATTGTATCACTCCACTCCGTGAAATGGCCGTCCTGATCGGGCCGCCTAGCTTTGTGGACCTAATTTAAATTTTCAGTACATTTAAAAATAAATAGTATCCGTCATTTTATACTAATAATTTTACAGTAATAACAAACATGTATGTCATTATAAAATATTAATTAACGTTTTATGTTTAAATAATTTAATAGCATAACCAATGAATAATTTTTTAATAACTTTTGAAATTACATTATACTCTATGTTCATAATATGTTATGAACACATATTTATAGGATCTTTTATTTATTTTAAATTTCAATAACAATACTATATTACACTTCAAAAATATTTACGATATTATTTATACATTGATAAAATAACATAAAATTCAATTTTATTTATAAATATAATAATACAATTAGAAGATTGTAATTTAAAAATTATATTACAATATAACTATAATTATAATTTTTAAATATAATGACTCATTAATATATTTTCAAATTTGGCACACTTTGTACATATTTTTTTCAATTTTAAAATAATATTATATTCATTTTTCATCGTATATTGGATTTGAGTTTTATCAAAATTTTAAAATATATAAAACAATTCAGAGTTTGTAATTTATCCGAATTGTTCTAAAATAATTTTCTTAAATTAAATATATGATATCACACTCCAAACATGTGTTTCCAGTATTGTTTATAAATTTTAAATATTTTAAAAATAAATTCAATTTAAATTTGTCTATAATATTATTATAATAATACAATTAAAAGATTAAACTTTAATGATGTATATTGTAATATATACTATTTTTAAAAATATATAAATTTTCATTACAATTAAGGATTTGATTAAAATTATAATATTGTATTATAAAAAACAAAAGAGATAATATTATAGCCAATAATGCTGATTTATTTTATATTTTTATTTATATCTTTTTGAATTTTTTTAATACATATTTAATACTGATTGGTCATACTTACATTAGATTGTTAATGCATACCAAAATTAAAATAGACAAAGCTAATGATAAATTACAATAATATCGGATAACAAATAATTTTTTCGTTTAAAAAAAAATATATTTTCAAATTCATTTGTACAATATTTAATTATAGTTAGACATACCTAAATTAAAATGTCAATGTCAATACAATATTAAGATTAAAAAAATTAATGATATAATTAAAAAGATAGATGACATATATATATATATATATCCATTTTGCTTTTTTTTTTTTTGTTTTTCATAAAAAAATCTAGTATTTCGTTTTTAGCAAGTACAAATAGGTGGAAAAATAAATTTAAAAATAGGTTTGTTATTATATATATACTAGCATTTTGCCCGTGCGATGCACGGGGTGGGACGTGTGCGTGGGATGTGTCGTTGGATATAAATTGCATGCCTATAAAAATCATATTATCGATGAATATAAAAATGTACAAAAATGGGTAAACATATAAAAATTGGTGGATTTCATAAAAATATTTCTCTTAGACATATTTGAAGATGTAGCTTGTGATACTCCATGTCCGATTTTCTGGAAAAAAAAAAACTGATTGAATAAGTTGTATAAAAAATGAATGTTGTAAAGAAATATAAACACATACTTCACAATTATTGAATGGGTAAACATATAAAAGGAATGCATTTTTTCTTATATATGTCACCAAAAAAAAGTATTAATTTACCTAGAAAATTCAAAATTATAAAAAAATAGTTCAACACTAATATCCTATTAATTTATCTTCTGAATATATTGATAAGTTTTTTGCAAATTAAAATATAATATTGCACCAGTTAATTGAAATAACATAGATTATTACTTAAATTTATAACTCAATATCATTTTAATTTCAATTACATATAATATTGTTCTACCAAAAAATAACTATATATTATTTCTCAATCATTTCTCTTACTTTCAGTAAATATTTAATATATTATATATGGTTGCCATTGTTAAAAAAACTGAAAAAAGAAATCTAATTTTTTTGAGTAAAATAAAATATAAGATAATTAGAATTAATGAAATTTAATTTCAAGACTAATTTAAAAACAATAAAATAAAGACAAATTATATTAAGAGCCCAAGCACAAATAAAAAATTCCAACCAAATAAATATTAATCTTATATTTTGAAGCTCAGACCCATAGTAGAAACTTTATTTTCTTAGTTTTCGTTTAGATATATGTTTTCCCCAATCAGAATTCATTTATACTGTGTGATATTTGCTTTTCGTATATTAGTGTGTACTCTATCTCGCTGCAGTAATAGAAATCACAAAGACATTAGTCGATATTATATGTGATAAGTTCTTAATAATGGTAAAATAAAAATCAGACCTCCGAGTCGTGAAAAACACATTCCAAACTATTTGTATTCGTTCTATCAGTGTATGATGGTTTCTCGTAGAGACGAATTAGACTTAGCCTTCATAGCCCATTGCTCATTGTGATTTTGGCATCTTAATGTCTTTGATATGAGAAAGGATTGGTGCCATTTTTTTAGATAAAGAAAGCAAAGACAGAGGATTTTTCGAAATGAGATGAATCTGAATTCAAATTTTTACTGCAAGGAAAACTCATATTTATAGGTGTTTTGAAGAAAAATTAAGTATGGAAAGTATATATTATAATTATACACTCATATTGTAATTATATTTGATCATATTTTAATTTATATTATCTAAATGTGTACTGTGAACTATTTTGTATTGGATCCCAAAAGTTTTGGACTTTTTGGAATAGTTAGATATCAGGATATGAATTTTCGATTCACGTCAATAAAATAATTCTAATTTGTGATTTCTTTTCTTTTTTTTCCAGTCTAAATCAAAATCGTATCAGAAATGTTAATTACTTGTCAAAAATAAATATTTAGTTTGCAATAATAATTTGATTGTTATCAAAATTCGTAGTTAGTAGTAATTGATATTAACATAAATAATCGGATTGCAATCAATTATGATTCTTAATATTAATCCTACCATAATAACAAATATTTAATTCCAAAGTTAACATTTTTAGAAAATAAATTGCCATATTTAAATTTTGTATGTTAATTTTCTGTGAATATCGACAATCATAAATTATGGCCACAAAAATCAGAATTAAAGAGGGTCAAATATTTCCATTTTGAAAACAATCTTCCATAATAATAAAAAAATAACAAAAAAAAGGTCACCAAATTTTTTGGCAAGTCTCTTTAATTAGGCAGGAAAACATATTTAGAAACTATTTTGCTTTTATATATATATAGATATATAGATTCATGTGTCAATGCATTTTTATCATTTCATATGAGATTATACGCATTAATTTTTGATCTCTTCTCACCCATTTTTTTTGGCAATTTCCTTAATTTATCAATAGTTTTAGTTGCTTTTACTAGTTTTCTATTCTTTTGTGTTCCATTGCTTTATTGTTATTTAGTCTATTATATATTGTCTCAATAGATTGTTTTTTTAGTTTACATCATAAAAGAAGTGCATAAAACATTAGAAAAACCAATATTTTCTTACATTAAAATAAAAAGTATACATTATGTAATTATATACTTCAATTTATAATTGACATGTTATTTGTTAGTACATATTGTAAAACAAATTGCTAAAAAGTTTTGAACCATCATTTGTTAGATAATTTTTCGGCAAGAGAGATGTTATAAATTTTAATAAATTAAAAATATTTTCCGACGCAAGCATAATACTTTATATTTTGTCATTATGTAAAATAAATGTGTACTTGTACGAGTTTTACTGTTGGACCCTCTCTACAATGAATTTTGGCTCCGCCTCTGCTAAACGATGAGCCACTTTGGTTTGAGCGATATCTTCAACTTCTTCCTTGATTTTCTGAACTATTATTTGGCTCCGTTAATTTCTGGATTTTCTCAATTGACTCATCAAGTGCTCTAACAAAGAACTGTTAACTTTTCCATCTGTAACCAAATTAATTTGAAATTAACCATTAGAATTTATTAATTGTCTGAGTAAGGTAGTAAATATATTTTGATTAAAATTAAAATGAAAAATCAATATCTAATAAATAAAATTAAACTACTACAATTATATTTTCGAATCTTGCTGAAATCTGGCATAAATTGTATGAATCGTATAAATGGTAATGATATAGTATAATTAATACCCGTTGACATTTGTTTCTCCTTAAGGGTGCATTAGTAAATTTGAAAGATAACTGGAGTTTTTCGTAATTAAGCGAAACCTCATAACTACTACAAATTACCTTTTGACATCGGGTCTGGAGATGTTCAACATCGGTTCATGAACCGATATAGAAGGAGGCATAGTGGAAAAATAGGATTTTTCGACATCGTGCGGAGAACCGATGTAGAATATTAATTCTACATCGGTTGCGTTTCAAACCGATGTAGAATGGTTTCCAAAGAGCTTTACTCAAAACAACGTTTACATCGGTTGTTTCAAAACACTGATGTAATTGGTAACAAAACCAATGTAAAACTAACATTCTACATCGGTTCCTAAGCAAACGCTGTAAATTTTTCGCTTTTACATCGGTTGTCCCCCAAATAGGTTGTCCCCCACACATTTATATACAACAAAAATTAACCAAAATACAATATATGAACGATAGAACAACAATAACGTAAATATCATATACCAACATTAGCACAAATCGCAATATTTAGTCGATACTTTAACAATAAAATGGATCATCATATTCTGCAATACTATATATACAATACACAAGGTTATCAATATACAAGATTACACCCATTGAATTAGGCACCATGATTGGTGTGAGTTTTGTATGTATTTTAGGGCATATTTATGGCTATAATTATTTATAAACATGCAATAACTCATATGAAATGGTATATATTCGCTCTTTGTGGAAAAAGTATTACACTTTGCTTGTTTTGTAGGAATTATATTCAACGATATTTGGAGTGATTTTGTGACAAATACGAGCATTGCAACATAGAATCATCAAGAATCGAGCGATTACACCCAATTGGAAGCCAACTATATTGAGTCTAGAGTCACAATAATGATTTGTGTGTCAAAAGAAGCATGGATGAGCAAACAACGAGGGGATTAATCTCAAGAAACGTCCAAACGCGCCTGGAATTTCCAGCACTGGCAGAGTTTAGTATTTTGGCCATAACTTTCTCTACAAAATTGATATTGAGCTGATTCAAGTGGTTATGGAAAGCTAATAGAGAGGGCTACAACTCTTATGAAGACCCCAAAAGCAAATTCGGAGGTTTGGGTGACACATGGCCCGTGCGTCGACGCACGGGTAACCCGTGCGCACCTGAAGGTTTTGAGCATGCCTACGGCTTCAAGCACGGGTAACCCGTGCGTGGCACACGGGTAACCCGTGCGTGGGTTGCTGAAAATTGATTTCCTACGGCTTGGAGCATGGGTAACCCATGCGTGAGGCACACGACCCGTGCGTCTGTGCTGGAATGTCCAAAAAATGACAGCACATTGACCTAGGCTTCTAAAATGGTATAAATACCACTTTTTTGGGCACACACTAGAAGAGAAAAGGTCTGGAAAAGACCCAAGAACACAAGAAATAGCTCAAATTCATCAAGGAAGAATCAAGGGAAGAATCGGGTCGAATTGGAGCTTGAGGATTGAAGATTAATCGAGAGATTATCCGTTTCCCTAAGTTTTCTCATTCTTTGTGCTTTAATTTTTCATTTTAACTTGTCATGAATATGAACAATTTGTCTATGAGTTGTTTAGTTGTAATGAGTAGCTAAACTTCTTGTGATTTCCGAGTTTTGGAAGTAGATTAATTGAACTCTTGTTGAATGTTTTAATCTTAGTTGAAGTTATTGTCTTGAAGCCTATTTGAGTACTTTGTTCTTATTCTTGTTTTATCACTTGGCCAATGATTTAACTTGTTTGATATATTGATTCATAATTCAAGAGATGAGTGTTTTGCATAATCGAGAGGTTTGTGAATATTTGTGAGGACAATTGATCTTTTGTGCTTTTGGGAGTTGTGTATCTTATGTTGAGTAGAGATGCTAACATAGATATTTCAATCTACACTTTATATGGGGGGATAAAATACCATTGTGATCGTCTTATAGGAATATTGATAATAACTTTGGCTTTGATTAAATCGTAAAACAAGAGGAATATTAATTGAAACCATAACCCGGGAATCCATTTCATTCCCTTGATAATTCCATTATTATTTTCATCTTGTGTTTTTGTGGTTATTCTTGTCTTTACCTCCACAACAATCATCCAACTACGATCGTCTAAATTAAATAAAAATAATGTTATCTTGGTTCAATACTTAGCGCACTAATTTATTAGTATCCATGGATATGACCTTATTTATCCTATTCTATAAACTACACCGTACACTTGCGGTGAAGCTAAAAATATAGGCGAGCACACCACCACCACTTTCTTATAGCCATTCGTCGCGTTCATAAGCTCGATTTTGCTGTGCAATCTGCTTAGAGTTTGGTCCCTCACCTGCTCAACCAATAATGAGCAATCTACTTACCACATACAACTTGAACAATAATAATAACATATTGTTTAATAGTTGCAAGTAATTACACTGGTGCATGTTCCCAGTGTATTAACTAGAATATCTTCATCCAATGACCGACCTAAAAATGAAAATCAATGTCCAAAATCTGCAAATGCAGCCAAGTATATTTTCTAAATTTCAAATTAGGTATGAATAAGTGGATACCTATAAAAACAATTTTGTTGATTTTGTTCTCCTCATCTTTCCATCTGCGGGTTGGAACTGTCTCATACACTTCCCTCACAGCCTGCAAAATATTTAGATAAGAGCAAGTCTCTTGTGAGACGGTCTCATGAATCTAAATCCGTGAGACGAACTTCCTAAGGGCTCCTTCTTGAGAACATGAACCATGAAAATAAATTTAAAAATAATAATGAACCATGAAGAAACAAAAATAAACCCTAAAAAACATGAACTATGAAGAATAAACCCGAAAACCAAGAATAAACCCTAAAAAACACTAAAAATCCTAAAAACTCAAATCAATTAAAAATAAACCCAAGAAACAAAATAAACCCTAAAAACAAATATAAACCCTAAGAAAAATAAAATATAAAAAAATAACCTTTAAAACTTTGTGTAAGGGATCCATCTTACGGATCTAAATCTGTGAGACTGTCTCACGCAAGTTTTTGCCTTTAGATAATTATAGCTCTGTCTCTACCTGTCAACGCCTCTATGCGCGATGGATTTGGAACGGCGTCATTTTTGGCTTTTGCTCTGAGGGCGGCTATGGCGGAGGCATTAAATACGAATCTTCTAGTAACAGAGTAGTTTTTCCCTTGGGAAAAATAATGATTATCATAATTCGTCATATAATCGCCAGGTAATGAGGACAATTGAGGAAAAATCGAAGATCCCAGGGACAAGTCGTTGAAATTATTAAGTACTCTATAATCACCCCGACAGAAACTAGCCCAAGTCCTTAAAAAAATCGCCATTGTGGCAATATCAACAACCCTGTGAAAAACGCACGCGCCAAATCACTAACCCGCCACATGCAAGAATGGTGACCTGGACTGAAACTTGAAAATCAGGGCAGTTTTCCAGGATGTTGGGATGACGTGTCAGGAATTTGTTGAGGGTATTGAGATGTGGTTTTTGGAGATATTCGGACAACGTGAAATTTGCCTTAGCTTCTGTATAGGAAGCACCTTGGTCGTTGCAGTCTATGATGAACATGTCGTGTACTTTGCCTGCCAGAGGGTAGAAGAGTTTTAAGGTTTCGGAGAGTGATTTCTTGAGGTTGCCGTGGATTTGGGAGATATTTTCCAGGTTGAATTTGGTGTTGTAGAAAAGGGTTAGTGGTATGTAAAAAGATGCAGAGGTTTGATCGAGGAATGAGATTTTGAAATTTTTGAGGTGGTGAGAGGTTGGGACAGAGGGTTTGATTATTTCTGTTGAGACAATTTGGACATCCATTTTTCTTGTTTTGCTTTTTTTGTGTTTTGTTTCAGAATGTCTTCCCTGGATTTATATAGTGGCTGTTGTGAGGGGTTGGGACAGAGGTATGATTAGTTTGAACTTTGAAATATAATTGTTTGTTTGTTATATAATTAAACTAAATCTCAAATAGGTTTTTGTAGTTTACCCATTTTAATATGATGATTCAACCAGTGTTCTAAAAAGCTCTAGGCGCTAGTCGGGTGGCAAACTGGGGCCTAGTCGCTAGGCGGAGTATGGGCGGGGCCTAATCGGAAGAATAATGTAGCCGGACGAGGGAGGCCTAGCGTCTAAGTAGGGACTAATCGGGGCTATGCGGAGATTTTTAGAACAATGACTTCAACTCAGGAACAGACTACAACTCTATTACATGTTTTTTTTTATAAAACTGAATGCAAAGTCCAAAAGTTTGTTGATTAATGATGAAAACCTTTTGTATTAACGGAAATGCCTTGTGTAGATGCATTTCCAAGTCTAATTTCCAATTTCTAATGTTGGAAATTAAATTTTCAAACTTTATTGGTTTTCGTTTGAGAATGGAGAATGTGTTTGGTTTGTTGTCTGAATTTTATGTTTGAAAATGAAAAAATGAAAATTTGTTTGGTTATAGTTTTTAAAGTGTATTTTTGACATAGATTTGCGCGATTGTAGTGAAATGTTGTTTGGTTTTTTGTTTTCAAAGTGTGTTTTCACATAAATTTACGCAGTGCCGGAGCAAGTTTTTGCTCCAAATTAAAGATAGAGCGTTCCAAGATGTTCTTAGCTGCTTTTTTTATGATTAGGAACCTTCTTGGTGATGATCTTGCTCCTTTGAACAGCAAGGAGCTCGAATCACTTGAGAGGCAACTTGATATGTCACTGAAGTAGATTAGATCGACACGGGTATACTTATATAATATGTAGCGATAAATTATCCATTTGTTTGTTGTCCCTTGTTAATCTATCTGCAATTTCTACCCTCGAGGTTATCCTAATTTTCCTGCGCAAGAAATCATAAATATAATTTATTTATATATAAAAAAACCCATTTTATTTGATTAATTATTGGTTATTAATCAAATACTGGTCAGATTCTTGAACTAATTTTGGAAGCAATGATTGGCAAATGTTATTTTTGAATTTGATTAATCTAAGAATTGATTTATTTTTAATAATGTCTCTCTTTCACAATAAAAGTAGTTAATTAGAATTTCATTAGTTTATCTAAAGTGTTTTTTTTCATTGATTTCTTAAAATATTGTCATTTCGTATTTATTTGATTTAATTTTCTTTATTGGGTTCATTGTCCAACACGTAATTATAACCGTTTCCATTTTTTCTTTTTCTTTTTATTCTTTTTCAGTTGTGTCTGGTAGATCCACTCAGTCTAATTGTAGTTAAATACCGCTATGCCTATTTATTTTTCCAGAATAATTACACTACCTTGACGTGATTCTTCAATTTTCACTGATAATTTAATAAATTTACCTGTATTCTGACTAAATAAATGCGTCGCGTCATTTTAATTTTAGGAAACTACTGCATAATTAAGTTTTTTCCAAGCGAAAAAAATTAAAGAGGTACAACATTTTTCACTCGATTTGTGAATATATATCAATCTATTGTGTACTTGTAGTGCTCTTTTTCTATTAAATGTAGTATCTTCTGTTGGAAAACAATTGGTTGTAATTAATTCTAATATAACCTATTATTGTGATGAATGATATAATTACTATACCACTTTATACCCAAAACCACAAAAACAAAAATAAAAGTGAAAGTTGAACAACCTGCATATCTTTGTATGTGTTTCAGTTCTATTCAGGATAGGAGTGCCCAACACATTAAGGGCTATACTTTCTCAAAAAAAAAAAAAAAAACACATCAAGGGCTATACCTCGCTTATTAATATTACTAGATTCAGCTGTAAAATGGCACCGCACTACAATAAGTTTGTCTTTTTTAATATATTTGCTAGTGGATATAGGGTTTTAGATAGACCAAAATATAGATAAATCTAAGATATTATAATTCATTATTTTTAATGTAGTAGATTGCAATAATATATTTAGTTTATGAAAATATTAAGTATTTATAATAGTGTAATAATAAAACATTTTTGTTTAATTGTATTCATGTTAACGTTTCAATCTCTTCCTATTTTGTGCTGCATTTTTGTTTAAGTTTTACTATAATTCATGTGTCAATGCATTTTTATCATTTCATATAAGATTATACGCATTAATTATGATCTATCCTCACTATTTTCTGGCAATCTCCTTCTCCATAGTTTTAGTTGCTATTACTAGTTTCCTATTCTTTTGTGCTTCATTTCTTTATTGTTATTTAGTCTATTATCTAGTATCTCAATAGATTGTTTTTTTAGTTTATATCATAAAGAAGTGCATTGAACAGTAGGAAGATCAATAATTTTTCTTGCATTAAAATAAAGAGAGTACATTCCGTAATTATATACTTCAATTTATAATTGACTTGTTAGTACATATTGTAAAATAAAATGCTAAAATGTTTTGAACCTTCACTTGATAGATAATTTTTTGGCAAGAGAGATGTTCTAAATTTTAATCAATTAAAAATATTTCCCGGCGCAAGCATAATACTTTAAATTTTGTCATTATATAAAATAAATATTTAATCGTACGACTTTTACTGTCGGTCCCTCCCTACAATGAATGGTGGCTCCGCCCTAGCTAAACCATGAACCACTTAGGTTTGAGCAGATATCTTCAACTGCTTCCTTTATTTTCTGAACTATTATTTGGCTACATTAATTTCTGGATTTTCTAATGAAATTGACTCACCAAGTGCTCTAACAAAAAACGGTTAACGTTTCCATCGTAACCAAATTATTTTTAAAATTAGCCATTAAAATTTAAGTATGCTAAAGTTGCCATGACTTTGCTATTAAATTGTAATTATTTTTAAAAATCAAAATATAAATATAAATCTATTAATGTCAAAATAAGTATAATATTAATATAAGTTTAACTGAATACTAAAAGTAGTAGTAAGTGTAATTAAGCAAGTGCACCAGCTAGGGGTAGAAATGGGTTGGGTCGAGCCAGACTTTGTGTTGGACGACATGGGCCTACTGTACTAAGTTTAGGTTGAACCTTGGTCTATTATATGTGATAGGATACTTTCCTAGGCTTGGCCTGGTCTTTTTGCTTAAAATATTAGGCCCGAGTCTAATTAAAGTCTGTTTAAGCGTATAAAAATCAACATTTAAAAAACAATAATAATTATATATTATTTATTTGATTAGTAGGTTATATTATATGTAATATATATAAGACATATATAATATTTATATATAGCTCCAAATAGACACATATATATAATATAATATAGGCAGACCTATTATATATATAATATTATAAATATATATTTGTATACTATATATATGTAGGCCATCCTATTTAGTTTAAAAGGGTTTCCCAAAAGCTATGGCATTGCTCGATTATTTAAATAGATTTTATAAAAGATTTTAGTGTGACTCAATTGTTAAATAGGACAAGTCAAAGCAAGCTTAATATAGGTCGGACAACAGATGGCTAGTTTAGCCCAATATTTTTAAAAACTGGACCGGACCCGATGGGCCTTGGGCTGTATTCTAGCAATCAGAATCATCGCCTTGTCCGCCCCAACAAGCCATATAAACTGGATTTCTGGTTCACCTAAGCCACCGACAACTGGAGTGAATTGGTTAAAAACCGACCGAAAAGAAAGAGTGAGAAAAAGGTCCAATTAAATTACATCGTTTCTGACCACCTGGTAATGGAAATCAGGAAAAAGAAAAATATGTGAGAAAAAAAGGTCCAATTAAATTACATCAGTTAGGCATGATGTTTCCCATTTTTTTTATGCTTGTCCCCTTTAATTAAGTTGCCAACAATAAACGGTGATCATAGGTTTTTAAAATTTCAATTAATTAAAGTAAGATTATCTTACTACTTTTAATTCCATAACTTTTGGTTTCTAAATCTTCCATTCTCCTTTAATATCCATAATATTTTCGTAATCTTCAATTATAATCTACATATATAATATATTCTTATTTGAAGTTTTCTTATTTTCTATTCATACTTTTAATTTCCACAATCATCTTTAAAAAAATGTCTCCTAACCTGTCTATAATTTCCTGAACGTTAACTTCCATAATCTTTGCCTTATTTTTTTTTTATTGTTTAAAAAATATTTAACTTTGTTAGATGTTGGCCCGATGTGTCAAAGAGAAAAATCGGATTGGGTCGCCGAAATACCATTGGATCATTAATTTTAAGACACAATCCATGAAAATACTCATAAAATGACTGAGTCGGCCCAATTTTTCGGGCTTAATAGCCTAAGGCAAATAAGTCCAATCCTTTTGGGCTCCCAAACTTGTAGCCCGATCCGGCTTTTTTATTGGACCGACCCATTTTGACACCTATAATAATCATGTACATGTATTCATATCAACTCATACTCAATAGTCAATAGGATCAAGATCTTATTTTAGGATTATTTATAAAGTAGACAAATATGATAAACCTGATTTGTAAGGAATTTGAAGTTACTTTTATTAAAAATAAGAAGAATGTCGACAACTATTATAAATACGATTGCTAGAAGATTAGAAATTTATTATTTGATTTAAGAAAATATAAAAATAGTAAGATAAATTTGTAGAAATGAAAAGGTGATATTTATTTATAGAAAGTTTAATTTCAGCTATTAAACTAAATCAAGCTTAGACAACAAAAAATAACAAAATTCTAGCAATGTGCATTCCATTTATTCTTTTCTTTTTTTAAATAAAAAACAAGGAAATTAGTTTGTAGCAAATGCAAATGGCGGGAAATGAGTTTCTTATTATATATATAGATTGTAAATATTCGGTTAGTTTGACAGTACGTTAAATCTAATAAAATTATTGAATAGAATCAAATTAGAACATATTCTTCCCCCACACATACCACAATGCAGTGATTTACACTTATAAATTTTTTGTGAGATTAATGTCCATTTTATACATACGTTACTTGGTCATTGGTGTTACTAAAATGTCCGATGGCTATGATGATTTAGCTCCACTGTGCACTGACCGAGCCCGCCGTAGTACCGAGCACCCGCAGAAGGGGGGAGGGTTTTTCCGGCGCACCCTCCCGACGCTCAAGTCGAGATATCACTTGAAGAAGATAGAGAATAGCTCAAATATCTCATGAAATATTAAAAATGCATTCCACTTAATCATACCTCGTAGATGCCTATTTATAATGCTTACCATATTTTTTAAAACCGGAACGGTTAAGGAGAATCTCTCGACGTTTGTTACCAAATCTTATCTAACTGATGAATTTAAGTTATGCTCAAATATACCGAGCACTGTAGAATTCCCGAGCACTCTGCTAACTCATGAATCTCGAGATGACCCAAAAGGGCTTCTAGAAATTGGACCTTAGGATGAGTTCTTTGTGGGCTTGGGTTTAGTCCATTCTCGATTGACCACCCATTTCGGCCTATTATATGCCGAATCAATTCAATACCCCCCCACTATATCTAAGCTACTCCCGAGATATAGTTGGGTTATAGTGTTACTTGTTCACCAAAATTTAGCTCATTCATGCTCCTTCAAATGCCAAGGCCGAGCTCATTCATGGCCCATTATATGCCAAGGCCGAGCTCATTTATGGCCCTTCAAATGCCAAGGCCGAGCTCATTCATAGCCCTTCAAATGCCAAGGCCAAAATCATTCATGGCCCTTCAAATACCAAGGCCGAGCTCATTCATGGCTCTTCATATGCCAAGGCCGAGCTCATTTATGGCCCTTCAAATGGCAAGGTCGAACTCATTCATGGTCCTTCAAATGCCAAGGCCGAGCTCATTCATGGCCCTTCAAATGCCAAGGCCGAACTCATTCATGACCCTTCAAATGCCAAGGCCGAGCTCATTGATGGCCCTTCAAAAGCCAAGGTCGAGCTCATTCATGGCCCTTCAAAAAGCCAAGGCCGAGCTCATTCATGGCCCTTCAAATGGCAAGGCTGAACTCAATCATAGCCCTTCAAATGCCAAGGCCGAGCTCATTTATGGCCCTTCAAAAGCCAAGGCCGAACTCATTCATGGCCCTTCAAATGCCAAGGCCGAGCTCATTCATGGCCCTTCAAAAGCCAAGGCCGAGCTCGTTCATGGCCCTTCAAATGCCAAGGCCAAGCTTTTGGCAAATTTTCAATTTTTCAAGCCCGAGCCGAGCTTATGGGCATCCGCCTTTCTAAGAATTTTAGCTTTCAGTCACTTCGGTGATCGAGCTAAAACTACTTAGTCAATTTATCAATTCTTTCGAGCTCAATCTGAGCTTCTGGGCATCCACCCTTCTAAGAATTTTAGCTCTTGTTCATATTAGTGATCGAGCTAAAATTATTTAGTTAATTCTTTTAAGCGAACATATAAACACAACTATCATTGATAAT
This sequence comes from Rehmannia glutinosa, assembly GCA_016081115.2. Classification (NCBI taxonomy): domain Eukaryota; kingdom Viridiplantae; phylum Streptophyta; class Magnoliopsida; order Lamiales; family Orobanchaceae; genus Rehmannia; species Rehmannia glutinosa. The sequence continues at coordinate 533,742 of JABTTQ020001067.1, read as the reverse complement.
AAAGCGTGAGCTCTTTCATACATATATCTTCATTATTATTTCAAAATCTAAAGAGAAGATATCATAGATCAACTACCGATCTATTCTTAAGAATAATATTTCTTCCAGTTACCAATGTTCCATGCTCGGGACAATTTCTTCCCATCCAGCTCTTCCAGTTCATAAGGTCATCCTGCCAGCACAACCACTACCCTGAGAGGTCCCTCCTAGTTAGTCTCCAACTTTCCTCGGTCCTTTGTTGCATCAGTTTTTCTCAGCACCAAGTCCCCCACTTGGAAACTCTTGTTCACTCTATTATTGTGACTAGCTCGAACTCCTTCAAATGACCTTGCTGGATCATTCTTTCAATCTCATCCTTCAAGTGCGTACATTGTTCCGTTGTGTGCCCATATTCATTGTGAAACCTACAAAACTCATTGCTCTTTTTCCTTTTTAGGAGTTTCTCGTTCGTTGACCATCTCGATCTCTCTGGTGCCTCTCAATTCTTTGAAAAGATCTCCTCCTGGGAAGCTACCAATGGAGTATACTTATCAAACCTAGGTCTCCCCCCTACCATCTCAGCTTTTGGTTTCTTTTGCGGTGTTTTGTCTTCTCTATCCTCTCTCATATTCCCTTTTTGTCTCCTCTCTTCCTTCTTCATTTTCCTGGCCTCCTCCAAATTAATGTACCTCTCAGCCCTGGCTAAGAGTTCATTGAAAGTTTTGGCTGGCTCAATTACAAGAGATTCGAAAAATTCTCCATCCCTCAGTCCTTAGGCTAGCGCATTCGTCAAAATCTCAGGGTTGGCTGAGGGTACCTCCAGCTTTGCCGCTGTGAAGCGCTGGATGTAACTCCTCAGCCATTCTCCCTCCTTTTGCTTGATAATGAAAAGCGTCAAAGGGGCCTTCTGATATTTTTTACAGTTAGTGAACTGATGCATGAATACCGAATTGAACTCATCGAAATTCCTTATGGAGTTTTGGGGGAGCTGGCTGAACCATTGTTGTGCTGACTTGGTGAGAGTCGTCGGGAATACCCTACACATCACTCCATCCGAGAATCTATACAGCAGTGCAACATTTTCAAATCGGCAAATATGGTCCCACGGGTCCGTCGTGCCATCATACTCAAAACTCAGAGCTCTGTAAGAAACCGGAAGTTCATCAGCCATCACTTCTTCAGTAAACGGTGTTCCCCTTCGAACCCGTGCTGAAACTCCAGTCGGTGCACTAACCACCCTTCTCCGAACCTCCCTCTGGAGGTCATCCATCCGTTCTGACCAGTCTGGATCCTCTGTGGTGGTGTATTCCGTCGCCCGCGATGAGTGTTCCTCCTCTACCACCGGAGCTCGCCGCCCCCTATCACCCACGTCCGAATTTCTAGGCGTGTTTCCTCCACCTGGCATGGTGACAGGTGGTTGTGGCGGCACTAAGTCCTCACCTTGTCGTCACGATATGTTCCACCGCCGCCAAATAAAGTTGCCCATTGTTCGAAAAACATGGGTCCCAAGACCCTGCCCCATTGAAGACAAGGAAAGAGCAGGCTCGGTGACCCCTGCTCTCTTCTCTGCCTCGTGCCCTCCGCCGGAGGTTGTGGTGGAGGCGCAACACCCTCATGTGTCACCCCTCCTCCCGAGTACGATTCAAATCCCTACCAAGTTTCTTCGTAAGTCCTCCATGATCACCTTCAAAACTCACGTCTCACCATTGAATGTTTCCCACAGACGGCGCCAATTTGGTGTTACCGAAAAAATGTCCGATGGCTATGATGACTTAGCTCCACCGTGCACCGACCAGCTCCACCGTTAATCTGCGAGCACCGCAGAAGGGGGGCTGAGGGTTTTCCCTTTTCGGCGTACCCTCTTGTTGAGTGTGAGTTTTGCATGTATTTTAGGGCATATTTATGGCTATAATTATTTATATACATGCAATAACGTGTATGAAATGGTATATATTCGCTCTTTGTGGAAAAGATATTACGTTTGCTTGTTTTGTAGGAATTTAACGATATTTGGAGTGATTTTGTGACAAATACGAGCATTGCTACCTAGAATCATCAATAATCGGGCGATTACACCCAATTGGAAGCCAACTATATGGAGTCTAGAGTCATAGTGATGAGTCGTGTGGCAAAAGAAGCATGGATTATCAAACAACAAGGAGATTTATCTCAAGAACATCCAAACGCGTATGGAACTTCCAAAGACTCGGCGAGGTTTAGTATTTTGGTCATAACTCTCTCTACAAAATTGATATTGAGCTGATTAAAGTGGCTATGGAAAGCTAAAAGAGGGGGCTACAACTCTTATGAATACCCCGCAAACAAATTTGGGCGTTTGGGTGGCGCACGGTAACCCGTGCGTGGGCACGACCGTGCGCCCCTACGAGACTGGATGTTTTCTATGGGATGGCGCGGGTAGCCCGTGCGCCAACGCACGACCCGTGCGCCAACGCACGACCCGTGCGTTCTGGGCGAAAAACTCCAAAAATGACAAATTGACTGACTTAGGCTTCTAAAAGGGTATAAATACCACTTTTTTGGCGCGCGCGGGGAAAGGTCCGGAAAAGACCGAGAACACAAGAAACACATCAACTTCATCAAGGGAAGAATCAAGGGAAGAATCGGGTCGAATCGGAGCTTGAGGATTGAAGATTAATCGAGAGATTATTTGTAAGTATTCTCATTCATTGAGTTTTCTCATTCATCGAGGGATTATCCATTTCCTTAAGTTTTCTCATTCTTTGTGCTTTAATATTTCATTTTAGCTTGTCATGAATATGAACAATTTGTCTATGGGTTGTTTATTTGTAATGAGTAGCTAAACTTCTTGTGATTTCCGGGTTTTGGTAGTAGATTAATTGAACTCTTGTTGAATGTTTAATCTTGGTTGAAGTTATTATCTTGAAGCCTATTTGTGTACTTTGTTCTTATTCTTGTTTTATCACTTGGCCAATGATTTAACTTGTTTGATATATTGATTCATAATTCGAGAGATGAGCTTCAATATAAGATCTTGAGTACTTGACATGAATATTTGCATAATCGAGAGGTTTGTGAATATTTGTGAGGATATTTGATCTTTTGTCCTTTGAGAGTTGTGTATCTTATGTTGAGTAGAGATCTTTAGCATAGATATTTCAATCTACACTTTATATACATCTCGAGGAGGAGGATAAAATACCGTTGTGATCGTCTTATAGGCGTATTGATAATAACTTTGGCTTTGATTAAATCGGACAACAAGAGGAATATTAATTGAAACCATAATCCGGGAATCCATTTCATTTCTTTGATAATTCCATTATTCTTAGTATCTTATATTCTTGTGGTTATTCTTGTCTTTACCTCCACAACAATCATCAAATTACGATCGTCTAAATAAAAATAAAACTATTTTGGTTCAATACTTAGCGCACTAATTTATTAGTCTCTGTGGATACGACCTTGCTTACCCTATTCTATAAACTACACCGTACACTTGCGGTGAAGCTAAAAATAAAGGTGAATACCTCTCCGACGCTCAAGTCAGATATCACTTCGAAGAAGATAGAGAATAACTCAAATATCTCATGAAATATTAAAAATGCATTCCCCTTAATCATACCTGGTAGATGCCTATTTATAATGCTTACCATTAGGGCTTCCGGAAAACCCGGAAACGGTTAAGGAGAATCTGTCAGACGTTTGTTACCAAATCTTATCTAATCCGATGAATTTAAGTTATGCTCTGAAATATACCGAGCACCTGTAGAATTCCCGAGCACTCGGCTAACTCATGAATCTCGAGCTGACCCAAAAGGGCTTCTAGAAATTGGACCTTAAGGATGAGTTCTTTGTGGGCTTGGACTTTAGTCCATTCTGGATTGACCACCAGCTCGGCCCATTATATGCCGAATCAGTCAGCAATTCACTCGATTTTTTTTATTAATTTTCTAAGTAAGGTAGTATATATGTATTGATTAAAATTAAAATGGAAAGTCAATATCTAATAACTAAAATTAAACTATTACAATTATATTTTAGAATCTTTTTGAGATCCGATATAAATTGTATGAATCGTATAAATGGTAATGATATAGGATAATTAATACCATTTAATATATTGTCAATTTTCTTTTTATTAAGAAAAATCTATTATTATTTTTAACAAGTGAATTTAGGCAGGATATTAAAAATGGAACACGTTTGCATAACGAATGCATTAACTTAACTTATTCGCGCTACTGGTAAACGGCAGCAATTTTCATTTCAAAAAATCATCACAAAAGCATCGTTCCCTCTTCTAAAACATCTTCAAACTAGGGTTCATCAATTCATCGAAAATGGCTGGTAGGAGTAGATTTAGAGTCTCGTGGTCTGACCTTCCAAGTGAACTTCTCCAGAGGATCGCCAAACGCCTCGACACTGAAACTGACGTTCGCCGCTTTCGTGCTGTTTGCAATTCCTGGCGCTCCTCAACGACGCCGTTTAAGAAATTCCCTCGTACACCTCTCAAGCTTCCATTCCCCTTCGCCGCCGGTGAAACTTCCCACCCCAAACACGAAGGCGCCTATTTCAATCTCATCGATAGAACTGTCTATCGCGTCCAATTGCCCGACAGCAAGGAACCTGATTTTTGGCTGGTGAAGGTTGAAAGTTCGAGGGATGGTAAATTGCGCTTGTTGAATCCTCTCAGTGACCGTCAAATCGAGATTCAGCCCGAAATCCAGATGCCTAAGGTGTTGAACACTTTGGATTATCGCGTTTCTGAGGTATGTCAGGCTTATGTTCTTCAGTATGTGAATCCTTCGAAACCTAAGCAGAATGATGAGTATAAATATGCTAAGAAAGTTGTTGTATCCACGGGTGTCAAGAATGATGAGTATGTAGTCATGGCAATTGACGACGGAAATAAGTTGTCGTATATAAAATCGGGCGACCAGAAATGGACTATGGTGCCTGATAATGGTTGGCGTAATAAATTTGTTGATGTTGTATACGTTAAGGGGCAGTTCTATGGAATTGATCTGTGGGGTGGTACTTGGGTATTTGATTCTATGTTTGAGCGAACTAAAATTACTTATAATATATACCAAGGTGCTTCGAAAAGACACTTGTTGGAGTTGTATAATAATGGGGAGTTGTATTTGGTTGAGGAGGTGACGGATAAAGATAAAATAGTATGTAGATGCGATGATATCGAAATTGGATGTCAATGTAATTTCTCTAGAACTCGCTTTAAGAATACGGCTGTGGAGATCAAAATTTCTAGGATAGATAAACGAAAAGAAGAATGGGTTGAGGCGAAAACGGTGAAAGATCGGATTATTTTTGTGGGTGATGATTGTTCATTCTCTGTTTCTGCCAAAGAATTCGAGGGCTGCAATGGGACTCGTGTCTTTTATACAGATCAATACATATTTTTTCGAACCGAAGAGGAAAAGAAGCCGCATTATCATGACAATTACGACTATGATTATGATGATAACTGTGATTATGATTATAACTATTTTGAGTGTGATTGCTGTAATTCTTCTGATTATGATAGTGGAAGAGTTGACAACTTTGTTCCCAGTGATGATGTTAAACTTAAGTTCAGAGGATTACATGGTCATAACACTGGTGTGTGTGACTTTGAAAGTGGTAAAATAGGGTCACTGCTAATGTTTCATGAATATGCAGACATATTTTGGCCACCCCCCTCTTGGCTCAGATAATGCTTCTTCTGGATGCATGTGTGGGAGGTACTTATCTAATGACTTAATTACTTTTATTAGGCTGATTGTTATAACAAAATGCATGCATCTGAACTATCATTGTTGGCATATGATAATCATTTCACTGATCACTTACTCTGTTAAGCTTGTGAGGAAGCCAAATTTATTAACGGAATGCAGGTTGTTTAACTGTTATCTATTGGAAATATGTATTAGATTTATAGGCTTCCAATGATGCCATTTCTTTTATCAGACTTAAGATGTGTGCCTCACAACTAATGTAAAAATAAACGTTTCATGTCGTGCAAATTTCTCATGTAGCTATTTGTGATTGAAATAATAGAAGCATAGCTCCCTCCATTCCTGGTTTTCTTATGCACAATGCTCTAAATTGGATTGTTTCACTTCTTGTCTATTTATATTGTTATTTTTTGGGATAATTACAAAAACTACCCTTGAGGTTTAGTCTATTACAAAAAGGCCCAGTTATCCGTCAAAGTTACAAATACCCCCTTGACATTTGTTTCTATTTTGCAAATTGCACCATCAAGAGGGGGGTATTTGTTAGGTATATACAAAGCTGGGAGGTGGGGGTGTTGTAACACCTTAGGGGATGTTTGTTATTTTGGAAGCTATTTGGAGTTTGTTGTAATTAAGCAAACCTCATAGGCAGCGTCGAAGTCAGGATTTTAATTTTGGGGGGCCAAAAAACGGATCGAGTTTATAAATTTTAAACAATGAAAAAAATACTCATATATTAACCATAATTAATGGGTTTTTATATTGTAAGAGAGCAAAGACATCTATTTCAACGTTTTTTTTTTTTGAAAACTTTAGGGGTGGGAAATGAAATTTTGGAATTTTTTTTTTTTTTTTTTTGGGGGCAATACCCCCTCCGGTCTCCCCTAGGTCCGCCACTGCTCATAGGTTGTATTCGTAATTATCCCTATTTTATATTCCAGTAAGTTTGACTTTGACAGACATTTGTTTGATACATAGGTAGTTTCAAGCTTGACGGACTATTTTTATCTGAATGTATGCAGGTGGGTATGCAGGTGGTAGTATCTGATGGTGCAAAGAAGATTTGGTTCTGTACAATTTTGTTATATAGTTATAAGAGCAATGGAAGCTTGCCAAACACCATTGAAAACAATTATTATTTATTAGCCATAAATTAAGGTTGTGGTGGGTTTTGAAGAATATTTGTTTTTACCTGGTTTGATTGCTATTTGCGCAGTTTCGTTTGCAGGTTTCTGTTTAATTCTTTGTTTCTCATATAGGATTGTGTTTATTTTCCTCTGTTTTCCAACTACTCCAAAACACATGCGCATATATGTATGTGATGAGGGATAATGTTGATGCATTTGATGGATGCAAGTTTCACTTAGTTATAGCTTGTATATGGTTATTTTTTTTTAAAAACAAAGTTCGATTATCATTGTAGAGATTCAAACCTGGCCCCTTCAACAAAGAGTAATACCCGTGGTCACTAGGTTTTATAGCTTGTATATGGTTATGACATAAGCTTTCATTGTGTGCCCCAACTATAATTCGTTGGAAACAATTGTGCGTCCCTAAGGCCGTCAGCCTGTGTTTGGAACTGGCTCCATTGGATTTTTTTTTTTTTTTATTTGGTGAGATATTGATATTGTGATGGTGTGGAGATTGTGTGGAATTGAAATTAGGGATAATTACAAAACTACTTTGAGGTTTGGTTTGATTACAAAATAAAAAAAAAAAAAATCTAGAGTATTTTGAAAATTACATAATAACCCGTCAAGTTTTGATTTTATATTATACTTTACCCTATTCATAAGCAAAAATATTTCAAATACCCCCTTACATTTGTAAAATTATTACAATTACCTCATTACATTTAACTAATCAAACCTCAATGAGGTTTTGTAATTTTCAAACATCTTTTGAGTTATTTGTAATTAACCCAAACCTCAGGGTAGTTTTTGTAGTTATCCCTTGAAATTAGTTGTGGTTCTAAAGGCCAGAATAATTTTAAGCGAGTATTTGATTTTTTTCGTAAAAAAATGTGAAACAAATGTTGTACAGAGCCTATATCACTTTTTTTTTTATTTCATTTCATATTTCATTGTATTGAATTAACATCACGTGTTCAAAATGATGCTATACTTAAATACGAGTGGTATTCATACAATATAATGTAATAGAAAGTAAATTATGAATGGAACATGAAATCTTAGGTACAATATTGAGAAGTGTCCTATAGATTCATGCATATATTTCGTGCATTTTCTTAGTGGTAATCAATTAGTATATGAGAATGAGGTGTTATTTGTTAATGAAATAGGTATTCCCTAGTTCACGAATAGTTTAGTAATGGGAGTATCACTGGTTTAGCTAATATAGTTAACATAATTTTACTTCAAATTTTTATTTAAGAACAATTTGATACGCAAAACTATTTTCCTCCATTACTTTTTCTTTTGAAACTTTCCTCCATTAGTCAAGTAAAAATTTGGTCATTCTATTTCTTTTGTATTCTACCAAGCACAATTTTAAAATATCATCATATCATTCCTTTCCAATAGTTATTTCATTCATAAATTCATTCAGTTCCTATCAATTCCATTCATGAGGTTCAAAAGTAATCAAATTTTATATTTATTTTATCAAAGAAATATGGCTCATTTTAATTCACTCTACTGGTTGAATTTGATAGTTGTTTTATCATATGCATTTGGCCATTTGCCATTTGGGTTCAAAAAGCAATTAAAATAAAAAAAGAAAAAAAGAAAAAGAAGGGGTCTTGATGTTGTTAATTTTTACAACTGAAAAGATTGTACATCGGATCTGATAAGTGTCATCTAGGAATTGGTTGCATCCAAAAAAATCTTTAAAAATCTCAGAATTTTTCAAATGGCCAATGATATTACGACATGTTGACCCTTTCTAGATAATTCTTAGTCTATATATTTTTCCCGAATCATGAAAAAGCTTTAGCCTAGTACAATTATATGCCTCCACATAAAGAGAAAAAGAAAACGATGGCTACATAAAGCATCTGCTACACTGCTATTAAATATGCATTCAATCACAAAAATAAAACTGGTGTTCTGATAGTTGATAATATTGCTTTATTTTATTTTATTTATGAAGACATTGTCATCTCCATTTTCCAGGTTTTCTTGAGATGGTGGAGGATTTTTTAAGATTAGATCAGATTTCTTTTTCTAATTGTGTGATTCCTTGATCCAAGAGGTTAGAGCTTATGGATTCATGATCTATGTTGCATCCATTTCCAAATGTTGAACAATTTATAGGTAATATTATATTTGTTATGTGATTAATTGAGTTGGGGCATTATTTTTTTTTATTTTTGGTAAAATGTTTTTTTTGTAGAATATCTCACACTCATTGCCCTATTCACTAAAAATGACCTAATGTTTAGGTGATTTCTTTTAAACCATCCAAATGTTGTTATTTAATTATTAGGGTCATCTCTTGAAATTTTTTACTGCCTTTTCTTTTAAAATTGGGTATTTTTGGTATAGATCCGTGGATGCCCTTCGATATTATTTTTGTGATTTTCCTATGTTTATTTTCTCAATTTTTTAAGTTTTGGTATTTATTTTCTCAAAAAAAAATATGTTTTATTGGATTTTGAAACTGAATGTTCATATATAGAATTAAAAGCTTCACTGTCTTGTTGATGGGATTCATTTGTTCCCAGTCAATTCGTAACCATGGAGCGAAATAGACTTCAAATCACCCAACTGGTTTCTGCTTTTCTGAGCAGCATTATACTTTGGGTAGTTGAGGATATTTTTTTTTCCATTTTTTTGACTCTATATTTTAACTTCTTTCTTCTTTTATCAATTAACAATTGATAATTAAATGCATCAGTTAAAAAATTCATATATGTGAATAATAACCATATAAATTTTGGCACTACTTAATTATCTTATTTCTTTTATTAATACATCTAAGGTTTTTTATATTCATATCCGCACCAGGACTCTGTCTATTTAATTTCTTTAATTTTACTTTGCTACATATATATATATATATATATTTATGTAAATGTTATATAATTCTTGAAATATAAATTTTTAGAAAAACTTAGCAGTCTTTCACAAAAAAAAAAAAAAAAAAAAAAACTTAGCAGCAATATTTTAAAAATGTATATAATTTAATATTTTTAAAATATTAAAATGAGTTCTGTGGATATAATTTGATTTTATTTTTGTCCTTAAAAATCTTGATGCAACGAGCTGAGATTAGTTTTAACTGATATATTGCTTAAGTAATATTTAAAAATTGGTTATATAGCATATAAAAATTTTTGCAAATGAATATTTGATGTGCAAATTTTGGCATGAATACATGCATAGGAATATTTATTTAATATATCTAAAGTACTTCTAAAAAAATTACATAAACCATAATGAGTCTATTATTAATTCTGAATTATACAGCAAATATTGATCAAATTAACAAATCCACATTCTTCATTAGTTTCATCCTTCGAATTGGTGAGAGTCATTTGTTTTGTTATTCTATTTTTCAGGGATAAATTTGAAGATCAAATGAAGATGGTAAATCACTCTTTTTTTTAAAGGAGATTAAGATTTTTTAAAAACAAATACTATTAGTATACTACATAGTACTTAATACTTAAAATAAATATTCAAAGTAGAATATTACAAGATATTATATTAGTAAATTAAACTTTAAAAGTAAATAATATTATAATAGTACTCAACTAATATTTTTAAACATATAACACTCAAATTTAAAAGTAAATAATGCAAAAATATTTTAATATATATTTAAAAATTTAAAAAAATAACATGTGGTTCGCCTATAGGACAGGTGGAGTTTTGCAGCGAGACCCATTTATCAGGTGGGATTAGGGAGACTAATTCTACATGGATAAAAAAAATCTCTTCTAAGGGAGAGAAAGAGGAAGAAAGAATGTTGTAAAAAGCGTTAGACAAGGGGGACCTAATGCGCTCTTAATTTGGCGGGGATTAGTTAGAAAAATCGTAGCTGGCGGGGATTTTTACTAGGCGAAGGTTGAAAGAGACCTCAAGGAGAAGAAAATTTTAATATGAAAAGAAAAGAAAAAAAAAAGGAAAAAGGAAAATATAAAATTAAAGAGGATAAGAAAAAAAAAAGTAGAGAAATATATATTGATCCACAATGAAAAAAAAGTATAGGACATATGTATTGCATGAATTGTAAATGCAATTGAGAACAACAGATTTGTTCCAGGAAATAAATTTTCCTTAATGTCGAATGAACAATAATAATATGAGCTGTCACCACCAAGGTATCAGCAAAATTAAATTAATTAAATTAAATTAAAATTACTACGTTAATTCGAATTCATTAGGGTTAAAAATAATTAAGTCGAATCATTTATTTAAATTGCGTCCGTCATATATATTCAATATGACAATTTTAAACTAATTGTATATAATGAGTAAAGATAAAACACTATATCAAAATAAAAGAATGTAATTGGAAAATAATGAGTCAGATTAATTCGGGCGACGAACTCTCGTCCTTGAGATGCTATTCTCGATAAACATTAATTGAATGTTATTTTTTTTTAAGAAAGACAAACATTGAATGTTAAACAAACATCTCAATTATTTTTACACGGAACACTTGTTAAGTATCCAAACATCCGTTGAATTTCAGCTGAAAGGAAAATTACAAAATTGGTCTTGTATTTATTGCGGTGTTGTAATATTAGTCTTGTAATTTTTTATTTTATAATTTTAGTCCATTGATAATTTTACCGCTTAGTAAAAATAACAATTTTAATCATGTAAAATTTTAGATTTAACAATTTTAGTCGTATACTATTCCAGTTGTGGTGTTTTGGTCCTATTAGCACTCAAAATAACTAATTTTGTAAAATTGGTATGTGTTTTTCTATTTTCATAATTTGGAAATAAGACACATAGAACTCAAATATCAAATTTTGATCCGAATTCATAATTCTACAATTATTCTCTCATATAATGCAATCAAAAATATAAATAATAAATAAATTCAAGTAATAAAACATAGGCTTGTTAATGTTAGAATTAGCTTTATTAGTTATGAGGGTAGTTTTGTATTTTCACACCTAGCATTTACCTAATTCTTTATCTTCAAGCCTCCATTTATAGTTTGTCATTGTATTCTCTTGTATCAAGTTCAAGACATCCTTTTGTTCTATGAAATTCTCATATATTATGTTCTCTTATAATTATGTCTACAAGTTAATCTAACAAGGCTCTGATACCATATTCTACTTGATCTTAAGTATATTGAATATTTTAGCTACAAATGACATTTTGGGAATGCGTGAAATATTTGAAATAACCCCCAAAACCAAATTTGCACCAACCTAAAATTTATAAAACCAGAATTACATGAATTTAAATATTATGGGACTAGAATTGCAAAAAAGCAAAATATAAAATACCAAAATAACAATTTCAAAAAATTATATAACTAATATTAAAGTACCCTGTAGATGCAAGACTAATTTTATAGTTTTGAGTAAGTCTTATGTAAGACCGTCTCACAGATTTAAATTAATAATACGGATCCACTCATTTTACAAATCAAAATATTAGATTAGTTACTCTCTTTAACCGTTTTTCTGTTATTCTGTTACAGTTGGTTAGGTTGTTACATTGACAGCTCATCTTGCATTGTGTATATAAAAACTCATACACTGGCGTAGCCAAGGGGGGGCCAACCTGGGCCCTGCCCCCCCCCCCTTTTTGTAAAAAAAAAATTTAATAGGTAAAAATTTTTTAGAAATTTTTTTATTGAATATTTATATGGTTTTTTTTGTATTTTTTTATCTGGCTCACCCCAATTTCGTGTATCGGCCCACCCCCAATTATTTCCTGGCTACGCCATTGAACCCATACATACATCAGCAATAAACAGATTAGATCATTTTCCCTAATATTCAATACAAAATAAGTTAGATCCAAATTCAAATGGATTAGCTAATACGGTTCATTTTAGGATTCGTCTCACGAAACTAATTTGTGACACCGTCTTATATGAGTTTTTGTCTATAGTTTTTCCTTCGTGGAAAGTTGAATGTAGCTTGTGCTATATCTAGGGTCTGTTTGTTTATGTTTCCATGGTCCATTTCCAGTTTCTGGAGTTGGAAATAGAATTTTGAGAATTTATTGGTTTTCGTGTGAAAATTGGGATTGTGTTTGGATGAATGAATTGAAATGTGTTTTATGTAGGGTTGGAAATGAGATTGTGTTTGGTTTGAGTAGTTTTGAAATATTATTTTATGTATATAATAATTGAAAAGTTGGTAGTGGTGGTGGTCCATTTCAATATTTTAATTTGAATATATAATATTATATTTGTAAGATTATAATTTGTGGGTCCAATTAGATAGTTATAATTTAAAAATAGTAATATTTTAAGTATATAAAGTTAATAATGGTGGGTCCCACGTATATAATTGGGTTAAAATATGAAAATAATGATTAATAAGTAATGATGAGTGATGTAGGGTAGTGTATAGGTTTGAGAATAGAAATTATAGGTTTGAGATATTGTTTTATGTGAAAAATAAAAAATGAAAATGATGGCCTTGTATGGTTATGTTTCCATGGACCATTTCTAGTTTCTAGTGTTGGGAAATGAATTTTGAGAATTTATTGGTTTTCGTGTGAAAATTGGAAATATGTTTGGATGAGTGAATGAAAATGAATTTTATGTAGGTTTGGAAATGAGATTGTGTTTGGTTGAGTAGTTTTGAAATATTATTTTATGTATATAATAATTTGAAAAGTTGATAGTGGTTGAATATTTTAATTGGATATATATTATTATATTTGTAAGATTGTAAGGTGGTAGGTCCCATTAGGTAGAAATAATTAAAAAATAATAATATTTTAAGTGGATAGAATTGGTAATGGTGGGTCCCATATGTATAATTGGATGAAAAGATGAGAATAGTGATTGATGAATGATGTAGGGTAGTGTATATGGTTGAGAATTAAAATTATAGGTTTGAGATGTAGTTTTATGTGAAAAATGGAATGTGAAAATGATGATTTCCATTGGAAAATTTATAAACAAACATGATTCCAGTTTTATGAATAGTTGGAAATTGGGAATAGGTTGTTGGAAACATAAACAAACAAGACCGATGATTTTCATTGGAAATTTTATAAACAAACACGATTCCACTTTTATGTATAATTGGAAACTAGAAAGAGGCCATTGGAAACATAAACAAACAAGGCCCTACTTTTACGTCGTGTCCATGTATGAATACATAACATAATAAGATTTCAAACCTGTCAATTTTATTTTATTCATTCCACCTAATATATAATTTTTAAGTTTATCACATATGTCCATAAAATAAACACGTGGATATATTAATAGCGGCATGTTGAAGAGCCCAAAACTAATGTAATATGCGGCCACAATACATGTTGGCCCAAAGGGTTGAGCAGTCTAATGGGTCGATAAGTGGACTGCTGTCTGCTGCTGCTTGTAAGAAATTGGTCAAAATTTGCGTTTTTTTTTTTTTTTTTAACGATAAAATTATATTAAAACAACTCAAAACTAAAATTACAACTACAATCTGATAAATGGCCAGAAGCAAGAGTAAGGCAAAAAGACTAACTAAGACCATCTCCAACCCATTGCACCAAATTTGGTGTAAAAACTACACCAAATTTGGTGTTTTGGTGTAATTTTGTCAAAACCATCTCCAACCCATTACACCAAATTTTACACCAAATGAATATTTTATTCTTTCTTCTTCATGTTCTAGTAACCAAATTTATTTATTTATACAATTATTTCATTTAATTATATTTTATTATTGTTAATTTAATTAACTATAAAAATTTACATTTAATTAATATTACATTAAATAATTATTTCAAAAATAAATATTAAAATTAATATTAGTATCTCTTTTAGTTTAATTATAGCTATTTGCCATTTATTATTATTTATAGAAAATATTAATTAATTATTAAAAACATGTTATATAAATTAATTATATATAAAATGAGGATATAATTGGAATTGAAATTTGAAGTAGAAGAGAATTGGAGGACAAATAGGGGATATTGCATTACACCAAATTTGGTGTAAATAAATAGTGTTACACCAAATTTGGTGTAATACTATTCACTACACCAAATTTAGTGTAAGGTTTAGAGTTGGTTGGAATGAGTTTTTGCATATTTGGTATAATAGTGTGAGATTTGAAGTTGGGTTGGAGAAGCCCTAAGAGTTGCGGGAATTGGTAAAACCAATTGATTCACATGGACTAAAAACTACCCACCCCAAAACTAACCACTCCACGAGACTTCAACACTCACTAAAAGGAGACTCGTAATACACCAAAAAACTAAAATCGGGCACGAGCAACCACTACATACTTTATGAACGAGAAAAACTGATCCGCTTTACATGAGTTTAAAATCAACCAAGAAAAGAAAACACAAACAAAATAAGAAAACAACGGATATACTAACAAACTAGAGAAAAAAAAAAAAAATAGCCTCTCCCTCTCCCAAATCTCTGCAGACCCATCATCCTTCTCCGCTCCCGAGACACCTTCGTGAAGCTCCGACCCGCTTTCGTCCGGACCAAAAAATTCTCGGACACCTTCATACGCCAGGACCACCATTTGGTATCCCTCCAATAGAAACCATGGAGGGGAGGGGGGAGGGGAAGGAGTGAGGGGGAGAGGGGAGAGGGGAAGGATGCGGCTGCAAAGGGAGAGGGAAGGGGAAAACTAGGGTTTTTTTTTGGGAGATTAGAGAGAAGGGGGAGAGAAAAGAGTTAGAGAGAGAAAGGGGGTAGGAAATTTCCACTTTTTCCGTCAAAATTTGCTCTTTAAAAATCAGAATTTAGCTTCAAGCGTGAAATGATTTAACCCAAAAAAGTAAAATATCCCTTTAATATTTATCAGCTTTTCTATAGTCAAGATAAATTTAATGTGGCGGTGGCGCCATCTCCAGTAATTTGCATTATTTTAGTGCATATTTTACACTATTTTTGTGCAAAATCTATACTCCATTTCCAGCGATTTGCAGTAAATTTTGCACTAAAAATAAATATTCCATTTTAGAGCATATTTTCATATACTAAGATTATTAATTTAAAACAAAAAAGAAAATAAAAAATTTGGTGCGATTCTGAGTGTTGCGCTATTTATTGCAAAACCCGCTGTTTAGATCTTTAAAATGGCGCAATCTTTGTAACAAGTTTTTGCTCCAAATTATATATTTTTGAGAAGGCGGGAATATTATATGTTTTTGAGATAATTAATAAAAAAATATTTTTTAACTATTTAAGGGGATAAAATTCTTAAATGCAATAAATTTTATATACGAGATTTATATTTTATACTGAATTTAAAATTTCATTGATTTGATGAGGCTATCCGCCCGCTAGTTCCTGCATGAATGCAAATTGTAGGTTTTGAAGCCTATGCGAAACAATGATGTTTCATTGTGTTTGTCATGCAAAATTATGCCTAAATTCTTTCATTGATTGAGTTCTTCTTTGCCAATATGGTTTGACTACTAACTGAATTCATTCCACATTTCCACGTCATATAATTCAAAATAAATTTACTTGTGGCTATATATTAATGTGGAGATTAGGATTTAGTCATCATAAATTTGTTCATTTTGGTATGCTCTACCCTCTAGCTATTCATGTGGTCAACAACTTAATTATTTGAAATATATAATATTGAATTTCTGAAATATATATTATAAGATTTAATCTAAATACTTCTTCTATTTATATATTAATTTTAGGGATAATTACAAAATTACAAAAAAAACAATAATATATATAGTTAAACTTATTCAACGTATAGATTAATTAAAAAACTAAGCGTCAACAAATTACGTCATTTGAGTATAAATTATCCACGTGCAAATCAAATTACTATAATCTTTTCATCGATCTCCATAATTTGAGTAATCGAATCGTAATATTATGTAACTACTTTCACGAGAAGGGAAAAGGTGAAATAAATGAGAAAAATGAATTACAAAGTCGAGAAGCCAATTACTATAATCTTTTCATCGACCTCCAGAATTTGAGTAATCGAACCGTAATATTATATAACTATCTTCACGAGAAGGAAAAATGCGAGATAAAAAAGAAAATGCATTACAAAGTCGAGGACTTTGTCTTGAGCGATTTATTGCAATCTCTATGCATAGGAGGAGCGAGAGAGAAAAAAGAAATAGTATAATACGAAATTATGTGATTGCAATAATAATATTTAGTTAACTTATTCATCATATAGATTATTTAAATAACTAAACGTCAACGAATTCCATTATTTGAGTACAAATTACCGAAAATTGAAATCCAGTTACCATAATCTTCTGACCGATTTCCAAATTTGAGTAACCAAATCGTAAATTTTCGTAATATCGTATTTTTTTCTCGAGAATAAATAAAAACTAAAATGAGATTAAGAGAAAAAAAATTATAAAGTAAAGACTTTTTCTTGGGCAAATTGTTACAATCTCTCTACATGAGTGCGTGAATTATGAAAATCTTCGAAATCTTCTCACATGGTAAACGACAGCGTATTTACTCCAAACCTTGCCACCATCACATTATATATAGGCCCAATTAGAACATCTCAAAACTCAATTCACATACAGAGAAAGAAAAACAACAAATAACAAGAAGAAGAACCTGAAAAGATCCACAAAAAGAAAAAGGAAAAAAAAAACCATGCATTGTTCTGTAGCAGCAGAAAACTCGCCTGTGTTCACACCATCGCCGAGAAAAACATCGTCGACTTTTTGCAAGGCCGTCACTTCTCCTCCATCGCCATCAATATCTTCTCCATCGTCATTTGTGCCCAAATATATACGAAGGCCGTTATATGAAGGAGATGAAGAGGAATTAGGGTCTCCAAAGGTGCCAACGATGTTGAAGAGAAAAAGACCGGCGAAGATTGATATTCCAGTGGCAAGTTTAGAGTTTGACGATATTAAAACGATGTCGGATTTGGATAGGTGGAGCGAGGTGGAGTTTGACGGTGATGGGTACTCAGTGTACTGTAAAAGAGGGAAAAGGGGTGGAGTTATGGAGGATCGATACGCTGCCGTTTTGGGTCTTCAAGGGGATTCTAAACAAGTTTGTTTTTTTCTATTTTTATATTTCAATAATATTTTTCTGTTAGAGGTGATCCTGAGTTGATTTTATTGGTCTATTATAATATTATCGTTTTTTATATTGGATGGTATGGTTGTTGGTAGTACTTAAGTTGAAATTTGAACTATTGAAGATTGGTCAAGGTTGCGAGAATCGCTTGACGCCAGGTCAAGAATCGACGGGCGATAAGCGCTGGGCGTCTGGACCGCCTGGGCGGCGCCTAGAAAAGCCAAGTTTTTCTTATTTTTTTATTTTTTTGTATTTTGGCGATTTTTCCCCATTTTTGGCGATTTATTCCGACTAGACCGCCTGACCGATTTTTTCCCGATTTTTTCCGATTTTTGCCGCCTGCGCCCTTAGCCCGCCTAGGCGGGCGCCTAGGCTGATTTTTGCCCCGAACGATTTTTTGGCGATTTTGGGAAAATCGGGTCGGCTTTAAGGCGCTAGCGCTAGTCGGCGCCAGGCCGATTTTTACAACATTGAGATTGGTTGATTTGATAGTTCAACTTGTACGAGGGTGAATTGATATGCATTTACTATTTTTTGTGAGGGTAAATTACATGCATCTAGGAATTATAAACTTTTGATTTATAAACGATGAGCATTAAACAATGGTTTATATTTTTTTCCTCCTTTGGAGGGCAATGTTGTGTTGTCATGATAGAGAAAAGATGGATCAAGTAGTTTATAGTGACTATTACCATTAAACTATGCTATAATATTATCATCTATTGTTGTTTCAGGCTTTCTTTAGTGTATTCGATGGTCATGGAGGAGTTGGAGCTGTAGAATTTGCAGCAGAGCATTTAGAGAAGAACATTATGAATGAAGTTTCAAAGAAAAGTGAAGAGATTGAAGAGGCGGTGAAGGTAGGATACCTTACAACAGATTATGAGTTTTTGAAGAAAGATATCCGAGGTGGGACTTGTTGTGTGACAACAATGATTCACAAAGGAGACCTTGTGGTTTCCAATGTTGGAGATTGTCGTGCTGTTATGAGTCGGGGAGGAGTTGCTGAGGCCCTTACTGTTGATCATAGGCCCTCAATGGATGATGAAAGAGAGAGGATTGAGAGTTTGGTAAGCATTATCTATCTTTTCTTCATGAAGAAATTTGTAAAGAATTTGATGTCATGCATTGTGTTGCTGATGAGTTTGAATTTTTCTTCCGTAGGGTGGCTATGTGGACCGTTGCCGTGGTGTTTGCAGAGTACATGGATCTCTTAATGTATCAAGAGCAATTGGAGATCGTCATCTTAAACAATGGGTGATAGCTGAACCGAAAACTAAAGTATTGAAAATTGAACCAGAATGCGAGTTTTTAATCTTAGCCTCTGATGGCCTATGGGAAAATGTATGTAAACTTTCCCATAATCTTTTTTCCCTGTAATTTCATGCTTGTTCAACAATTGGATGCTAAATCATTTTATTTTCCATTTTAGGTCAGCAATCAAGAAGCTGTAGATGTAGTCCGATCTTTATGTGTCAGCATGGACAAGCCAGAACCATTATTTGCTTGCAAGAAACTTGTCGATTTGTCACTGACAAGAGGATCTCTTGATGACATAAGTGTTATGGTTATTCAATTGACTCGATTCATTCAATGAATAACATGAGGAATTTACTTAGCTGAAGATTTTTTTATGGTGGATTAACATCGAAGATGAAGTTCATGTGTATCAGTTTAGTAGATTGAACTAGGCCTATATTAGTTTTTTCTCGTATATTGTAGTGGACAAAGTTCAACTTTGATAAAAATACAATTTATTGGAAGCCCATACTGTACAACTTCTAATATTATTCTTCAATGTCAATTCATAGGTTTCTTAATGAACAGTCTGTCGACAAAAACAGATGGATACTGTAACACCCCATTTTCATGTTTTTCAAAATAGAATACGATTTATAAATTGAAAGTGCGATTTGTTAGGAATTTTATTGTTTAGATTTTGATGAATGCCATGTAAAACTTAGAATAGAAAGTTGGCACCCCAATTCTTGTTGTAAAATGCATTGTAATGAATAGAGCCGCCAAGCCGAGTTAAGTCGCCTACGCCCTAACATGCAAGTTAAGACAATCAAGATCGGAAGGAAGACTCTGCTCGAGACAAATTGAGTATGGCAAAGAAGAGTAGACGGAACTCTATCAAAAAGAAACAATGAGATGCAAATGAGTGGAGCATCGATCAAGTCAACTCAAGAAAAGCCAAGTCTCAAGTTGAAGTGACAAAGAGTCATCCATGATTGGAAGTCGACTCTAAGTCACCCTGGGAAAGCAAGAAATGCAATGATCAAGTCGAGATAATCGTAAAAAGAATCCGTGCACGAAAATCAAGAGATTTACTTAAACAAGTAATATCTCCATACCACCTTTCTTGGAGTGCTCGATCCCGGAAGCGTGCAAAAAGAATGAACCAATGGGAAGCACTACACCGTGTCGAACTCCGAAAAGGTGAAAGAACAATTCATACGAGGAAACGACAATTCCAAGAACGAAAAAGCTAACGATCGCAAAGTGACTTTCAAAAATAAGTCTATCTCTTCAACGGGCAAATTTTTGAAAGTTCACTATAAAAGGCCGAGGAGTTTGTTTGAAAAAGAGGATGACACACACGTGAGATATACAAGCATATTAGAAAAACTCAAACATTCTCAATCCTCAAACCTACATTACGAAGTACATCAATCCAACACTCACCTGTGAAGGAAAGAGAACTTCAATCAGGTTGAAGAGGAAACTTTTGAAAACAAGGGGTCTACATTCCGGGAAGGATTGTAGAAGGTTCAAGTTGAACCAAGTCTTAAGCTCTTGGAGGGCTTCGTGATCAAATCCAAAGAGCTTGAGCAAGTGAGCTGTAGTAGTAGTGCGCTGCCGCCTGTGAAGAAGGTCGTCCGAGTCGCATTTGGTGCCACCGAGTGATCAAGCGTCTCATCGAGTCCCTAAGGATCAAGTCGGCCGTTGTGATCAAGACTTGTATCTGGACTGTTACCACTTTGTAAACCGATCATTACTTAGTGGATTCCTCCAGAGTTGGAGAAGAGATGAGTAAAGAATTACCCCATCTTCGAACCTCTATAAAAACTTTCTTTGTGTCATTTACATTTCAAAGATTTAAATTCCCGCACTTTTAACTCGCTTATATCTCACGATAAATTTGCTATCCATTTGATAATTTACAAGTACTAAATCAAGCTCTAAAATCTTGCTTAATCAAACTTAAGGGTGTTAAGTCTTCCATTGAAAATAAAACCACGGTTGAGTCAAATTATAGCCAACAAATGAGTTACTCCATCAATAAATCAAATTTGAAATTGAGAGAGATTAACTCTACTTGAAAGTGACTAATTCGATCATTTGTCATCAAGGACACAAATGTGTAGAATCAACTCAGTAGATTTAAAAGGACTAAATCGAAAATTTGGTAAGGTTTATTCAACCCCCCCCTTCTAAACCTTACACTTACACCCCTTGGGACCTACACGATTTGATATGAAAAGTGCTTTATAAGTATTCTAAAAGAATTTTTATCAACCAAATAATAATATTAAAAAAAATTAAATGACATTTCCAAAAATATATTATTCCATAAAATAATTTTAGCTTCAAAAAGAAATAGTCTAACAAAGAAAATAGTAATTATAATTGATTATTCTAAAATTTTACTTCGGGTCACCGCCACCACTTGTCTAGCCAACTCCATCATCCATCTGAAATAAAAATTTATTTTGGGGTGAGCATTCAACGGCTCAGTTGGGCGAATTTGTCCAAGCTAAATACACATTACACATTACAAAATAACATGCTTAACATTGAAAATGTAACTGTAGCTATGGCAATGAAACATGACTCGCACTGCCGGGATTTCACCGGAAGGAACTTTTATGCCCTGGACCTCTGTATGGCCCCACACGACTATAGATATTTAAAATATGGCTCGCACTGCCGGGATTTCACCAGAGGGAACTTTTATGCCCCGCACCTCTGTATGGTCCCTCACGACTATGGACATTTAGCATGTATAAGCATAAATTATCAAACAACATATAAAGGCATTTAACAAGGACAAATAAAGCGGAAAATCCCCTACCTCAAAAGTAGCGTAGC
Source organism: Rehmannia glutinosa (assembly GCA_016081115.2). Classification (NCBI taxonomy): domain Eukaryota; kingdom Viridiplantae; phylum Streptophyta; class Magnoliopsida; order Lamiales; family Orobanchaceae; genus Rehmannia; species Rehmannia glutinosa. The sequence goes on along the minus strand of JABTTQ020001067.1, from coordinate 511,783 downwards.
GTAGAATGTGATGAAGAATTTAAGTTTCGAAAATCTTCGTTGCCTACAAATTAAATTTTAAACTAATATTAATATATATGTGTGTATGTATATATATATATATAATTGAAATTCAAGACTAGGATTATTTGGGTCAAAGTTGGCTTGGGTCAAAATTAGGATTTGAAATAATTTTCCTAAACTCAAAATCCCATTTCTCCTTTTTCTTTTTCCCCTTTTTTTTCTTTCTTTTTCTTTTCATTTTTCTCCATTTTCTTCCTCACTCACTTCTTTTTCCCCGTAACCCATTTCCCCCTAAAATCTCTCTCTCGCAATCTCACCCAACTACCTCATTTTCTTTCTCTTTCTCTAACCCATTTGGGCCATTTCCCCTAACCCATTCCTACCCTCCAAACCCCCATTTCCCTATTTCCTTCTTCAAAAAAGAACCATTCACCTTCCTCTCTCTTATTTTTCTATCTCATGTCTAAATTCTTCTTCCCAAAGCCTTCTCCATTACAACCATTCCACACACCTACACACACACTCGCCGAGCACAAATGGCGACAGCGGCAGCAGCAATTTCTCGAGAAGAGTCAACCAAGGACATCATTTTCTTCTCCTCTCTTTCTTTCCTATTTTGATTTCCTTTTTTTTTTTTTTTTTTCTTGTTTTATGGTGGTCCGATGGTGGTGGTGGCAGTTGGGGTGGCTTTGGTGAGTATTGGCAGTGGAATGAAAAGGAGGAAGAAATTATTTCTTACCTTTGAAGGTTGCAACTGGGTAAAAAATATCTTGTGTAATTAGAATAACTAGGAAATGGTACTATATATAATATCATTAAAATTTTAATTTAGGTAATGAGAGTGGTTTCAGAAAATTTAATGTAGCATAATTTTAGTTTTAATTTTTCAGAAAATCTGGTTAGTAATTTATGGTAACAGAGCTATAATCCCTCAATGTATCTGGACTGTGTTTTGGTATAAATTTGTTGGATGTTAAACTGATGATTAAAAGAATGGAAGGTATAATCAATTGCTAATTAATTTCATAATAAAATTTATTAGCTAAAATTAGTTAAAAATTTGAATTTAGATATTGACTTTTAAATAATATTAATTGAAGACTAATAGGATAATTGGTATCTTTTTGGTGTTACCTTATTTATATATATGATATGGGTTTGGGCTTGGTAATGAGATTTAGATTATTTTTAATGGACCAAGATATAAAATAAAGTTAAAAAAATAGTAATTTGTTAAGTAAATGTAATAGAACTTTCAGAAATCCCAAATTTTAAAATCCCTAATTATCAAATAATCGAGCCCTAGTTTCTATTTTTCCCCCAAATTTTCGGGTATTACAGATACTTTTGATAGGTTTTCACTTTATTCGCAATATATATATATATATATTTTCCTGGTGTGCATCACTTTGATAGTGATGCGGAGTTGACTGTAACCACACCCAATTTGAAAATATGCTTTATCAAGTAGGATTTTCCAGTGTGCATCACTTTGATAGTTATGCATTATTATGACAACTATTTATCTTCTTTATGGAAAATGCATTCACTGGAAGAGAGAGTTCCAAACTTGTTGTGTTAATAACTTTCAAAAGGTGTAAAGACTTTTGCTGTAATGTGAAAACTAAATTTTAAGTGTTCGATGAAGCTAACAACTAAGTTAATCTATCAACAACAGTATCAAGTATTAAATGTCAAATGATCTGTTGAGTGATTAACTTAATTGTGAATCTTAAACACCAAGTCACCTGATTTCCGTTAATATACTCCATTCCTACATATTAATTCCTATGTTTTCATTTATTATGATTAATTTGCAAGATCTATAAAAGTATATTCAACCCCATTTCAAAACTTTTATCTAATATATTTGTGACTTACGGTCCTACACAAACTTGAAGGCAACATAAAAAAAAGTGCATATATAAAATAATTCAATTAATAGTTAAAGTCCATGTTCGAAAATTAAAATAATTATTTAAATGCAACTTGTCTTATAGTTTTGCTTAAAAAATATTAATCAAATCGATGATTAGGGGATGTAGATCGAAGCCGAACATAAGATCGGTCAAGCTTGTTTAAATTTTAATCGAACTTTAAAAATTGTGTTTGAGCTTGGTTTATTATTAATTGAATCGAGCTCGGACGAGCCTTAGTCGAGCTGAGCACAAATCGAGCTCAAGTAGATTGATAGTTTTACACCTATTTTATTCTTTTTTTACTAATCGAGTCAAGCTCGAGTTGAACTTTACATCTTATCGAATGAAAAAATATGTTCAAGTTTGGTTCATTATGTTAATGAACTGAGCACAAAAGAGTTTTTTACGATCAATCTCGAATTGAGTATCGAGTAGCTTTGTTTGTTTTTCAGCCATAAGCATGATCAAATTGTTCAATGATTCCTTTCTCATTTGATATCCCACTCAATCTTTTTTGTAGCATGGTTGATTGGAGAATTATTTTGATGAGCTTCAACTTCGAGATACTTCTTTCTGCATATAATCAACAAGAATTTATAAGTAATGTACACATCTAAAAAAACACTCAACCATTTTCTTCAAATAATCCACCATATCAATTGCATATTTTATTTCTCTTGGTAACATTTCAAGAATGATAACTCCGAAAACAATTCATTTCCATTAATATAAGAACATTAATATAAGAATAATCATTACATGTCTGAGATTCTTGAAAATTCTTGCAGGATTTTAACAACCTTTTATCATCAACACATTACAACATCTCCAAATTAAATAAAAAACCAAAAGTGTCTTCATATTTTTAAATTGTACAAATCATGTTTCTATAAAAGAGCAAACTTGATAATTTACAAAGAGAAAATATTTAACTCTAAAAGATTCATCAGGAAACTGTGTTATTTATTTCATTGATACTTTCATCAAATTGCTTCTTTCTTCGAACAATACGTTTTTTTCGAAATACAGTTTCGATGCCTATCTCACTTACCATTTTTTTAGCTTCATTCATGATCTTATCAAGACCATTTGCTCTATACAATTCGAGAAATAAAATAAGTCATTGCAAAAGAGTGATAACAACATCAATGTCTATGTTTTCCGATTGAAGAAATTTACTCACAATGTAATGACTTTTTAATTTATTGTCTTTTTAATTTGAGAAATTTTAAATTTAGGGTCTTAAAAAAAATAAGTGTGATGATTTTATTAACAAGGTTAAAAGAGTCGATCTTCCCATCCCATATGGGTCCTTCATTCCTGGTGGGAGAGCTCGACCACTAGGCTGCAAATGATAACTTTTAATTTATTTACCTACATAATAAAATAAAAATAAAAATCTTGCGGGTAACTTGACTCGAGCCTAGGCCACACTTCAAAATTTCAAGAGTGACAAACATTCAACTACTACGATGGATTTACTTTTGGTGCAATATTTTATTTATTTATATATGTATTGTATATAGGTATACAAAACTTTGGGCTCCTAATTTTTGTAATTTTTTTCGAGTCCCGGTGGATCAACTCCTTCACCTAACCTAACGAGCGACTCTAATGAAAAATTACAAAATAAGATTTTGATCTTTTTTATTTATTATCAATATCTTTTTTCATGATGTTAGACGTTAGTGATGAATTAAAGGTTCATTAGAATGTCAAAGTAATTTAGATTTAAACCAATTAAATATGGCAATGGGTTGAGTTTGTTTGGACAAAAAACAACCATTCAGACCGATCCTAAATTTAGATTCGATGAGTAGATCCATTAAATTATGTTGACACATTTTATAAAATTGAAAAACAAAAAAGTTTAAAGAAGTATTTGTCTTAATAAAACACTAATATTTATTTTTAAAGTTATACTAGAAAAAACTATGATAAATCGAATTTTAAATTGTAAAAAAATTAAATAAGTTGTTAAATATCAAATTTGCATTTATAACATCGAATATATTTAATTTTAGTAAGATTTTAATCTTTAATCACATGAGTTGGAATAAATATTTAATAATGATAAACTTTTATTTTGCTCTTGACATTTTGATTCCAATTTGGATTTCATTGAAAAATTAAACAATCATCCCATTATTTTGGAAAGTTGGGATTGTGTAATTTAATATTGGTAGGTTTTTATTTCGTGTGATCTCCATGCATAGCTATAGTATTTTGGATATACCAAACTTTAAAAAATAAATATTTAAATCTTGACAATAAGATAAATATTATTTCCCTGCTAATTTTATACTTTCTTACATTGAATAAAATATATTATTTTCTCAAAATTGAATTAAATTACCAAAAGATGTATAATATAATCCTTATAAAAGCCATAATAATAACAACATATAAATATGTATCCAAAATCTTGATTAATTTGAATGATGATTGGAAAATAAAACTTACAAAATTGATAAACAAATGAACACGTAATCATTCAAGAAATAAAAATATCTTAACAGACAATTACATGATATGTATAATTATATTATTCACATATGCAAATATTTCAAAAATATAAGATAGAAATCTTGACAAAAAGCCAAATTTAATTTAACTGCTGATTTTCTGTCTTTTTAACTTGAACAATAATAAATAATCTTATAAAAATTAAATTCAATTATCAGAAAAGAAAAATTGTGAAATCTGCAATTAAGATACAAAACTTCTAGGCAATCAACACATAATATTCAATAAAAAAAATTCGAAAAGAAATAACATAATAAAATATGCAATTAAAATTATAATACGTAGCAAAAAATAATAATATATATTTTCCTTATTTATCCTTATTAGTTCACCTATAAATATGAGTTCTCGTTGCTGTTAATTTTTACTACTTTTCATTCTTTGTAGTTTGAAAACTCCTTTTTAGAATAAAATTACCAGTCAATCTTGCTCTCTCATGACATAACCAATTTAAACAGTCTGGAATATGTATTCATGACAAGTCTGAAATATTTTTATTTTTATTTCAATACAAAATTAAATTTATTATATCATAAAACTAATGTCAGTTTCCATTTATCTTATTGCATGAAGATTTAATACATGGAACAATAAGGAAGGTGCACATCAAACAATATAAATGCATGTTGATTGATGGTCATGTATACATTTTTTTTTTGAGGGAACATAACTTCTATTAATTTAAGTTGGCTGAAACCGCCGAATTCAACCAAATCGGTACAACATAAGATCTAAATTCAAAATCACCACGAATGAACACAGAGGAAGCTAAAAGATGAGCCACTACATTACACTCACGAGGTACAAACGAGCAAATAATGTGGTTCCCTTCCGTCAGAAGTAGTGCTTTTATGTCCGAAATAATGTGGACGGCTTCATCCCTAGGGTCCGGAACAGACTCGCCGCACGCATAAGCTAATATCTTTGAGTCAGTTTCTGCATGAGTGATATTAAGCCCCACAACTTTTGCAAACTCCAGCCCTTCCCTAGAGTGCTAATGCTTCTGCCACCAATGTATCAAAATGGCCACAAATGTATTTGGCCATACATGCACAAATCACACCTTCGGAGTCACGAATGACAACTCCAACACCAATTCCTCCTCGATCCGATGAAATAGATGCATCGACGTTCAGTTTCAGATCACTCCCTTGCGGAGGCTTCCAAGATAACTTCCTGTTGACCGGGCCAGGTGGATTAATCAAGGACATGCTCTTCCAATATTTCTGATAATCATCTATTATTCGTCCCACCAGTTCGATTATTTCATTGGGATTGAGCCATTTATTATTGAACTTGCCATTGTTCCTCGAAAACCATAATGCCCACAATAACACCACAAAGATTTCTAGTTCATTAATCTCTAATTAAAGACAGACATTATAACAGAAGACATCAAACGACGCCCGTTTTAGCGAGTGTACTATTTCCCGAAAAACACTTCGATTCCAAACGGACATGGCATCTTTGCAATCCCTAAGTGCATGTTCAACAGATTATGGTCTTTTCCCGCATCGGCAACAATTTAGTGAGCACTGCACACCTATTTTTGCTAATTCCGATGCACAGGGGGTAATACGGTTGAAAGCTCGCCATGAAAATTTTTTGATCTTGCTTGGTATCCTTAAATTCCACAACTTGCGCCACCAAAATATAGGATTATTTGCAGGCATAGGAACATCGGACCGCTTGTTGCAAGGCTAACCTATACCCCGAATGTACTGAATAAATTCCAGATTTCTCGAAGTGCCAAATAATTTTATCAGGATAATCGAATCGGCCTAGTGGTATTTTTAGGATATATTTTCTATCAATAGGCCAAAATAACCTCTCAATGACAGGTTGATTCCATCACCCGTTCAATATTAAATCAGCCACGCGCCCGGGACAGTTATTTGTGGGAGATGAAACAGGTTTGAAAGATATAGGCCTGGGAATCCATGGATCTTCATGTATTCTCACCATCTGACCATTTCCGATTCGCCATCTTAACCCCCGACGTAATAATTCCCTCCACCACATAATACTTCTCCAACAATACGAGGGATTCCTACCAAGACCAAACAAGGAACGATGTATGAGGAAAGATTTTGGCTTTAAATATTTGAGATACTAATGAAGACCCATTTTGTAAGAACCGCCATGCCTGTTTAGCGAGAAGAGCCTGATTGAACAACTCCATATCCTTAAACCCCATTTTAGGACGTCTCAGTAGCTCCCACCTCATCCAATAAATGCATTTTTCATTAATTCGACCACCCCACCAAAATCTTGCCACCAAATTTTGGAGATTCTTGCAAATAGAAGAGGGAAATTTAAATATACTCATGGCATAGTTAGATGACGCTTGGGCCACCGCCTTAATTAAAACCTCTCTTCCACCCGATGAAAATGAGTCAGCCTTCCACGATTGTAGTTTACGCATCACATGTTCTTGGACCTCTTGAAATGTGCGTTTTTTGCTTCTGCCAATAAAAGCTGGGAGTCCCAAATACTTATCTCCTTCATCAAGATTTTGAGAAATGCCAAAAAAATCACAGATATCCCTTTTGACATTATCTGACATGTTTGGGCTGAAGATTACCAATGATTTCTCAAGATTAACCTGTTGTCCTGATGCTTTCGAATAAATCTCCAGAATTTGAAGAATAAAATTGCAATCATCAGTCCTAGCTCTTCCAAATATAATAGAATCATCGGCAAATAGCAAATGATTTATTGGAGGGGCATTCCGCGCGACTGATATCCTTCTAATGAGGTTCGCTCTTTCATATCTACGACATAATGAGGAAAGACCTTCCACACACAGTAAAAATAAATACGACGACAATGGGCAACCCTGGCGAAGGCCTCTTTCGGGGATAATCTGAGCAGTAGCAGTTCCATTAAAACGGATGGAGAACCTAGCAGTAGAGATACAATCGAAAATCAATTTGGTCCAGGTTGGCCTAAATCCCATTCTTTTCATCATCTCGATGAGGAAAGACCACTCCACCCGATTGTAGGCTTTACTTAGATCGAGTTTTAGCCCCATTAGACCCTCCTTTCCGTTTGCCTTACTTCGAAGGGTGTGAATTGTTTCAAAGGCAATAAGAATGTTATCTAATATTAATCGCCCCGGAACGAAGGCGCTTTGCTCCTCTGAAATGATCAATGGCAGAATCGTCTTAAGTCTGTTAGCAAGCGCTTTAGCAATCACCTTATACACTACATTACACAAGTTGATGGGTCGGAAATCAGAAATCTGACACGGCTTCGCCTTTTTGGGAATTAATATGATGAATGTATCATTATATTCACAAATTGGATCACCTGAATTCAACACCCCCAGCGTTGTCCTTACTAGATCCGCACCAATGATATCCCAATTTTTTTGGAAGAAAATGGGATGAAACCCGTCTGGTCCGGGAGCCTTCAGAGGACCCATGCTAAAAAGAGCACTTTTGATCTCTTCTTCATTAAAAGGTTCGTCAAGTCTGTCAAGAGAATCTTGTGGAATCTGGAGGTCGACTGCCTCGATCACGTGTACCATGTCGTCCCAAGAAGGGTTAGTTGACTTGAAGATATTCTGGAAATAAGTTTCAATCTCTCGAGATAAGACAGATTCATCAGTCGCCCAATTTCCATCGCTTAATTTGAGTTCTGAAATCCAGTTCTTCCTCATGCGGGCTGTAGCTTTCCTGTGGAAGAATTTTGTGTTACGATCACCACCTCGGAGCCAGTCAATCTGTGGTCTCTGGTGCCAATAATATTTCTCGTGAGCCAAAGAACGCTCCAAATTACGCTCAACCTCTTTAATTCTCTCGGAGTCCATGCGTTGAGGAACAACCTTATTAAGATGAGAAAGCTCCTTTTGAAGACTCTCAATGCGTTTACGAATACTCCCAAACTCCTTTATGCTCCACGATTTTAGTGCCATTCCACAAAATTTCAGTTGACTTTTAAAAGACCCCCCATTGATCTTACTAAGCCTCCAATTGTTTTGGAAAACTTCTGTGAACGAATCAGCTGTCAACCAGAGTGGTTCAAAACAGAAAGGTGGATTGCAATGACGGTGAAGTTGCCCCACCCCCTGTCTGAAAGTTGTATGTAATAAAATTGCCCGGTGGTCCGAGCCATAGAAATCTAGATTTTGCACCTTATAATTGCTGAACATATCCAGCCAACATTGTGTCCCCAGGAATCTGTCCAAACGTTCCAAAACATTATTCGCATTATTTGAACTTTTCCGCCAAGTAAAGCATGGGTCTTGAACCCCAAGTCTATGAGCCTACAATCATCAACGGCCTCTTGAAAGGTCAAACGAGGATTTATTAATTTCTAACCCTCCCATTTTCTCGCATTGGGATAATACTTCATTAAAGTCTCCTCCAACTATCCACGGAGATTAACTTGGGATTGAATCCGTCGAAAGAGTGACCACGATGGAGATATAAGATTACGGTCCAGGTGACCATAGAAACCCGTAAATCTCCATGTAAAACCATCCATCACTATAATAGAATCAACAAAAGAGTTACCCCACATTTTAATCGTGACATCCACATCATGGGCCCACAGGATAGCCAGGCCGCCACTCCTACCCAAACTATCAATCATCAATCCATATGGAAAACAAATAGTTTCTTTAAAGTATTTAGCTTTGGGACCACAAAGTTTCGTCTCCGCTAAGAAGACGATGTTTGGGGATGTATTGCGAATAAGAAGTCGCAATTTATTCACCGCTCGTGAACTCCCCAATCCACGAGCGCCCAAAGATAAGATCCTCATTTGTCCCGGCGGGGTTGCTCAAAGAACCTCCGCCGATATTGCATCAATAGACTCGGGGAACTCGCGTTTAGAAGCCACAGCATTCACGCCTTCGGCAGGCGTATATTTTCTTTTCACTGGCGTTAGCTTAGTATCGGAAGAATCCACCTGTTGTTTATGTACTTTGCTCCGAGCTTTATTCTTCTATTTTTTGTAGGACTGGAAACCACCCCCTGCACTAGTTCCAGCTCTAAAAATAACTTTAGATGGGCTCATAGAAATGGGCCACGGGGCACTTACTGTGATCACTTTATCTGGTATATAATCCTTATCCTGTTGAGGATCCTGATGGGGCTCTGGCTGTTGACTTGTGTTCTCCCTCGCAACCAGTGAGATGTCTGGAGGGATATCGCAAGTTGGCAAAACAGGGAAGTAGTCCTCAGCGTCGGGGGGCGTCAAAGGGTCATCGGACTTATCCCCCGAACTCGGCGAAACGGAAGAGATAGATCTCTGAGGAGAACTGCTTCTGACCAGATCCATAGTGGGTGTCCTTGATCTCCCCATAACTTCAGCCTTAAGCCATTTGCCATTTGCCATATGGAAACGTCCCAGATAGTATAATATTCTTAGCATTCCCATGCTTGCAATCTGAGAAACCATGCCCAATAATCCCACAAACGAAGCAAAAGTCTAGGATCCGCTCGTACTTAAAATCGACCCATACTCTTTCACTGTTCGATCCGAGTCTAATAGGAGCTCCTCTTCATAGGGGTTGTGAGATATCGATGAGAACACGTACCCGCAGAAATTGGCCCAAGCATCTACCCTTCTCATCAGCATCCACTTCCAAAGCAATTCCCAGGCCGTCACCGATTATCATTCCAATCTTATCGAACATACCCACATCCGGGAGATTATAGACTTGCACCCAAAGGCGAGTATGATTAATCTCACCCAAATCTCAAAAATTGAGTCCTTCAAATTCTCGTAAGACGATCGAGATCTCATTGTAAGTCCACGGTTCGAGGTTGAGAACTCTCTCTATCTCACGAGGATCATCGAAAATGAAGAAGAATGAATCCACCCCAATATCCATAATTCTGAACCCTCCTTCCACCCTCCAAAGCCTCGTAATAGTGTCCTTAAAGAGTTTCTTATTGAATGGGCGTCGAGTAAGAAGTCGCCCCACCAAACCTTTCTGAAGCAATCGTTTACCTTCATCAACTAAAGTGTCGGCGATTCCTATTTCCTCATCCTCCTTATCTGTTATTGAAAGCTTTCGCCACTTTCCCATAACATCATCCATGGTAGGAGATAGCGGCACCGAAAAACCCTAGCAGACCACGCAAAGCGGGAGAAAAAGGAGCCACGCAAAAGCGGGACCGCAATAGAAATACTCATGTATATATTTTTATATTCATTAACATTATGATTCTTACATTCATCCAGTTTACGTTAAACGACACAATATACCTCGTGCATTTGCACGGGCAAAATACTAGTTAAACTTAATTTGTAAAACTAACATACTAGCTTAAAAATTTGCTTCGTGGATTGCTGTAATACGAACTTATGATTACACTTTAAACCAAGAATGTGTACATTGTTAATATTTAATAAGTGATTAAAAATGCTCAAATAAGTCAAACTTGTGAGTTTTCGTAATAACTTTTTTTTTGTTTTAATTTGTATCATTTCAAACCCACATGGGTAGCATCATTCTATTGTATTAATAAGTTATCTGAAATATTAATAACAGGATTATAAAAGTCTATTTTCCAACATTATTGACTTATTTTTACATCTCTTTTTTTTTACGTGAACACTAAAAACTCATAGTATTTAAGATGTTAAATAAAATTTGTACTAATGTCATTAATAAATTATATGATCAACCCCAACAATTTTATGGACTGCAATGAGGTCAAATTCGGATCCGCCCGAAATAGGGGCTAGTTTTAATAATGTAAATAAATTTGAGTCGGGTACGTGGTTTTCAATATAGATTATATTTTTCTTTCGTTAGTTTTATAGAATGGATACATGTTTAGTTCAATTAAATACAATAGAGAAATAACAACACAATGATTATACATCTACTTAAGCTAATCATAATTTTAAGATTCATTGAATTATATTTAACTCTTCTTTTTTTGGAATTAAAACTCAAATCTAAATATATAATAAAAGAGTAATAGCAGAAGAACATCTTTTATTGGTTAGAAAAACTCCAATTAAACTTGAGGAATTGCAGGAACGCCAACCACAGACGATTAGCCTCCCCCACCACACACACTCTCAAGGAAAAAAGAAAATAAAAACAAAAAAGGAAACACACTTTCTCTTCTCTCTCCTATGTTTCAGATCTCTCGCTCGACAATTTCGACTCACCAAATTTCCATTTTTGCTGTGCTTCGTTTATATAGATATATATATGAAATATATATACACTTGTTAGTATAGTTTATTTCTCGTAGTAACCCCTCCCCTCTACACCCTATCTTTCTCTCTCTAGATCTCTCTTGTTTCTCTTTGGTTCCCCGAGGGTTCGAGGGTTTCTCTTCGCTGCTCCAGATCTTGGGAGCGCTTGCTGTTACGCCTTCGTTCTTGACTCTTGATTCCCCGATCCATTTCCAGATCCGAGGTTCCGATCTCGAGACTTTGATTCGTCGCCCGTCATGGCGGCCGCTAATGCTCCGATCACCATGAAAGAAGCCCTCACGGTATTCATTTGATTATTATTTTAACTGAATTCCCATCGGTCATTTCATTTCCAACTATTTGAATATTCAATTGAAATAAAAGTATTCATTTTTGTTTAATTAATACTTGTGGATGTGCCGATAGTGTTGGCCATTGCGGGAAATTCTGCAATTACCGTTTTTGATTTGCCTGTCTGGTTTAATTTTAGATCTGTTGATTCTTGTTGTAGGTTTTTGTGATTCGTGTTGGTGTTAGTGTAACTAATTTCGGTGAGTGTGATGTTTTGATTGCAGTTGACTAGCATAGGGATCAATCCGCAGTTCATTACTTTCACAAATGTGACAATGGAATCTGATAAGTATATATGTGTTCGGGAGACAGCACCTCAAAACAGCGTGGTGATTATTGATATGAACATGCCAATGCAGCCATTGAGGCGGCCTATTACTGCAGATTCCGCGCTTATGAACCCAAATACTAGAATTTTAGCACTAAAAGGTGAGTAAGTTCTAATCTTTACCTTTTTTATGAATTGTTTACTGCCCTTTTGTCATATCAAATGTATTTTAAACAGTTGGAATGTTGTTATTAGGGTGTTCATTGGTTATTTATTGCTTAATGTCAATATGATGCATTTCAACATAGTAGGGTTTTTTTTTTTGTGTGTGAGTGTGTGCAGTACCTCTGTACCTGTGATGAACTAGGGATTTGCGGAAGCAGGTTTGAATCTTAGTTTGTCCGACTTTGGAGTGTCTTTGTGCCGTGTAATACAATTTTGTGTTTGTTTCGAAATCACAGATTTTCTATAAAAATGACTTGGAATCTTGTGCAAATAAATGCAAATTAGGAGAAGTAGAGTCTGTGGAGAGTATGGCAAGAGTAGCTGTGAGCCTGTGAGTTCGGGAGTTAGGGAATCTACGTCAGGACAATCTCAGATGAGAGCTGAAGATGGTGGCACTTTCTTAGTTATGTTTAACCTTCCCACATTATTATCATGTGAAATATTTTCTAACTGTGGTGTCCAAACATATTATTTTATTAAATGATAATTGTCAAGCTAGTTATAAGGACAAGCCTCTACTGCTGTTAACAATGGAAGTAGGTATTTTAAGTCAGGATTCTGATGTCAAGAAGGACACGAAGATGGCGGCTCTTCCCATGTTGCGTTGACGTTGCTGCATATTATTATTCTATTGGGAAATTTCTCCTTGTAATTTATGAGGTTATTGGTGTGAGAAATACCAGCAATCACTTCTGCTTTCTGTTCGACAACATATTAGGTTGATTTATGTTACACTTGTTTTTGGTTAATAAAATTGCTGGTAACTGCTACGTGATATACTTGTTCAAGAGTGTCATAAATGGGGTCAATCAAATTACTTTTATTAATCATGCCTTTCTTACCCTTGGTCCATATACTGAAAAAATTAGTTTCCTTGTTGAAGCTCAACTTCCCGGAACTACACAAGATCACTTGCAAATATTTAACATTGAGGCAAAAGCGAAACTGAAGTCACATCAGATGCCTGAGCAGGCAAGATCTTATTACCCTTTGAATTCATTGGTGCTTAATGTAGTTGCATGTGCAGCTTGTCTTGTTTTCTGTGGTGGCTAGAGTCTTCTGATGTCTGCATCATCTCATCATGTGGATATTCTGCATTTTGACAGGTCGTGTTTTGGAAATGGATTACCCCTAAGATGTTGGGTTTGGTTACACAATCCGCTGTATATCATTGGTCAATTGAAGGTGCGACTACATTGTTTGGCCTTCTAATTATCTAGCATGGTTTTATCTTTTTTGTTTTTCTGTGCTGTCTTTTGCCTTAAAAGATTTTCTATCTTTCTGAGTAGGTGAATCTGAACCAGTAAAGATGTTTGACAGAACTGCCAATTTAGCAAACAACCAAATAATCAATTATAAATGCGATCCTTCTGAAAAATGGTTGGTTTTGATTGGGATTGCTCCTGGCTCTCCTGAGGTGCGTGATTGTTAATTTTTTCTTACTCATTTGAAAGTATTAGGATATTGGTTGCAATCATATGAAATTGACATGGTTATTGTTGGAAAATTAGGAAAGAAATGTTAACATCTAAGGTTACTGTTTTTGTATGGCTTATGGATTTCAAAGAGTAACTTCTGTTGAATAAGAGGAAACAAAACTGTAGATGCCATAATTTTGAAAAGGAAGAATGAAATTATGTCTGTGTTGCAAAGTCTTTCTCTGGAGTGGGATTGTTCTCTCTTTGCTACTTCTTGTTCTTGCTCTGACATGCTACTGAACCTGAATTTTCTGACAATAATGTATATATATCTAAGTGCTCAATTTACTGTGGCATATATGGCATACTTTTTTTTTGTGTGTTTAAATTTAACAATACATGATTTACTGTCTCATTTGAGGCTAAATTAAATTTACTCAAATTCCTAATTTAGATCTTTATGTGCTTTGCCGTTAGCTGTGATGTTATATTGAATTGTTTTAGTGGTGGTGCTTTGCTGACATAATGTTTTCACTTCACGTGGTTCTATGTAATGTGTTGGTTAATGCTTTTCCATGCTAATCTACTCGCTTCAATTGGAATTATTAAACAATTTTTTTTCCTCTCCTATGCTTACTGTGTTATTCTTTTTGGAACACTAAGCAACACACAACGTTTACATGTCGATTACAATTATGTGGAGATTTTGCACTTCAGTGGCTATACAGATATAACTTGTTTTTCAAAATGTCTATTGTTTTATGGGATTTTATGACAACAAACTTACTGAGATCAATTCTTTCTTTAGCGGGCCCAACTGGTCAAAGGAAATATGCAGCTGTTTTCTGTGGATCAGCAACGTAGTCAAGCACTTGAGGCACATGCTGCTTCATTTGCCTCTTTCAGAGTAGGTGTTCCTTTCTTAGATTTGTTATGCACTGTTTGCTGTTTCTGCAAATTTGTTTTATCTTTTTTAATACCTTTGAGCAGATAGCAGGGAATGACAAGGATTCCATTCTTATTTCCTTTGCGACGAAGACCTCTAATGCCGGTCAGATTACATCTAAGTTGCATGTTATTGAGCTTGGTGCTCAGCCAGGTATACCTTTTCTAAAGCAATTGTTTGAATAATATATTACAACTCTTTCTTATGATGCTTATTTTTTCTTATAATGCTTATTAGTCGGCTTATAACTGGCAACCTATTTCAGGGAAACCATCTTTTACAAAAAAGCAAGCGGATCTGTTCTTCCCTCCAGATTTTGCCGATGATTTCCCAGTGGCCATGCAGGTATTTCTTCTTGGAATACTTTCTCTGTGTTTTATGTTCTTTCTCTCTGTGTTAATTTTGCATGCTCATTATTTTATTTTATATTTTGTTTTATTTTGCAGATATCCCATAAGTATAGTCTTATATATGTGATAACAAAGCTTGGGCTGCTTTTTGTATATGATCTGGAAACTGCCACGGCTGTATATAGAAATAGAATCAGTCCAGATCCCATTTTTCTGACATCAGAAGCTTCGTCAGTTGGAGGCTTCTATGCAGTTAATAGGCGAGGCCAGGTTTTACTTGCTACAGTAAACGAATCAACTATCATCCCGTTTGTCAGTGGCCAAGTATGTTTATCAGCTTTGCCTTGTATTACATGTAAATAAATTTTGTTCATTGCAAATATTGAATCTTAATTGGTTCATGCCAGTTAAACAATCTGGAGCTTGCTGTCAATCTTGCCAAAAGAGGAAATCTTCCTGGGGCAGAGAATTTGGTAAGTTATTGGGGTTTTAATGCTATTCTTTTGCGCCGATTGTTGATGCTTGGTAA
Source organism: Rehmannia glutinosa (assembly GCA_016081115.2). Lineage (NCBI taxonomy): Eukaryota > Viridiplantae > Streptophyta > Magnoliopsida > Lamiales > Orobanchaceae > Rehmannia > Rehmannia glutinosa. The sequence continues at coordinate 496,078 of JABTTQ020001067.1, read as the reverse complement.
GCCTTTCATTTGTTGAACATGTTTGTGGTGTAGAGTTGAATTAGGCGAGAACCGTTTCCCTATGAAGAGCTGGGCTACATTTATGAAGTACTAACAATTTCAACTATCTTCGTTGTATTAGTGACTTGATAGTTGATAAACATGTGAACTGATATGAATAGTGACTTTCTTTTGGGCATATCCCTGTATGATTTGCACGTCACATTTAGAATACCCCATACAGCTGCTTGTCTGAGCCTCAGAAACTTTTTTTTGGTTCTCCCTTGACATTATTTTTCTTTTTTTAAATGTGATTTTTCATCTAGTTATTTATTCTATTCGGTACTGAGAGTTTACCTTTTTGCGATCATTAATTCCTCAGGTTGTTCAGCGTTTCCAAGAATTGTTTGCTCAGACAAAATATAAAGAGGCTGCTGAACTTGCTGCTGAATCTCCACAAGGCATCCTCCGGACACCTGATACTGTTGCCAAATTTCAGGTACCTCTTGTTCATTAGCTATAAATTATTTCCTTCAGTGGTAAGCATGTTGTGGGTGGAAATAGGAATTCCTGAGGACATTATGTATGGATGTGTTTTCAAATGCAATTTTCCACTTTCCAGCTATTCCAAAAAATGAGTTTATGTTTGTTTAGGAAATTCTCAATAGAAATAAAGTCATTTTCAGTTTTCATTTTTTTATGGAAATATTCTTTTGAAAATACTACCAAACAATTTTTCACCATAATCACGCAAATCTATGTGAAAATATCACGCAAATCTCTGTCAAAAATGCATTCAAAAAACTATATCTAAACATATTTTCATTTCTAAACAGAAATTCTGACAACAAACCAAACATATTCTCAATTCTTACACGAAAACCAGTAAAGTTTGAAAATTCATTTTCGAACACTGGAAACTGGAAATTGGACTTGGAAACACATCCATACATTCCCATAGATCATTTCCCATGTCTGCAGCTGGAATGTGCTCGGAATCTTGTGTATTTCCTTAGGTTATTCAAAAATTCGTTTTACATGTTGTGTTGTCTTTACAGAGTGTTCCTGTACAAGCTGGGCAGACACCACCATTGCTGCAGTATTTTGGAACACTGTTAACTAAAGGAAAGCTTAATGCATTTGAGTCTTTGGAGTTATCTCGTCTTGTGGTCAACCAGAACAAGAAGAATCTATTGGAGAACTGGTTGGCTGAAGATAAACTGGAATGTAGTGAAGAACTTGGAGATCTTGTGAAGGTTTGATTTCCAATATAAATTTGAAAGATCCATTGCTTTCAGATTTTTTTTTTTATAAAAAGTATTCCATCAAGTTGTGACTTGTGAAAGCTTCCATCTTTTATTGAATAAGAACTTGCCTCGTATCTACTTGTAGACTGTTGACAGTGACCTTGCACTGAAAATATATATCAAAGCCAGAGCTACACCTAAAGTTGTGGCAGCTTTTGCTGAACGCCGGAGTTTGACAAAATCTTAATATACTCAAAGCAGGTCATTGACGCAATTACTGCTGAATTTCTTGCTCTTTTCTTTTATTTGGTCCAGACACTAATAACATTTGGTTCCAGACAATGTTATTAGTGTTGGAGGAACTGCTCTCCTTTTGGTTGTTATGGATACAATTCTTTAATGCATTGCAATGACAATAGTGCTTATCTTGAAACAGGTTGGGTATACGCCCGACTATCTGTTCCTTCTGCAAACCATTCTTCGGGCAGATCCTCAGGTATGCTGGGATCTATAAAGCACATTTAATTTTCTGATTATGTGGAGTATATATACTGCTTTAGTAACTCTCTTTATTGAGTTATATGATGAACTTAATAGTTGGAATCACAATATTTAATGTCTTGGTGTATGCAGGAGCTGTTAATTTTGCCCTGATGATGTCTCAAATGGAGGGCGGCTGCCCTGTTGATTACAATACCATTACCGATCTCTTTCTTCAGGTTTAAATTTATCTCCTTTGTTTGAAATTGCCCGACTCGCATTACCAACTTTCGCTCTTCTCTGTGTTGAAAACATGTTTTTGTGTACGTAGATTTTTGTTATGTTTAACTTTGTAATATATATCATCAATCATTCTTTTTTCAGAGGAACATGATCCGTGAAGCAACAGCATTTCTGTTGGATGTTCTAAAACCAAACTTGCCAGAGCATGCATTCCTGCAAACTAAGGTCAATCAGTAATTTTTAACTCTTGCTGTTGTAAATCAATTTCAGTCTCCTGTATCTTGTTGATAACATGGATTACCACTTATCTCTTTAATTCAGGTCCTGGAAATAAATCTAGTGACTTTTCCAAATGTTGCTGATGCTATTTTGGCAAATGGTATGTTTAGTCACTATGATAGGCCTCGCATTGCACAACTATGTGAGAAAGCTGGTCTTTACGTGCGAGCACTTCAGGTTTAAATGTCTATTCATTTATGTACTCCTGTTGATATATGAAGTATGCATGTCCATGTATGTGAAACAATTTATCTTTGCTTGCAGCATTACTCTGAATTGCCTGATATCAAGCGTGTCATTGTGAATACTCATGCAATTGAGCCACAGGTTATTAAACTCTCGTCGCTTTCTCTGTCCATCCCTTATTATTGCGCGTTAGTGCTTAATGATTAGTCATTACAGGCACTTGTGGAGTTTTTTGGGACACTTTCCAAGGAATGGGCAATGGAGTGTATGAAGGATCTTTTACTGGTCAATTTAAGAGGAAACCTTCAGATAATTGTTCAGGTAGGGAAGGTGTTACACCTGCAATTGTGCATGTTTTTGTCCGATCAAGCGGTTCATTTTCTTATGCCATTGTAGAAGTGTTAAAAAATTCTTGTCAAGAATCATGATCTTGGAAATATGAATTTGAGTTGTTTACAACCATTTGGAGTGACGTTAGTCTTATCTTCCGTTATTTGTTGTTAAACTTTATGTAGGTCGCAAAAGAATATTGTGAACATTTGGGAGTTGAGGCATGCATTAAGCTGTTTGAGCAGTTCAAGTCATATGAAGGACTGTATTTCTTCTTAGGATCATATTTGAGCTCCAGGTATTCTATCTATAGAGTACTGGGCTTCTAATTGCCATGGGATGATCTGACCCACTTATAACCTACTTGCTAGTTTGTGTACTAATTATTGGAGTCTGGCAGTGAGGATCCTGAGATTCACTTCAAATACATTGAGGCAGCTGCCAAGACTGGACAAATTAAAGAGGTCGAGCGTGTAACAAGGGAATCAGATTTTTATAATCCTGAAAAGACCAAGAACTTTTTAATGGATGCAAAACTTCCCGATGCACGGCCATTGATCAATGTGTGCGACCGCTTTGGTTTTGTGCCTGACCTCACACATTACTTATACTCTAACAACATGCTTCGCTATATTGAAGGTTATGTGCAGAAGGTATGTATTTTTCTTGAACTTTTTCCTTTTGATAAAGAAAATTGTCCTTATACAACTGAATCTTTGCTGTCTCTTTAATTAAGGTCAATCCCGGAAATGCTCCATTAGTTGTTGGGCAGCTCTTAGATGATGAGTGTCCTGAAGATTTCATTAAAGGCCTTATCCTTTCTGTCCGTTCGCTGCTTCCAGTTGAACCTTTGGTGGAGGAGTGTGAGAAAAGGTACCTTTTCTGCTCCATCATAACTTTGCTGCAAGGCAGCTTTTTCCTTGATATGCTCATGAAATCTGGTATGCAGGAATCGGCTTCGCCTGCTTACTCAGTTTTTGGAGCATCTTGTGAGTGAAGGAAGCCAAGATGTGCATGTTCACAATGCTTTGGGTAAAATCATAATAGATAGCAACAACAATCCAGAGCACTTCCTCACCACCAACCCGTACTATGATTCACGTGTTGTGGGTAAATACTGTGAGAAGCGTGATCCAACCCTTGCTGTTGTCGCATATCGGAGAGGGCAATGTGATGATGAACTCATTAATGTGACGAATAAGAACTCTTTGTTCAAGCTGCAAGCTAGGTTTGTGATTGTGTGGTTTTTAGTCCTGGTTTGTTACTTTCATGTCTGTTGTAGAAGTTGACCAATTCTATCGATTGTCATTGTTTCCTCAGGTATGTTGTTGAAAGAATGGATGGTGATCTATGGGCAAAAGTTCTTGATCCTGAGAATGAATTTAGAAGGCTGCTCATTGATCAAGTTGTATCCACTGCTTTGCCTGAAAGCAAAAGCCCAGAGCAAGTTTCTGCTGCTGTTAAAGCTTTTATGACCGCTGATCTTCCTCATGAACTAATCGAGTTACTTGAAAAGATTGTGCTTCAAAACTCAGCGTTCAGTGGGAACTTTAACCTGCAAAATTTACTTATCCTGACTGCAATCAAGGCTGATCCGTCGAGGGTTATGGACTATATTAATAGACTTGATAACTTTGATGGCCCAGCCGTTGGAGAAGTGGCTGTGGAAGCTCAATTGTATGAAGAAGCTTATGCTATTTTCAAGAAGTTCAATTTGAATGTCCAGGCTGTTAATGTATTGCTGGACAATATCCGCGACATTAACCGAGCTGTAGAATTTGCATTCCGAGTTGAAGAGGATGCTGTTTGGAGTCAAGTGGCTAAAGCTCAACTTCGGGAGGGACTGGTGAGCGATGCAATTGAATCATTTATCCGCGCTGATGATGCCACCCAATTCCTGGAAGTAATCCGAGCTGCGGAAGATGCCGATGTTTATCATGACCTGGTGAAGTATCTTCTCATGGTTAGGCAGAAAGCAAAGGAGCCCAAGGTGGACAGCGAGCTTATTTATGCATATGCCAAGATTGATAGGCTGGGTGACATTGAAGAATTTATTCTGATGCCTAACGTTGCCAATCTGCCTAGTGTTGGTGATCGCTTGTATGATGAAGCTTTATATGAGGCTGCAAAGATTATTTTTGCGTTTATTTCTAACTGGGGCAAGTTAGCAATTACTCTAGTGAAGCTGAAGCAGTTCCAAGGTGCTGTTGATGCAGCACGGAAGGCTAATAGTGCGAAGACATGGAAGGAAGTCTGCTTTGCATGTGTGGATGCGGAGGAGTTCCGTTTGGCTCAGATATGTGGTCTCAATATTATTGTGCAGGTACTTTATAGATTGTCAAATTATTTCTATTACTCATTCTGATAAAATCGACATCCTTTTCAATTTCACAATCAGATATCTGTGAACTTCTATTTGTTATGTCACATCATTCTATGATTCTTATAGGTGGATGACCTGGAAGAGGTTAGCGAGTATTATCAGAATAGAGGATGCTTTAATGAGCTTATATCTCTTATGGAGAGTGGTCTAGGATTGGAACGTGCACATATGGGTATCTTTACAGAGCTAGGTGTCCTGTATGCCAGATACCGCCACGAGAAGCTGATGGAGCACATCAAATTGTTCTCTACCCGTCTCAATATTCCCAAGCTGATCCGAGCATGTGATGAACAACAGCACTGGCAAGAACTAACTTACTTGTACATTCAGTACGACGAGTTTGATAATGCTGCAACCACTGTCATGAATCATTCCCCAGAAGCTTGGGATCACATGCAATTCAAAGATATTATTGTCAAAGTTGCCAATGTGGAGCTATATTACAAAGCTGTGCACTTCTATTTGCAAGAGCACCCTGATCTCATCAATGATGTTTTGAATGTCCTTGCTCTTCGCGTGGATCACACTCGTGTTGTGGACATCATGAGAAAGGTTCACGTTTCATCCCTGATGTGTTATATCATCCCCTCATTTTGCAACTGTTTATTCCAAGTCTCAGTTCTAACTTTATTCTTAAAACATTTAATTTTGCTCCATTTAGGCGGGCCACCTGCGTCTTGTTAAGCCGTATATGGTAGCAGTTCAGAGCAACAATGTGTCCGCGGTGAATGAAGCTCTCAATGAGGTCTATATAGAGGATGAAGATTATGACAGACTACATGAATCAATTGACTTGCATGATAACTTTGATCAGATTGGCCTTGCTCAAAAGGTGAATTTTAGTTTGCTACGTGCTCATTTTTGTTCTCTCTATTAAAGGCTTGCAAATATTTATATATACCTTCTGTTTTTTCGTAAGCAGATTGAGAAACATGAGCTGCTTGAGATGAGACGTGTTGCAGCCTACATTTACAAGAAGGCAGGCAGATGGAAGCAGTCAATTGCATTGTCGAAGAAAGATAACCTTTACAAAGATGCAATGGAGACAGCTTCACAATCTGGCGATCGTGAACTTGCTGAGGAGTTGCTTGTTTACTTCATTGAACAGGTATTATAGATCTTGACATATATACTATAATTCATATTAAATATTTGAAATTTTCATTAGAATAGACATCAACAACACTATTTTCCCTCTGGCATGTCCTAATATTGCATGGTGCTCGCCATCTAAAGTTCCATTTTGCATTTATGATAATTTAGATTTATAGGAACTCAGGTATAGTTTTGTTGTAACCTTAATTCGGAATGGATAAATGTTGCTCAATGCTTGTTGCTCAAAATGGGTGTTTAACTTTTAATTTTATTTTTACTTATGCTGGAATAGATAAAAAAATTTAACATCTTTAATCTGCTTTTAAATTTTGTGGTGCTCTGAGAGGTACATTTAGGTGCATGTCATGCTGTTCATATGTCTGGTTGCTGATGTGTGCACTTCAATTCTTTTGAAGTACTCAAGTACCCAGATTATCATAGTTTATTTTGATTGTTGGAATAGGTATCTTAACTATTGTTTCTCCTTTTTTTTTGTAGGGAAAGAAGGAGTGCTTTGCGTCGTGCCTGTTTGTTTGTTATGATTTAATTCGCCCAGATGTTGCGCTCGAACTTGCCTGGATGAATAACATGATTGACTTTGCCTTCCCATATCTGTTACAGGTGATTCTCCATCCCACCTTCCCTGCCTCATCTGTAGTTATGCTCTTCTTTAGGTTGCTCATAATATATAAAAGAGCTACCAAAAGCTAATTATGAATTAAAGGGTTCTTTTGTTGGTTGCTATTTTCATATGTAAGCATGTGTCATCTTTTCCATCTCTTGCAGTTTATCCGGGAATACACTGGCAAAGTTGATGAACTAATTAAGGACAAGATCGAGGCTATGAAAGAAGAGAAGGCTAAAGAGAACGAAGAGAAGGATGTCATAAAGCAACAGGTATATACTTTTAAACAAACTTCTTTTTATGCAAGAGTCGCCTGTTGTCATTCAGTGGGATATAGGGGGTGTTTGAAAACACTTCAGAGAAGTGATTCACCTTTTGGCTGATAAAAAATAGTTTTTACCTTTTAGTGTTTTCAAATGTTAACTTCTGCTTCTGATTTCATTTTGAAATATCTAAAAGCACTTTTACAACTTAATCAATTTTCAGCTTCTATTTGCAATTCTCAACTACTTTTCACTTCTACTTGCAATTCTCAACTACTTTTCACTTCTACAATAAATCACTTCTTTTTTTAAAAGCAGAAATTTTTGCACACACCCCCATAGCTAGTTTGTTTTAGTTGGGAAGTATTGCATATTGATTGTCACATCTATCATTGGATTTGGTTTTAAGCTGATTGTATCCTCAATTATTAACAATGCAATCGTTACATTTTTACATGCCTGAAAAAGTATTATGTCTGGATGCTGAAGTTGACTGGGTTTACTTGGTTATTTTCTGCAGAATATGTATGCCCAGTTGCTGCCTCTTGCTTTACCGGCACCACCAATGCCAGGCATGGGAGGGTCTGGTATGGGAGGGGGTTATGCTGGAGCACCCCCACCCCCACCAATGGGCGGTATGGGCATGGGCATGGGCATGCCTCCAATGCCACCATTTGGAATGCCACCAATGGGGTCCTACTAATGTGTGGTGGAGATTCTCGAAAAGTAGTGCTTGCTTAGTGAGGGGAGGAGGACTAATGGTTTGGGCTTCACGTTTTTTTTTTGTATTTTCTGTTCTCTTTTCTTATCACCTCTCACCTTTGTTGAAGTTGAGGCTCAAAGGTGGAGGTTTACTTCAATTTAAAGAAATAATGTGATTCAGTATTGTCTTGTCATAGGGTGTGGATATATTTTCTTTGTAATATTCTTTGGTAGCTGAGGCATTTTTTTGCAGCGTTAGGCAGCAAGCTGAGGTGAATGTGTAATATTAATTAAAAAAAAGCAGGTGGCCAACATGATGAGGAGACATTTTGTACTAATTTCTCACTTTCAATTTGTGCTTTAGTTTGAAATTATAATGCCTCGATTATTTTCTGTTGTATTTCTCTAATGACAAAGTTGGCTTTGTTCTTTCTATCCCTTGCTTTACGGCATTATGTATGTGATATACTTGGTCTCCTTTATTGAATTAAAGTTGTTTGGAAGGACGGATGATTAAGTTATGGCGCAAAACAATCACACTTGTGCATATGCGCTACGTTGACATGACCTGCAAAGGTGAACTTGATTGAAATCTACCCTTTCAATGTTGGCCTTGGTGGATATTATTTGAGAGAGCATTTCATCCTTATGAATGTTTCATTTACTTCAATTTGTTGTTTGGTTAGTAACTCATGGGTTTGGAATGAGCAAAGGCCTGATGCCCTGATTCTCTTTTAAAGTCAAATTTGGTCTCTGATGCCTAATCAATCGGAAAATGGTTACTACATCGATTTTTTAATAGACAGAAATTTTCTTCACATCAATGCCCTTTAAAACTCTAATTTGCTTTATGGTCCACTTTCTATTTCAGATCCCTTCATTCTCTCTAAATTCTTCACAATTACTCTAAAAATCAGCTCATTTATTCGTGGGATTAATAGTTTAATTTTTTATTTAGATTTTATGTGGCTTGTATTATAAGTTAAATAATTTTTCTTGGAGATTTACAGGTGGGTTTTTACCCATTTCCATTTCCTTTTCCTTTTCTTTTTTGTGGGGCGCGTGGATATTTGACGCAAAGGATACAATTCAAGAGCAAAAATGTACTTTATTCCTTATTTCTTTGGCATCATGAAATCAAGTACAAAACTTTGGCTACATAATAACATGTAACTATGCAGTTGCTGTACACGCATGTATATATATATACCAAGGTGAGGTTACATGCAAACTGCCATTACAAACTCGTTGAACTAAAGATATGAAAGAAAGATTCCACTTATAAGCTTAAATGTGAGAGAATAAAAGTGAGGCAAATAACACTTTCCCAGAACACATGGTCTTATATCATGCAAAACTCAATCGTGCTCATATACACACGTAAACATTACATCTTCGAACCATCACAGCTCTGAAAAAACACTTGAAACGTGTTGAGACAGTACAATTCACAAATCATGCCATGATATAGAATTAGTTCATCTCCAGTATTTGATTAAACAAATATCCAGACAAAATGTCAACCACCAAAAGAACCTACCATATATTATACTAAAGCCACAAAATGTACACGGCCCTTCACTGAACTCCAAGCCACTCATTAAACATTGAATTAGCCAAATCATCCCTCCAAGAAGACCAAACCTGAGACTCGTCAGCACTAATGAAATCTGTGTGTTTGTCCTCAGCTGTATCCAAGTTCTCTTCAAGGTTTTGCTCAAGAGGATCCACAGGCATCTCATTACGGATAAAGTTGTGGAGCAATGCACAAGACATGATAATGCGATTTTGTATCTTGATTGAGTAATTTGAACTATTCCTTAAAACTGCCCAACGCATTTTCAGAAGCCGGAAGGTTCTCTCTATCACATTGCGGGCACACGAGTGTTTTAAATTGAAAAATTCTTCCTTGTTCTGAGGAGTTGATCCTGTGTCCCCCATTCTTGCAAGTGGTACTTCACACCTCTATACGGAGTCAGAAAGCCATTTCTATTTGTATATGTATTATCACAGAGGTAATAATTACCTGTCAAATTTAAGCAAAACAATACCAAGGATCATAAGAATTTCACCAGTGAATCTACTCGAAATATTATTGAACCATGAAAAAGGGAAAAAATATCATGCTTAGGTAAACAAATGATTACCATTCGGTACTTTTAGGCCATTTCTTCTGCTCAAAGCATCATGCAATACTCTATCATTTGTGGCAGAGCCCTCCCAGCCGGGCAGCAGATAAATAAATTTCATGTCTTGGTTGCATACTCCAAGCACATTAACAGCTATATCCCCTTTTCTTGTTCTATACCGTGCCTTTTCAAATTCAGGCACCTTCACATTGATATAAGTACAATCTACTGCCCCTAAACAACCCTATTCATAGGACAGTTTGGAGATAAATTAAATTCTAGAGTTTGGAAATTGTTTTCAGCCACAATACAAAATTTGAATGTCATATCAAATTGAAAATCTTGAGGAAAGTGGTTTCCATACCTTAAACCATTTCCAACTTTCAATGGTACAATGCTCGGGTACAGGATCTGGAGTCGCAAGGAGTAAAGGATATAGCTTCAATAGAGTTTCCAAAACTTCATGAAAGTACTTACTGACTGTATATCCAGATCTAACAAAGTCTTGTTTTACAACTCGGTTTTTCCTATGATGTCCCAGTACAGAAAGAAACATTGCAACTTTCTCATGGACTCTAACATTCCTAGTATCGGTGATTCCACCTACATTCTCCAATAGATAACATAACTTTAAGAATGCATTTCTAGACATTCTCAAGTTCTCAATACAGTCTACGTCACTAATATTTATAATCCTTCGCAAATGAGAGACTTGTGCAGGTATCCTGCTAATCATGTTATATTTTACCAACTGATTACTTTGCCTACTGTTACGTCGGTGAATATAAGCACGACGTGCATGCACAAGTAATTCTAGAAAAGAAACTGTTCCTAATGCCATCTCTTGCAATGCCAGTAAGACCTGAGCTTTCTCCCTCGAAGCATCCATGAAAGGTGTCACTGTCAAGAAAATGGTACTATAACCATCATAAAAGCTTCTACAAATGTCTCAGACATGGCAATACTACAATTACAAAAAATTAAAGGAAAAACTGAATCAAATTTACAGGCTTTGCACCGTAAATATCAATCATCTTACGAAAGAAGAACTTAACCCAAAATCATAAAAATGTTGTCCAGTTGGTAAAATAACCTCATAAAAACATTTCATCAAACAAGTAACAAGCACCACAAATTCACAATTGCATCACGAAACCTACCATCTCCTATAAACTATGACCAATGATCTTCGTGTGAAACTGCAACGAAAGTGACAGCTACTTACCGTGTTAGCCTTCAAAAGTTGACAAAATAAATTCTTGATGGTTCAAGCTGAAATACACTCCATCACCCAACCAACCAAATATGAAACACCTTTTCGTTATGGTGGTGGTTTTCGTAATATTTGAAAATGTGATCTTTCACAATCCTGAACCACAGGTTCACAGTGACCTGTTAAATCTCGCAGGTTTTGAGGCGACTACCGGAAAACTCAAAGCGGAGAGTCATTTGGGTGAAGGCATTCTGGGAGGAAATGGGACGAATTTGTTGGGGTTTTAGCTTTTCAAAACTTGAATCCTTAAGCTAATTCATGGATTTGGAAAGAAAGCAAATTGACAATGTGGAAGAATGAAAATCCGAATATGGCAAGCGCATTTCTGAATTCTGAGATGAACTTGGGTGTATAGGGTTTGCCAGCGAGTTGGGGCGGAAAATGGGCATGAAACGTGTTTGGTAGAGGGCTTTTTGTCAAAGTATGTCAATGAGATTATTTTATCAAAATACTTTAATAAATTTATTTTTAAAATAAGATCTCCTAAAACATCTTACTTATAAAATCTTTTAAGGGTGGCGCTATTGACACCCCCATTTTTTTATGAGTACACCCACCTTCTAAGTACACCACCCTCCACTTTTTTAAATATGACACAATTGATGAGTTCACCCCCCTTTTTTCCAATTTTACCCTTTCATTAAAAAACCCTGGGTGACACACGACGATGGACACATGACAATGGCAAGATGGCACATGGGTTTTTGCGCCATCATGCCACATGGCACGATGGCATTTTCACCATCACGCCACATGGCACGATGGCAAAAACATGGCACGATGGCCCAAGTGGCACGATGGCACACTGAAATTTTTGTCATAGCGCGTGATCGCGCCTTATATCGCATCTTCTTTCGCGGCGACATTTTTTTCAACCTCGAAAATTTGAAAAATAACATATTTTATCTATAAACTAAGAATATACGTTCATTATATGAGGATATGTATACTTTATTGTTCGACTCTTCAATAATTTGGGTATTGGAAAAATCTAGGGTTTGTATAAAGAAAATTTAACTTTCTTCGAGAAGAAGAAGAATGTGAGTGAATGATGTGGGTGTATTTAGAGATTAGGGGGGTGTATTTAGAATATGACTTTTAGTAAGGGTATTATAGTCTTTAACTTAATGACATTTTTGAAATTTTAGAAAGTGGGTATACTCATCAAATTTGGGGGTGTCAATAGCGCCACCCATCTTTTAAATAAACTTAGCAAACACCTCTTTAAAAAAAAAAAAAAAAGCTTAGCAAACACCTTCTTACTATTAACGTCACATTTTCCCTTTTTCTTTATTTATTATTCATTTGACAGTGTAATATGTACCTAATCGGCTGAATTTCAGCTCAGCTCAGCTCTAATGGCTTCACTTCACTTCTTGGCTTTGATTTTCTTAACCCTAATATCGGCGCTTATCATCAGAATCGTCTCCGTCGTAGTTTATCACCGAAGAAACCGAAGAAATTCCGTGGGATTCTTTCACCCGTACACAAACGACGGCGGTGGAGGCGAGCGAGTGTTGTGGTGCGCCGTCAAAGCCGTTCAAGAAGAGTTCCCGGATCTTGAATGTGTCATCTATACCGGCGATCATGACGCTTCCCCGAAATCCCTTGCCGCTCGAGCGATCGATCGTTTTGGCGTCAAATTAATTCGCCCTCTTAAGGTATATTGGGGTTTCAAACATTGTTTACGTATCAATTTGATCGTATTGTACATCCTTTTTGGTTCGGTTTAGGAAATACTTTTTATGGCTTGGATGGGATTTTTTCGATGGTTTTATTATGTATGTGGTTTGAGTTTTTGCCTCTTAAATAGTTAATTTGTTTTGTTTAAGTTTGGAGAAACCAAAAATCATGAATTGCATTATTTTGTGAGTATGACGTTATAATTTAGTTTGAGAAGGGTATGGGTGTGGATAGCATATAGTCTTTTTGTTTATGTACACAACAGGAGAAAAGTAAGTGAAGAAATGAGCCTTTTTTTTCTTCTTCATGTTAATGGAATTGAGTTGTGAATGGAAAATGAACATCATAATATAAGAATGTTTTGAGTGTTTGAATTTGTTTTGGAACTTTGGGAGAATGTATTGGAAATATGATGTATTATGATGGAAATGTATGAGAATGTGATGTATGTTTTTTTTTTTTTTTTTAAAACTGTGAGAGAACAAATGGGACTGAAGTTGTTTTTCGAAAAAAAAAAAAAATTCTCTTTGATTGTTGAATTATTTTTGCTCTCTCTGTTAAGTTGTGTTTGTCTTAGACAGGATTGGACGTTTACCTTGTGTGTGGCATACTGAAAGTATTTTTCAGCACTTCATGGGGGTTTGTTCCTGTTTCATTTGATATAACTAGCAGAAGAGTATGCAAGTTAGACTTCTTTTGCGGAATGGGACCCTTTTTGTGGAGAGTTGTTTCTTTATATTTTTATTTTTTATTATTTTTGTTAAATGCTTTCAAAATTTCAACTTAGAAGATTGTAGCAATGATCTGCTTGCTAATTTTTTATGGTTATTTTCTGCTTATGGCAGGTGGTACATCTGTATAAGAGAAAATGGGTTGAAGAAACTACATATCCTCGATTCACTATGATTGGTCAGAGCCTTGGTTCAGTGTACCTTTCATGGGAAGCTTTGTGCACGTTTACTCCTCTCTATTATTTTGACACCAGTGGATATGCATTTACATACCCTGTTGCGAGGATTTTTGGATGTAAAGTTATTTGCTACACACATTACCCAACAATTAGTTTAGACATGCTATCACGGGTTCATGCACGGAGTTCTATGTATAACAATGATGCTTTGATTGCTAAGAGGTATTATTTATTGCTTCTCACAATAAGCTTTTACATCATGTGTATAGCGGTTTTGGAAGAACTCGAAAGGTTGTGATGTTGATTCCACCCTAATGAAATTGACTTTGTTAGTGTTCACCCAAATAATGATAAAGAGGCCCTGGTACTTTACATGCATGTGTGCCCCTTGTGAGGTGTCTGTCCCTGACCTATTGAAATTTCAGGAGAAAGAGTAGAAGAAAAATGAAAACTTAATGCATTTCTTACTAAATCTGAACATTTGCTATCGTTTCCTCCCCTCCATTTTTGTCACCCCAGATTTTCTGATTTAAGTTGGTAGTTCATTGAAATATTCTTGCTATTTTTATATCTGTTATGGTTTTGGGTTTTGGCACAAGATATGTTGTGATGTTTACGCATGGTGATCTAAAGTCATTCAAGTTCTGATGATCCTATAAATTCTGCTCTAGTTTCTCTCTATTCATGAAGCTAATAGAACTTTCTTTCCGCCAGTGTCTTCTTCTCGCAGTGTAAAGTTATTTATTATAAGCTTTTCAGCTGGATGTACGGAATTGTAGGCTCTCATGCACATCGTGCAATGGTTAATTCTTCATGGACGCAATCCCATATTCAGAAGCTTTGGGGCATTCCAGATCGTATTAAGAGAGTCTATCCTCCCTGTGACACTTCTGGTCTCCAGGTTCGCATTTTGTACCTTATTTTCTAAATCATATTTGCAGCTCACTTAGGTGAGTAATTTGTATAAACCTTCGTCGTCTTTACATATCAACTCACATGAAACTGAACTATTGGTATCTTCCTTGATTCTGATAATTATGTGTGAGTTGAGTATGCTCATTAGTAAATAAAGAAACGGAAAATTTTGGGGGTTAGATTATTTTGAAGGAAAAAATGGGAGAAGTAGGTTAACAAGATGGGCGCCCCACCTCTCTCTCTCTCTCTCTCTCTCTCTCTCTCTCAAGTGTACCATGTCCTATCATTGAGAATGGAGGATCAAAGGAATAGTAAACTTACTATGTATGATGGAAAATTAAAATAATCTATCATGCATGTTCTTAGGGCTGCAAATGAACCAGGCCGCTCATGAGCTATTCGGAGCTCGATTCGATAAAAACTCGTTCGAGTTCGTTTAATGAGGCTCGTTAAAATAAACGAACCAAACTCAAACTTAGAGATATTCGGTTCGTTAGCTCGTGAACAAGCTCGTTAGTAAGCTCGTGAATAGGCTCGATAGTAACCTCGTATAAATTGAATTAATAATTTGATTTTAATTTTAATATTTCATATTTTTATTTCAGATAATATAAAAATATTTCAATAAAATTAATTTTTTGAATAAAACTATAAATTTTTATAAATATATTATGAATTTTAAATATAAATAATTTTATTTTTTGTAATAAATTGAATAATATTTTAATTTTTAATTAATATTTACTAAGCTCGTTTAGGCTCGATAAGGCTCGAAAAAGTTCGTGAGCCATCAACATGTTCGATAAATTCAGGCTCGAGTTCGACTCGATAATAAATGAGCCAAACTCAAACACTCAAAAGCTCGGCTCGGTTCGGTTCGATTGCAGCCCTACATGTTCTTGGCTTTCCTATGTTGTGGTGTCAGTTCTGATATCTTATGTAAGGATTTCTGCTGCTAGTGTAAATACTGACTTGTCGCCTGCATACAGGCGCTACCATTAGAAAGGTCGACACAACCAATAAAGATTATTTCTGTGGCTCAATTTCGTCCAGAGAAGGTGGGAATTTTTTAGGATCAAGGTATTCATACTTATGGGATCATTTCACTTCCTTATCTGTCGGATATTTGGTGAAACTCAACTTAATGTTGATGCTTATTTTCACAGGCTCATCAGCTTCAACTTGAGGCATTTGCAGTTGCCATAAAGAATATGGACACAGACCTGCCAAGACCTAAGCTCCAATTTGTTGGTAGTTGCAGGAATGAAGCAGATGAGAAAAGGTTGCAAAACTTGAAGGACCGGGCCAATGAGCTGAAGTTGGACAGTGATGTGGAGTTCCACAAAAATGTAACCTACAGGTGTTTGAAGATTTCACTATGTGTAACAACCCTGAGTTCTATCATATCCTAACATGATTCTACTGATAGTCGAAAAGCACTTATGCTGAGAGCGAATGTGCAGTCTAAAGACTGATAATCATGTGCTGCAGATTTGCAGATTCTAAGCAAATACTTAAATGTTTAAATTCTACACTTGCCTTTTGGAGGATGATAGTTCTACTCAGTATTATGTGATTGCGGATCACAATATGTTTACTTTGTGCACATTCATCTTCCTGAACATATTTTCTATCTTTCTTTTTGTTTATTTAATTAATTGAAAGTAGTGTGTAAGTGAGTTTTGTAGTGAGCGTGCACTTTACAAGGCTTTATTGCATGTAAAATGTATTTTCTTTTTGATTTATAGTTGTGTAAATGTTTCAAATGTATGCATAGTTTATTCTCTCTACTGAAAGCTGCCATGGGAGCTTATCATCTCTTGCCTGTGTTCTAATAAATGCTTTATTCCTTTTGATATGTGTAAATTCCCTCCAGCAACTTTATCATTTTGTTTTGATGAACTGTTTACTTCCATCACATATTACAAATTCTATAGGCTTGACACTTGGTTTCTTTAATTCCTTCTCTCTTGTTCTTCAGTGAGCTGGTGAGTCTTTTGGGTGGTGCAGCTGCAGGAATTCATTCCATGATAGATGAGCATTTTGGCATCAGTGTAGTAGAATACATGGCTTCTGGTGCTATACCAATTGGTTTGTTCCCACTTGATGGTCTTTGTTTTTGCTTTTCTATCATGTAGATTCTTGTTTTTCATAAAATAGGTTTCTAAATTTTCTCAGCTCATAATTCAGCTGGCCCTAAGATGGACATCGTGTTACATGAAGATGGAAAGCAAACAGGTTTTCTCGCCCAAAATGTGCAAGAATATGCAGATGCCATCTGTACCATTATTAAAATGCCGGTATCTGAGCGGCTTGAGATGGCTGCAGCTGCAAGAAAACGAGCTTCACAGTTCTCAGAACAAAGATTCTATGAAGATTTCAAGGCTGCAATTCGACCAATTATGTTGAGTACTTGATGACAAAAAAACTTATTCGTAGACAGAAGTTTGTTAAACATACACAGGCCAAAAGTCGAATTTGTTAAACTTAGACCGAAGATACACCAGATTCAAATTATAAGTGAAATGAACAATTTTTGTAGACTGAAGTTGATGAGGCCTTTATTTGCGTTTGTTTTTCCTTTAAGCAAATAACAGAAGAGAGATAAAGGGCTACAAAGGAGAATTATTGGTGATAGTTAAGCTGAGATAATTGTCTATTTCTCAATTTGATGAACTTGCAGTTAAGATGCTTTTTTGTTGCTGAGGTAATCCTTCTTTCATAGTGGTGATATCCGAAAGGTTAAAAGGAAATCATGAGTGCTAAAATTTGCATCTCACATTTGTTACACGTCACTTGTATTGAATTGCATTTTGCTTTTGCATATAATAAACTTTTAAACAGAGAGTTTAAACCTTTTAAACCGGCTGCGGAGCATGTTACTGAAGGCTCAACGAAAAACTGATAGGAGGGAAAAGCTCTCTGGCCTTCCTGAAGCACCTACTAATTTGTTTGATGACAGCAGAAGAGGGTTGCCGGAGCAGAGTTGGACTATCAATCTCCTGGGAATAAGGTACATTGCGTGAAAGTTGCTGCCATCTATTTCAATGAATACTAAGTTGGATGTTATATGCCTTTTGTTCCATGTCTACAGAAAATACATATCAGATTATTAGGTACCACGCCTTTTTTTCTTTCTCTTAGCTGCAATTTCAGATCTTGCACTAGATGTTTGAGTTAATAAAATTTAGCTTCAGCGAAATGTGCTTATTGATTGTATGCAGTCGTTTTTCTTCTCCTTTTCTGGACTAAATATAAACTTTTACCTTGTTTTAGAAGTCTGTTGAACTATTATAGCTTACTGTTAACTGCTGCCGGTCACTGCCTTTATGATTCATACACCATTATTTAAAGTATGTTAGATGAGAGTCCCAACCTTGCATATTATGATGTTATCTTCAGGAATATCTTTCTTTTCTTTTAGAAAAAAATAGAATAAGATTTTTTTTTTGTGTTAGTATCTTCAGAGGACAAATGTGAAATGTAGTACATGGTACTGTGGAGTCTTATTTATATTTTTCTGGATGATAGAGTCGCTAGCTGTTTCCTGTTTGTAAACCAACCAGCAGATTGCAACTATGGCCGATTCGTTTCTACTCGTCTTTTAAGTTCTGTAAACTCCCTGGAATACAATTAAGTAGACACCTGCAGAATTCTAATGATTCAAGCCAATCCATACCTTAGGCCTGCCCATGCAAAAATATGCATGAGCGTAGACACATTATGAAGCTTCTGATGTCAAACTACGAATGCCAGGTTATGAGGTAAATAGACCTGGTTTATAAATCTTATGTGCAATTAATTTACTTATGGTACTTCACATCCACATACAGTATGGGTTAATTATGAGTACAATACATTCTGTTTGGTATTCCTTTATTACCACCCTTATTCACAAACTTATCTGGACTAATTAATACTTTGCCAATTTCATATATTTACTGCCTTTCTTTGAAGAGTCTGGGTTAATGTCTTAGTCAAACAAAACATGGCCATCTGGTTTTATGTTTTATTCTCCAACTTTTTGTCCAGCTAAAGCATATCTTTTAGGTAACAGTTTCGTAATTGCATAATTTTCGGATATAATTGAAAGATAATTGGAGTTTTTTGTAATTAAGCTAAACTTTAGGGTAGATATAATCCTCCATTTTTTTTAATGTCACGCATCCAAATTTAAGTGAACAATGAGCGGTTAAGACGTCGATCGATCATATTATACGAAACATCAAAGTAGGGTGTCAATCGTATTGTGTTTCGTGTTCTGGCATAGGAATAATAGGTCTGACACGAACATGAATATGACCCGTTTAATTATTCGTGTCAAGAAACACGACATGGACACGACATGTTTATGACACGGATAACCCGAACATGACACGAAAAACTTATATAATTTAAATTTGACACGAAAAAAATAAAAAATAGAGAAAAAGCTAAAATTACAAATTAGAAATACATTAAATTATTAGAAAATATTAATAAATGCATTTAATAATTTTTCCATCATATATAAACAACTAAAACATCATAAAATATTGAAATAATATATCACTATAAAATCAAATGAGTTAAATAGGTCAATCATGTCGACCTGCGGGTGGACCTGACCTGACCTATTTTTTTTAGTGTTAATCGTGTTTCACCTGATTTTGACCGAACCTCGCTAAGCACAGGGTTGTCTTTCTGTCTTCTTAAATACGTGTTAGGTTAGGTAATCACAAATCGTCGCAAATTGGCGTCCCTCCAACAAAGTTCATGAACCCAGTCACTAAACCAACAACCGACCGGTACCCTTTTTTGCACTTAAGATATGCGAAAACCTTAAGGGCCACACAGTACTTGTAAACACAATGTGGTTGTGGGGGTGGTAGATCAATTGTCGTATCAATCTTTAGTACCCCACTTTATGGTAGATTTTACAATTGCAATTGTGAAATAGGGCCCTACACCAAGACTTAAGGGGTTGAGTGTAATTGAAGCCCTTTTGTTTTGTTGCGCAGGACAAAAATCTTAGTCAGCCGGAATTCATTTCTGTAAAAGTTAAAACAGATAAAAACAACATTGAATGATTGAGCTAAGAAAGAAGAACTAGGTTCAAAACTTCAACACATTCTTGATAAGTTCGAATTGATGTTTCTTCATTATTTTTCTTTCTCGTTCTCGCCTAATAATGACATCCATGGTGGGACAAAGAATTTTTGGGAGGTTATCAGCAATGAAAACTAAAATGTAGGTCTTGATTGTTATGTTCAACAAGAAAACTCTATTTTATTGGGATTGAATTTACGTTTCTGAAATATAATATGTTATTTTCTTGAATATAGTACATAGAAAAATATTGTCAATTTATGTATGCTCCACCAATCCCAGATGCTGATACTAGTAGTAAATAAATTTGCAGTGAGATTTGACAATGTAGCACAGTGGAAAGGCCCGGCCTGGATTGAATATGTTGTCCTTACTAGGGGTGGGCATCGGGTCGGGTAGTCGGGTATTCGGGTAGTCGGGTCGGGTATCCGAAAAAATCGGGTGGCTATTTTGGGTACCCCCCTATACAAAATGTCGGGTACCAGGGTAGTATAATTTCGGGTTTTTTTTTTTTTTTTTTTTTTTTTTTTTTTTTGAAAATTGGCAATTGTATGAATGCATCTTGGTGGGGACATGGGGTAGTTCTTTAAATGTAATATCACTCCATTTTGTTTTCTTAATTAAAATCCAAAAAGCAAAGACACTATGCCACCATCTAATTACCAAAAAACAAAACCATAATTCTATACACAACAATACAACATAAACTAAATTAGGAATCATTCCCACCTAAAATATGCATATATAAATAATATAATGATCATCACCTTGATTATAAAATGAATACCTAAGCTTCCGCACAACTAATTATAAATATAATACTACACATTTAGCAGGCTAAAATTGTCACTTTGGCAACACTTCACATCAACATTTAAAACGATACACTAATCATTATCGTCTATACAATACACAATAATTTAACCAAATCACTACATAATAGTCTAACAAATACACCATTCTACCATAGTCCCATAAGTACACAATCACTACATAATCACTTTGGGAATTTCTTTGTTTTTTAGTATTAATATATCGACTTCGGGTATTTTTTCAATACACCAGGCCCCGAATTATTATATATTTCGGTACTTTTATTTAAAATACCCGACCCGATCGGGTATCCACAAACCAAACCCGAATCCGAATGCCCACCCCTAGTCCTTACTAGGACAATCAATATATATATGTACATATTATACATTATATATATATGAGGGTAAAGTTGTAATTTCTCTTTTATTCGACAATTATTTAATTATTAGCCCATATCATCGGTTGCAACATGCACATGAAGCCCAATATATTATACCAAGCCCAGAGACCCAACTTATTACATCGCACCCTTTAAAGCCCATCATCCCATATATAAATAAATAGTCATTTCGTATTGATAATTTAAGTTAATTTCACTTGCTTAATTCCTTTTTGAATTATTCTTCTACACTTTGTTAACTTAAGCATTGGATGAACAAACACACTCGGTTTCCCGACCTGTAATCTCGAATATCGGTAAGCAAAATCTAATCAAAAAAAAAGAAATGCCCCTACATAGTATTCTATTTAAACGTAATAAAATCATAAGGAACACCGGAGGATCTTGTATGTCGTGAACCCTGTCGTAACACATTTGTGTGTGTGCACATCCGCGGTTTACCTTAGCGGCGAAAGGAGCCGGGAATCGTTGTCCTCCGGGAAAACTAAAGAAGTTATCAAAAAAAAAGAGAATGCCCCTACATAGTATTCTATTTAAACTGTAATAAAATCATAAGGAACTTGAAAGTTCATTTTTTAATCCCGTCCAAATTCTTTTTTTAAAATCCTGATATTCATATTTGCACCTCACTAATTTTGGATTTGCTAGTGTCAGAGGTCTCTTAATCCAATAAGATGTAAATCGAGGGATGTGCTGAGCGACATATTTCTAAAGGAGAGAGTCAACGTGATTTGTCTCCCAGAATACCTCCACAATATTTCAGTGATAATCAGCTCCACACAATATTCCAATCCACATCGTCATAGAAACGCACCCGACATCACCTTAGCCCTTACCACTCGGCACTCCCCTATGCCCCTCGGGGCTTCTTTCCAAATTCCTAATTTATCTTCACATGTACATAAAAATCATGCCTAAATATAATTCAAAGATCCTCTTGTAGATAGCAGATCCAAAAAATATTTTCATGCTTTTTGAGATGACTGGTAGATAAGTCCAAGAATAGTTCCCAAAATTCCCATCTGACCAATGAGAAAAAGTTAACTAGACATCACACCAGTAGTCACCATCTATATTTAGAGATCACATATCCAATTTATACCACTAGTGGCCACTGCAAAAACAGTGCCCACTAGATGTGGTATAAAAAACAAACCACTCCAAAATATAAACTCAAAGTTTAAAAAAAAAAAAAAAAAATACTAAAAGGTTTTGTTTCTTGAAAATGGAAAATTGCTTTTGGCCTGAAGAGTACAATGGTTCTTGGAATTACAGCCAAACTGAGGCTGCCTATCATTGTTACCATCCCGCCGCCGCCGTGCCGCCGTGGGCGCCGCCGTATGAAGGGGTGGCGGAGGATAGAACCGCCGGTGGTTCTAGAAGCCATAGTGAAGCTGAGAAGAGGCGCAGGGACAGAATTAATGCACAGCTCGCCACTCTCAGGAAATTAATCCCAAAGTCTGAAAAGGTTTTTTTTTTTTTTTTTTTTTTTTTTTTATTTTTTCATTTAATCACTCTCTCACACACACATATAGTGAGACACACAGTGGGTGGCATGAATCATCATCGATTTTTTTTATTTTTTATTTTTTTTTATTTTTTCATTTAACAAATACTCCGTTATGAAAAGAAAAACTGTAAAATAGAAACGAATATTAGCTGAGCCTTTTTTAATTAGACAAAAACTCAACGATGTTGTTTATACTGTCTCCGTCCAGCTAAAATAGACCAAGAGAATAAGTCACACAAATTAAGAAAACATAATAAATATTATTGAGATTATAATCTTCTCCCATATTCTTTGTGCTTTACCTTGCATTAAATGAGACAAAATGAAATTTGTTAAAAACAAAATGAATTAAATAAGTGTATTTTAATCTGTTGTCGTATTGATTAATACTCTCAATAAGGAAAAAAATCTATAATTTGGGACGAATATAAAAGAAAAAACAGGCCTATGTTAGTGGACGGAAAGAGTAATTAACCTGCATAACAGTTCAAAACTAAACCTGACATGTGATTTATCATTTACATATATTGCATATAAAATCATTGAGACACATTTAGTTCTACACAATTTATTGAGATTCTACCAAAATCTCTAGCCTGCCACAAAGCATTTATCTCCATTAATCTCTGTTTCGATTCAATCATGAAATCATGGTTAACACTCTAATCAATTGAGCTAAGCTCATCAATACATATGAAAGTAGCTTTAAAATGATTTGTCCATTTAGAATTTCACCATTTGGTATAAAAAAAACGTTAATGCTTGATCATACGATCATATTTTGCAGATGGACAAGGCAGCTCTATTAGGACAAGTAGTTGATCATGTCAAAGAACAGAGTAAAAAAGCAAAAGAACTGACCAAATTCTCCACAATCCCAACCGAGACCGATGAAGTAATAATCATTGATCACTTAAACACAGAAGAAGAAAACAATACATCATCACAAGACAATCAAAATATCTTCATAAAAGCATCGATTTGCTGCGATGATCGGCCCGAATTATTTGCCGAGCTGAATAGTGCAGTAAAGGGCTTAGGACTAACCATTTTTCAAGCTGAGATCACAAGTTTGGGAGGAAGAATGAAGTGCAATCTTGTTCTACGCGCAAATATTAGCGTCGTAGAACAAAATTCACTTAAACAGTCGCTAAAATTAGCGTTGAGTCGAGTCGTTATATCGTCTGGAGCGTCGAGTTATAGTGCCAGGAGTAAGAGGCAGAGGTTTTTTTATCCTAATTATTCTCGATGATTTTCTTGTTGATGATCTTTAGTCTAAGGTGGATTTTGTCAAGTTGAGGAATTATGTTAGGTGGTGTAAGAATTAAACTGTGTAATGTTTGATTTTTGATGTGTATTCTAGAGATTATTAAGGAATTAATTTGTTGATATTATTAGTTTTTGTGCAATAAAAGTCTAAATTTTGTGCCAAGTTATCATCGGGTAAAACTTGTCCTATGTAGGATATTATGTTTCTTCAAATCTTGTCTAGGATTATGTAATGATGTTTCAGCCTTTAAGGCTTTATTTGGGAGTGTACATGAAATGGAGCCCTAAAAGTATGAAATACAAATTCATAAAATTAAAATAAAAATTTTTAAAATTAAAAAATGAACATGAGACGTGAATATGAATTCAAAAAAAATTAAATAAAAGAATGAAAAAAATTAAACATTAAACATGATAAATATTATTAACCCTATTTCAAATTAATTAACTCT
Source organism: Rehmannia glutinosa (assembly GCA_016081115.2). Taxonomy (NCBI): domain Eukaryota; kingdom Viridiplantae; phylum Streptophyta; class Magnoliopsida; order Lamiales; family Orobanchaceae; genus Rehmannia; species Rehmannia glutinosa. The sequence goes on along the minus strand of JABTTQ020001067.1, from coordinate 471,821 downwards.
AAAAATTACTAAAAACTAAAGATGAAACCTAAAAAAAAACGTTGCATTTTTTTATAGTAGTTCTAGGTTCCGTCTTATGGCCGTCTTACTATGAGACGGTCTGATAAACGTTTTTGCCTTTTATTATAGGCTCAATTCATCAATAAAAATTAAATAACCTAGCGAAATATACACTCCACATATATATAAATTGATCCAGGGACGAGTAAGCCATTAGGCCTTATAAATGGGGCCGTTCTTAGTGGTCCAAGAATTAAGAGTTTTGGACAGCAGTTGGAAGCCAGTATGTGGCCCTGTTTATGCATAAGTTGGGCCTTAGGCCCACTCATGCACATGTCCAGGATTTACGGGTTTCATGATCGGACAAAAATTACACGCCAATGTCACAATGCATTTGTTCTTCTTGTTATAATGTTTATTAAAATATAGTTATCAGTTAGTAGGCTAGTCGAGATTGAATTAAACTCTGTATAAAATTAAAAAAAAAAATGACGTGCGTGAAGGGAAATATTTAACAATTGAAAAGGTAAAATAAAAAAAAAATGAAAATGTGCTTGATTTGTCTGATACATACTTATCATTAGAATATACATTTTTGTTTCCCAAACGTTATATAATTTATAAATTTGCATCCAAATTTACAAAAAGGGGAGTCCACTGACTCGATTTCTCTTGGAGACAAAAAAAAAAAAAAAAACCAAAACTTTAGAACCCAAGAGGTCTATTCAACAAATACTATCCCTAAGGTTTAGCCTACTTACAAAACAACCAGTAATCTTCATTTGTTTTTGTCTTACCAATTGCACCCTCATGAGAGGTGTATTTATTTGGTAAATATAAACATTAGTGGGGTGTTCGGAAACACCTTAATGGGTATTTATGATTTTGAAAAATAATTGGGAATTTTTTGTAATTGGCATAATTAACCTTATGGATGGTATTTGTAATTATCCCATTCTATTAATTGTGAAAAATTGCAATGCATTTTTCCTCATTTTATTGGTGATGAACTCAAAATAAACCATGAAATCTAAAACAAACATCAATTAGAACAATAGTTCACAAGAAGTTCCATAAGATAACTGGACTAATTAATCCATTATTCTCAAATAATTATACTTAGGACATCAATGACATTAATTCAGACACCATAAACACAAACTAAATAAAATAAAGACAACCAAACTTATTTTGGACCAAATGACACATTGAAGTCTGCTTAAAACCTAGAAGAACCCACATTCACCTTTACAGGCTCTTCCTTCTTCACAGAAACAGTTGAAATGATGTTGTCTTCTTTCTTCACAATCTCAGGCTTAACATTGTTCACTGGAACCACAGTTGCCCTTCTGACAGGGTTTGAACAAATGTACACATTGTTCACTCCAGCACAACCAGTACAGCAATCTCTAGTGTCCATTTCAAGATTTCACTTAATTTGCTCTAACAAAAATAGCTAAATTAACCTTTGTTTGCTATTAAGTATGAAATCATCAGGCTCTCTGGAATGATTATGATCCCTTGAGGCTCAGATATTTATAGTGGTGATTATTTAAGGTATATACAATGATGATTCATGTATATCATTCTTGAAAATAGAAAGGGCCGTTCATAAATCAGGGAAGTTGATCAGAAATTTTAGCGAGTCTTGGTACAGTGTATAAGTCTGTGGAAGACTTCAGAACATCAAGATTATTCTACTTTCAAAAAAGGGATAATTACAAAAACTACCCTAAGGTTTGATCTGTATTGCAATTTACCCTTTCATAAACAAAAACATTAAATGCCTCCAGTATATTTGTAAAAATATAGCAATTATTCCTTTATATTTAACACATAATCAAACCTCAAGGGGTTGAGATTCGTTATAATGCATCTCTGGTTTTTCTAATTAACCAAAATCTCAGGGGTAATTTTGTAATTATCATTTCAAAAGGAAAATAGAGAAAAAAAAAGAAAAAGAAAATAAAACGTTTCTTTCGTTTGTTTTTTCTTGCTGTAATTAGAATAGAGAGATGGCAACTACGACCCCTTCCTTTGACATCATAATGATTTAATATTATTATAGATTATATTTATTGATGTGGATAAATTAATTAATAATGTTATAATTAAATAAAAGAAATATAACTAATTACGATTTTACCACCAAATACTTTTCATCCAAAACATTTTACCATTTTACAGTACGCATGTGGTATGAAAATAATTTGAATAAAAAAAGGAAAAGAAAATGTGAGATTGACAAATGACGGTCAACTCCACATTTTGAGACATTGCGATATGATGCCCATACTATGGACATTTGAGTTCCAGATCTACTCTCTCGGAGTCAGAGTTCCAGTGGATCTTATGGGCTCAAAATTATAAATGGCCCATGTATTCTGCACAATCTGCACCAGTCGATAAATATACCGATTTAAACTTCGTAAATTTATATATTATATATATATATATATATATATATATATTATGTTTGCAAAATAATTGCAATAATCATATTGGCATCTATATGTATAAGCGAGATTGAGATACGTTCTAGAATATTGGAGTTTCTCTGAAAAGAGAAAAATGTAGATTGGCAGGTGCTGCAAATAAGAAATTAAATAGCCAATGTGAAATTAAACAAAACTTGCTCATTTGTTTCCAATGTGATATTAGTTTTCATATTCTCACTCTTTCATATTTTTATCTAAAAGTGCATTTAAATAGCTTACTGTATGAATTAATTATCGTTCACCCGAAACTGGTTTTGGAAATTCAATATACTAAAACTCATGTAGATTACATTTACCATATTTATTTGTTATTTCAAATAAAAGAACTCACTTAAATAATTTGTTAAAGTTTGTTCAAAATCTAATTTAAAACCAATTTCCGGCATACAATAAATGTATACCTAATTATATATTAATGAATAAATAAAATAAGAATGCTCATGTTGACAAGGAGTGAGAGACAAAACATCAAACTAACTTCTATGCTTTCTAAATTTTCAATGTTTTCAAGTACTATAGTCTTACGAGTATTTTTTTTTATTTTTGATCTGTTTATGAGTAATTTAATATGTTGATTGATTGATGTATAAAATTGCTTTAAAAGTAGTGGCTTCGAGTTAGTAATGTCACACAAGTACTTTAATTAAAAAAATATTATAAAAAAAGTCATATTACAATGTACAGCCTTATAATGAAATTCGAGGATAAGGAAAAAAATTACAAGTCACTAGCTGGGAAAGAGAATGTATAAAAAATAAATTAAATTATAAATATGACATCCCGAAAAAAACAAATTGTTTAGACAAGACAATAGTCCCAGTTGGACATATTCATTATAAAAAGAAATAAATCACGTGAATTATCTGACTTTGTTTCTATTAAAACTGACTGATTTTAGCTAAATTTGTGGATTTAAAACCCTAACCCTGTTATTTTTGTTTTGTCTCGTCACTGATTGAATATGTGCGCACGTGCAAACATTACAACTAGACCATTATTTTCTTGTTTGCTTGAAAACCTCACGTGACCTATATAAAACTTTGCACAAACATCTGTGATCACTTCAATTATTAGGTTTTGATTTGTGAAATTTTAAGTTGCGTGTTTATCACACTAATACTCTGTTTTCGTGTTGTAGTAAAAAAAAAAAAACACGTTACAAATTGTAAATGACTGAATCATATTCATCGTTAATGTCTAATCACAATTAATCCAAGCATGATTTAGACATTTATTGCAGAAGCACGCGTCATGGAACTAGGAGGGTAAATGGGTCGAATCAAGTCGAGCTGAACATTGTACTTTTTAAGCTTATTTGAATCTTAATCGAGTTTCAAACACTGTATATAAGCTTGATTTGATTATTAATCGAGTTGAGTTCGAACGAGCTTTAGTCGAACCGAACTCGAATCAAGCTCGAGTAGCTTGATATTTTTATACATATTTTATTCTTTTTTTGCTAATCGAACTCGAGCTTGAGCTAAGCTTTACATCTCATCGAACGAAAAAATGTGTTCAATCTTGGTTCATTATGTTAACGAACCGAACTCAAACGAGCGTGTAACAATCGATCTCGAGTAACGTATCGAGTAACATTATTCGTTTTTTAGCTCTACATGGAACTTACACTTTGGATTGGCAGCATTGTACTTTTAATTTTTGAAAATAATAAATAAAGAGCAAGTCTCTTGTGAGACGGTCTCACGGATCTAAATCCGTGAGACGGACCTCCTAAAGGCTCCGTCTTGAGAATATGAACCATGAAAATAAATTTAAAAATAAATATGAACCATGAAAAAACAAAAATAAACCCTAAAAACATGAACCATGAAGAATAAACCCGAAAAACAAAAATAAACCCAAAAAATAAAAAATAAACCCTAAAAAAACCTAAAAATCCTAAAAACCCAAATCAATTAAAAATAAACCCTAAAAAAATAAATAAAAACCCTAAGAAAAATAAAATCTAAAAATAAAACCACTTTAAAAAAATTTTAAAACTTTGTATAAGGACTCAAATCACGCAAATTTTGCCATAAATAAATAATTATAAATGTATAAATGGGGACACTTCTTCCGCTCAAGCAAGCAACATAGATAAGAGAGAGAACAAATATATGAAACATATATAAATGGCGTACCTTATAATGAATTGAGGGTTTTCTATAGTTGATGTTGGAGGAAAATAATTATGTAAGACGATAATTTACATGGATAAGGTTTTAATACTTTTTTATATAAAATTTTAAATTTTATAGGTCTGAAGGGAGTAGCTGTTTGCTGGCCATGCCAACTCGCTAATTAGCTCCTGTAAGTGCATTATGTAATCGTAAGTTAGGTAAAAGAAAGTACCAAAATGAATGAATTAGTGAAAGTTATAAAGCACATGAATAAGTTAATAATTACCGAATAAGTAGGTGAAAAGCGTAGGAGACAAAATGAAAATAAGAAGATAATATATATTGGCCAATAAAGTTTCTATCAGTAATCCTAAATTTGGCCAATAATTTCTCAAGTTCTTAATTATTTATACCTTAATAGCTTAGGTAAATTTCTACCATCTAAATTTATGTTAAAGGTAGTTAAGAAAGTTGGTTAAGAGTTAAGAGTTACAACTGTCAGTTGACAAACTTTAGTTAGCTCTCTTTGTATAAATATCCCTCCCATTTTTCACAAGTTTTTTAAGCTAAAATTTATTATAGAAAGAAATTGTTTTTCTGAACTCTTATAAAACATTAACATGGTATCAAGAGATATGTGACCATTTTCCAGTTTTTAAGCTAAAATTTATTATGGCTGTTTTTCTGAATTTATCTAGATTCGCCATAAGTTCCGACCATTTTCCATCTTGTTATTACTAACCCATATATTGAGATTACCAACCTATATATTGAGGAGTCATTGTATTTTGAAGACGATTATCTAAAATTGTGAGTAATTATATATGGAGAAATTTAATGTTGCAAAATCTAATTCTTGTCCCAACTAAAAAAATTATTCTGTTTCTATAACCAACTTTCGAGAAACACCCCAACCGAAATTTCTATAATATAAATAAAACAATAGTAGCCACGTCAATATTAAACACTAATTATTAGTTTATTACTACTATAATTTGATTGATGCAATAGAAAAATATATAATAAGAGGACGCGACTTACATTAAACTATTAGTATTCCATAAATGCTATTTTTACAGAGAATCACAAATTGACACTTTTCAAAAATCTTGTCTTTTCTCGCTTGATATACATAAATCAACTTTTTTCCCCTCAGTCAATTAAAACAATTCCCTCACATGGGTCTCAAAACGTAAACAAAAAAGGGTATGTGAGCCTAATGCCCAGACGCCTTTATCCATTTTTATGTATTTTTCTGAATTCGACTCATGAGGCTCTCTGTTTACTTATATTTGAATTCAGAATCCATTATTTTCGATAATGCCTCATAAGTTGTACTATTGACATTGAAAGTAACAAATAAAAAATTAATTGCTTTTGACTCATCGAGTCCAGTGGGATCTATTTGTGGTCCAGTACTTTTCCATAATTTGTGATAAATTTCTCTTTAATAATGATACTTTATGTCTAATTCAATACTACTAAATAAAGTTTGATTGATCAATACATCAATTTCAAGTACCACCTTTAGGCTCTGTTTTTTAATCATTAATGCTAAACCTGAACATATATATACATATATACACATATATATTATATATCACAAGCAATCAATCATTCAAATAATTTTTACATAATACGAATAAAACTTCATATAAAATGAATAAATACAATAAATCCAAATAAGACTAACTTTATAAGAAGATTTCTATTCATATTCAAAAAATTAAACTGTGAAACAGTAAGGTAAATAAAGTTAATTCAGTTCAAGAATTTACAATTTCCAGGCCAGATTCTCCTTTCTTTTTATCCAAAATGCAGTATCCAAGGAGTCCAAACAATCTGCACAGTCAAACAGTATATCCCCCAATTTTAGGGAGGTAAAAACTAAAAACAGAGTTGAAACAAATTTAAAAAAGAAAACAAAAAGTGAGAGAAAAAGAAAATGAGAAAAAACAATAAAGAAAAAAAAAATGATTGAGATTTCATTTTCCATTTCTCTTGCACTTCCAATTCCATTGGATTGAACAAGCAAACGTTACTTATACGAATCAACACAAAATGATTGATTAAACGGTTAATTGTTCAATTGTCAAACAGGCGAGTCGACTCGGAGCGAAGCACGGCAAAGCGGGCAACTGGAGTGAGTGGTCAGCCACAAATCCACACACTCGGAGTGAAAACAATGGTTGCATTGTGGCAGCACTTTTACTTTCTCGCCATCTCCAAATATCCCAAGGCATATACAGCACTCGGCTTCCATGTCGGACGCCGAGTCCTTGTGCAGCACGATAGGCAGGCTGTTGATAGACGCGAGGTCTAGTCCCCGCGGCGTCCGCGCGTGGGCGGCGGAAGTGGAGGTGGGGGGCGGCGGCGGAGGAGGGCCGAATCGGCATACCCACCGCGCGTAGAGGAAGAGAAGCGCGACCAGGAGGATGACGGAGAAGAGTGCGACGGTGAAGAAGAGCGTGCGGCCGCGGATTTGGAAGTTGCTGTCGTCGAATTCGGCGTAGTGCCACCGGAATGACTGCGAGCTGTCTTGCTGGTACGATGACATACTCCACTTGCAAAGAAGTTAATTCTGTCAAACGACGTCGTTAGTCAATGTTTTTTTCGTAAGAAATGGGATTGGATCTGAAGTCTGAAGAGAGTGGGGGTGTGTGTTGTTTTTAACACAGTTTCAGTCCACTTGCATAAGTAGCTGTGGTTTTGTACCTGCAAAGTCGGGGAAAACAGATGGTTCATAATTGTAAAAAAAAGGGAATGAATACTCGCACTTGGGTGCGCGTGGTGCGCGTGTTGTATAGAATTAGGATGGTAGACTCTAGACCAGACAGCTTTCGGCTGAGATTTATGTTGCTGAGGTGGAAAATAAACGTGAGAATTAACTAAACATCTTTTGTTTTGGTGCTCTGAGTTTGTAAAATATGAGTCAAAAACGGAATGTTATGTTCAATTTAATTATAAAACAGTTGTCAATTGGCAAGTATGACATGTAAAGACAAAAAATGCATACTTTTTGGATAGATATTTTCTGATAAAATTAGGATTCAGTCTTTTCTGATCAGTAGATATTTTTTGTTAAAAAAATCTTAAATATCTCTTCCAATTAAAAGGACGTGGGATATATGGAACCACTATTGATTTGAGAACTACAGCCGAAAAATGGGACGGAAACCAGATAATACATTGGCTCAAGCAATTTTACCCAACATATATACGTTATCAAGAACCTTTTTTTTTTTTGGGAAAAAGCGTTATCAAAAACGTTATCAAGAACTTTAGGGCCCATTTAGATTGATGAATTTGAAATTAGATTTGAAATGATGTAGTTGAGATTTAAAATCCACCTTGTTTTTAGATGATGTAAATTTGTTGGATTTCAAATAGTGTTTGAAAAAATATAGAAGCTCTATTTATTTTCTTAATTGATATTTAATAAATAAAAATAAAAAATAAAATCTTATTATTTTGTAAATAATTATAATTTTATACACTAATAAAAATATGAAATATATAACTTTTATTATGTATGAATATGTGTGTGATGATAATGCGTGTCCATATGTGAGGAGAGTATGTGAGTGTGAGTGTGAGTGTGTGTAAATGTGTGCAGTGTGTATAAATATTTGTGCAGTGTGTAGTGTGTGTGTAAAAGTGTGCGGTGTGTGTAAATGTGTGCAACGTGTGTAGTGTGTATAAATGTGTACAAGTGTGTAAATGTATGTGTAAATGTGTGCAATGTATGTAGTTGTGTGTGTAAAAGTGTGCAGTGTGTGTGCAGTGTGTGTAGTGTGTGTAAATGTGTGTGCAGTGTGTGTAGTGTGTGTAAAAGTGTGTGCAGTGTGTGTAAATGTGTGCAATGTGTGTAAGTGTGTGTGAATATGAGCATAAAGGGGAAAAAAGAATGGATTTCAAATGACTAGGTTTTGGGAGAAAATCCTTTTTTTTTGTTCATTGATTTAGATTTATATACGAAAAGGTTTATCAAATTTCAAATCCCTCCTCCCAAATCCCCTTAAATCAATCCAAATGCACCCTTAGGTTATGCATTAAAATAGATCAGCAGTACCATAGTTAGTTATTTATTATACTAAAATTAAAAACAACTGAAATATTTAACCTATCAGCAGCATAATCTATTAATACACATGATCGTAAAACACTATCTATTTAAATATCATTAAAGAGGTGTTTGAAAAATAAAATTAATCATGTAAAACATACGAGCTTATGATCATACTATTTATTTAAATACTGTTTAAGTGGTGTTTTAGACCATAAAAAATGGTGTTTTAGACCACAACATTTAATCATGATCATGTTACGTTATAAACATCAACATATATACATTAATGACGACTGACAGCACCTCTCTGAGTAGTAATAAATTGGTGACATGAAAATTTTCCAAATGCACCCACATGTCATACTCTTTGGTCTTCAAATTAGTACAAGTTGTTTTCATTCGCAACATAAGGACAAATTTTGCATTATGCAATTACGTGCACTTTTTAGCTTTAGTAATAGTTTATGGAAAAATGGAATATCGTAAAGAAAAAATATTAAACTATATCAGATCAGGTGGTTTTAACTTGTTGGACGATTATCATGAGTGCAAATTTTTAGGATTTAGTTAGTATTGTATTATATCTGTAACCACTCAATCATTTTAGGATATGTTCAATGTAACAGATTGTGTAATTAGCTTCCTACTTTTATGTGTATTTGATTTTTGAATATTGTAAATAACCTATATATACATGGCCAATGGAATGAAATAAACACGTTCAGCTATCCTTTCATATTCTTTTCACTTTCTCACATGGTACCAGAGAACTAATTTTTTTTTCTTCTCAAAGTTTGAAATTTTATCCTCCGTTTCTTCACCATGTCGGATGCCACTCTTGCCTCCACCACCATATCATCAACTACACCCATCAAAACAGACCTCTATGCCATTTATCACTCAGATAGCCCTTCAACTGTTCTTGTTACACCTTTACTCACATGTGACAATTACGGATCATGGAGTCGTGTTGTCACAATGGCACTTCGCGCCAAAAATAAACTTGGTTTTGTTGATGGGTCACTCTCAATTCCAACAGAAAAAGATGATATTCTTAACTGGGAACAATGTAATGATCTCGTTGGAAGTTGGATTCTTAATTCCGTTTCACCTGAGATCCGTCCAAGTATTTTATATGCTGAAACCGCAACACAAATCTGGACAGATCTTAAGGATTGTTTTTCTCAATCTAATGCTCCTAAGATCTATCAATTGAAACAATCCATTTCCGCACTCAAGCAAGACGGTATGTCTGTCGCATTATATTTCACACAACTGAAATCTCTATGGGACGAACTCAGTTCCATCGCCTCTATCACTCCATGCATTTGTGGTAATGCTAAAAGCATTATTGATCAACAAAATCAAGATCACGCCATGGAATTTCTTCAAGGACTTCATGATCGTTTTTGTGTCGTTCGTAGTCAAATTCTTTTGATGGAGCCGTTTCCTTCAATCCAGCGTATTTATAATTTGGTTCGTCAAGAAGAAAAGCAACAGGAAATCAATGTTCAATCAACTCCAACCATTGATTCCGCAGCACTTCAGGCTTCTAAACAACCATACCGCCCTACAGGAAAGCACCAGCGCCCTTTTTGCGAACATTGTAACAAACATGGCCATACTCTTGCTACATGTTACCAGATTCATGGCTTTCCGGATAAGTCGGTGAAGAAATCAGCGTCATCGCCCTCTGCTTCCGCTCATAATGCAAGTCAATTATCCCCTGAACAATACAATAAGTTGCTAGAACTTTTAGCCAAAGAAAAACCTGGTGGATCTTCAATCAATTTGGCAGGTACAACATTTACTTGTTCATCTTTTTGTTGGATTATTGATTCCGGCGCTTCGAACCATATATGTACACCTCTTTCATTTTTCTCTTCATATTCCACTGTTCGTACAAAATTATTTGTTCAATTGTCGGATGGTTCTCAAGCGCCTGTGACACACATAGGCACCATCCATTTCTCATCATCTCTTACGCTCACAAATGTTTTTCACATTCCGATTTTTAAGTTCAATCTATTGTCTATTTCACAATTAACCAAGTCAACAAATTGTGATGCAATTTTCTCTTCTTCTGAATGTTTATTTCAGGACCGAGCAACGAAGACGACGATTGGTCGGGGTAGTGCTCAGAATGGACTTTTGTTTATCTAAATGCAGATTTAGTCTCTAATTCAGTTTTTTCTTTCAAATATTCCAATAAACATGGCACAGGGTATTCTTATCTTGGTCATTTAGCTAGTTCTTGTTTTGATTCCAAGCATTGTAATAAATTTGACTTATGGCATTCACGTCTTGGTCACCCATCTAAGTCTTGTTTTGATTTTGTTATTCGCAATTTTCCGAATATTAGTGCAAATAAAGACTTTATTTGTGATGTTTGTCCGCGTGCTAAGCAGCCACGCCTATCTTTTTCTCGAAGTACGTCTCGTTCTTCTCATTATTTTGAATTAATCCACGTTGACATTTGGGGTCCATTCTCTCTGGCGTCTAAGAATGGATCACATTATTTTCTAACCATTGTTGATGATTATTCACGGTGTACATGGATTTATTTAATGAAATGCAAATCTGACACTTTCAGCATGCTTACTCGTTTTTTTAATCAAATTAATCATCAATTTAATACCAAAATTGCTCAAATCAATTCTGGGAATGGGGATATTTTCCTTCTACAACTTCAAACAATTCGTTCCGACAATGGTTCAGAATTTCTTTCTAACAAAATGCAAACATGGTTTCATGATAATGGAATCATTCATCAACGTAGTTGTGTGGCAACCCCCCCAACAAAATGGCATTGCCGAACGTAAGCATCGTCATCTTCTTGATGTCGCACGAGCATTACGATTTCAAGCAAATTTGCCTCTTTCCTTTTGGGGTGAATGCCTCCTTACTGCTGCATATCTCATAAACAAACTCCCAACTCCGATCCTTCATTATAAATCACCTCATCAGGTTTTACTTGGAAGTGCTCCATCTTACTCATCACTTCGTGTTTTTGGTTGTTTGTGTTTTGCTAAAATTATTAATATTTGACATAAATTTGATGATCGAGCTAAAGCTGATATATTTGTTGGTTATCCGTATGGTCAAAAGGGTTACCGCATATATGACTTTAAAACTCGTCAAATTTATGTGTCTCGTGATGTCAAATTCCATGAGACAATCTTTCTGTATCACGATATTTCCTCTTCGTCATCTAACTATGGAATTAGTATTCATGCCCCAGTCAATGATGATGGCTTATTTGACTACCCCACTTCATCACCTATTTATAATAATAGTTCTTCTCCTAATTCTATTTCTCATGATGACGTTGATAATTTCTTTCATTCTCAAATTGATAACTCCATCCTTCAAATTGTTCCCACTGAATCTCCTTCACCTACAAATCCCTCTGTGGATTCTACTCCTTCAATTAATAATCCTCCTCGCACTCGTCGTCCCCCCAATCATCTCAAAGATTATATTTGTAACAATATTTCACACTCACCTACTTTTCCAATAGAAAATTATTTTTTTTGTCCAACTTCAGTTGTTCTCATCAAGCTTTTCTCACAAATATCATCGATAATCAAGAACCGAAATCATATTCTTAAGCTATGAAATCGGTCGAGTGGCATGATGCCATGGCCAAGGAAATTCAGGCCCTTGAATCAAACAACACTTGGTCGATTTGTTCTCTTCCTGAAGGCAAATCACCAATTGGTTGCAAATGGGTATACAAAATTAAATATCGATCTGATGGTTCTATTGAAGATATAAAGCTCGTTTAGTTGCCAAAGGTTATACTCAAGTTGAAGGTATCGATTATCATGATACTTTTGCACACAGTGGTCAAACTCGTCATTTGTTAAATCTTCTCCTTTCTCTCGCCGCCATTAAGTATTGGCCATTACACCAACTTGATGTCAATAATGCTTTCCTTCAAGGCGATCTCGATGAGGAAATATATATGAAACTACCTCTTGGTTTTTCTCGTAAAGGGGAACCTTGTGTATGCAAATTGAATAAATCTATTTATGGTCTTAAACAGGCTTCTCGTCAGTGGTTTTCTAAATTTTCAAACACCCTTATTCAAAAAGGTTTTCACCAATCAATCTCTCGATTATAGCCTTTTTAGTTATATTCGTGATGATATATCTATTTTTATTCTCGTCTATGTCGATTTACATTATTATTATCACTGGCAACAATGTTGATGCCATTTCCGACATAAAATAATTTCTTGCCGAGTATTTCTCAATTAAAGATCTTGGACATCTTCGATATTTTCTAGGTATCGAAGTCTCTCGTTTTAAACAAGGTATATTTCTCTCACAACGAAAATATACTCTTGATATTTTATCGACTTCGGGTATGACAGGTTCTTGTCCATCGATTTTCTATGGAACAACATCTTCATTTACGACCAAATGATGGTCAACCCCTTCCCGATCCAAATACGCCGTTTATCGCGCTTGTTGGGCGTCTCTTATATCTCATCATCACACCGAATCCCGATATTCGTTATCTTTGTTAATATTGTTAGTCAATTCATGCAATCTCCATATTCTTCCCATCTTGATCTCAGAATCGCATTCTTCGTTATCTAAAAGGTAGTGTTGGAAAAGGTTTATTTCTTTCAACATCTAGTTCATTTCATTTAGTCGGATATGCAGACTCTGATTGGGTCAGTTGTCCTACTACTCGTCGCTCTATCAATGGTTATTTTACTATGCTTGGTTCTAGTCCTATTTCTTGGAAATCCAAGAAACAACCAACAATTTCTCGTTCCTCTGCTGAAGCAGAATATCGTTCCCTTGCCGCTCTTACTTCTGAGTTGCAATGGTTAAAATCTCTTCTATCTGATCTTGGTATTAATCACCATCAATCAATTCCAGTTCATTGTGATAATCAAGCTGCTATTCATATTGCAAAGAATCCCGTGTTTCATGAACGCACCAAACACATTGAAATTGATTGTCATTTTGTCCATGAAAAAATTAAAGCAGGTATTCTTATTCCTTCATATTTACGATCTCAAGACCAATTGGCGGACCTTTTTACGAAACCACTTGGCGGTGATGCTTACCGGCGATTCTTACGCAAGTTGGGTGTACTGATATTGCAACTCCCACTCCAACTTGAGGGGGGGTGTTGGACGATTATCATGAGTCCAGATTTTTAGGATTTAGTTAGTATTGTATTATATCTGTAACCACTCAATCATTTAGGATATGTTCAATGTAATAGATTGTGTAATTAGCTTCCTACTTTTATGTGTATTTGATTTTTGAATATTGTAAATATGCCTATATATACATGGCCAATGGAATGAAATAAACACGTTCAGCTATCCTTTCATATTTTTTTCACTTTCTCACATAACTTGCCCAATTTAAATGATTGATAATGACTTCCTTCAATTTTTATTCACCAGGAAGTCACAGACAATTAACAAATAATTAATTAGTGCCAAAAATACATCTTCAACGCTCAAGTCAGTATCGAATTTGAGATAGAAAATTACTTTATTTTAGTACAAGGAGATATAACTTGAAATTGTGGGAAATGAAGGTATTATTCCCAAAGGTCGGAGGATAGTATCTTGCATAGTATGAGGTTTAACGACATTATTTATTTAACAAATAATGCACAATGTACATATATTCGGTTGCTTCTAAAATGCTTCGCTCCCTTGAACTTGCCTTCTGACCGAGCTCCGCCTTAAACCTGCACAAGAAAGAGGGCCGGAGGTGTGCTCCGGTGTAACCTCTCTGATGCTTAAGTCAGAAAACTTGCGGAAGAAGAAAGAGGCGATAATATAAGAGAGATAAAAAAGTGCGATTAGATTAAAGAATGAACCTGGACCTGGGCTTTTATAGCTTAGCTCAGATTAGAGTTTCCGTAATATCCGGGATTCTGTTACGTTTTGGTAACAGAATCATGATTAAGATATGATCGGATCCTTAAAACCGTAATTTGTGTTTCAAGAACTCGGGCCCAAATGACCAAGCACTTCGGGCCATCTATCTCAATTGCTTTCATACTCATTCTTGATGAATTCCTCCCTGATCTAATATCACCACTGTATGACTTATCAACAGGTCGGACTAAGTTAAAGGACAACGTCTTAACCAAAACCTTAGCATTTGCCTAACTATACAGGTTCTAACAGATCGGCTCTCCTTAGGAACCCAAACAAATGGCTACTCGATAAGTAAGGTATAACTCGGCCCATCAAGTGACTTAGCATCACTAAATCAATGAATGAGATTTTAATAGATCCGCCCATGCGTATGGCATACCGATCGGCCCAATGTCAGACTTAACAGTAGGCCCAACGCAGGGTTTAACGGATCTACTCAATGCTTTAGGGTTTAACAGATAGGGTTTAACAGATCGACCCAATGCTTAAGGCTTAACAGATCGACCCTGCTTAGGTTTTAATGGATCGGCCCAACGAGTACAAATGCGATCCATTAGCTCGACTCAAACTATATTGATCTTTATCAATATTAATATGTAGGCTGAAATCCTAACAACATATTCAGTAGTTATTTGTAATTTACGAAACAATATTCTCCTCAAGTCCTTAGATACTGTAATGCGTTCCCTAAATCTTTTAGTGTCTGGATGTGTTTGTCAGGTGCCTAGACGCATTAAAAGATCATACACTTTTCTTCTTCTTTTTCTTTTTTATATTCTCTCTCTTTATTAATTGTATTAAAGATTTGGCAGTTGGAACCCGATTCAATCCTGATCACTCGGGCATATTCCGCAATTTACATCTTGCTGAGCCAAGGAGCCTTTGGCACTGGCAGCTCCAGAATTAGTCAGGCGCAAACCTGGATATTTGGATTATTAAAAAAATGATTCAGAAGATCTTAAGATAGAGACATACGTATATGAGAGCAAAGTGTTTTAATGAAGCAAGTTGGAACAAAGATTTGGGCATTTAATTTTTATTTTTTGATTCGGGGCAAACCGCGTGCTACTCTTCGAAAGTGCGTCTTCGGATAAACCCTGGATCGACGTACTAGCCTGCAAACTACGCCAACCAGGTAAACCACACTAGGCAAGCCCTGTGTGACAGACTCAACCAAGAAAATGTTAGTACGTGGAATCGAACTCGTGACCTTTTAGTCCCACGCTCACCTACTCCACCAACTTGGCTACCCTTGCGGACATAGATTTGGGCATTTTCACTGCACCAATAGGGGCGTTCCACGATAGTGGCGCCTGTATTTTAATCAAACTTCCAAGAAGCAAACAAATGGATGAGCTAGTTTTCTCACTTCTTCTCCTGGAGTTCCAATAGACATTTGTTTATTTTATAGTCAGTGACAAAAAAGAAAAATATGATGGAGTTGGTTTTAATCCATGCATCACAAAGCAAATTTGTTTTGTGATATCAAATGTCACTACCATGAATTTGGAGTCTCAAATTTACGTCTTGGAAAGTCTACATTTACGGCAATATACTAATCAATCAAGTAGGGTTGCTTTCTTGTACGTCGTGGCAAACTCAAATCAGTATTTGAATTGCAAATTTACTTATTAGGCACCTCCCATGCATGGTTTGTGGTGAGATTTATAAAGGGGAAAACTAGTTTATACAAACCACACCCCATTATGGGTGAATGGTTCATCATGACATGGCAAAAACTGGTTTATATTTATAAATCGGTTTATGGAAAAAGAGGAAAAAGCAAACAAAAGTTGTAGGAGAGCGATTGCACAGACGCTCCCATTGCTTAACGGCGATTCAAGGCGACGCGCGAGTGGGAGTTGGTGAAATACTCAATCCCGCTGCAATGACATCATTAAATAGGGTCATTTTTCAATTTTTATTCTTTTGTTATTGTTGTATTAAAATATTAAAATTGTGATTGATGGTTGCACCTTTCTTTTCCTTCATTTTGATCGTTGGAATCTTTAGTAGTTGAATTTAATTTCTTTTTTCCAATTGCATTAATATTCGTATATCATTTGTAGTGTTTAAATTAAATATTTTGATTATTACTTTTTGAATTTATAACGATTCTAATAATATTTTATCAAGTCATATAAAAAGATAAATTACAACAAATTTAAATTTGATATTTATTAATGAAAATTAAAATAAACACATTAATTAAATAATTAAAGAAATATATATTTTTATACGTATATTAAGTAAATATATATAAAGTAAATAGATATAACATTAATAATTGTGAATTGATGGTGAGGTCCATAAAAAATGGTGGTAGATGTTTATGGATTGTGGATAAAAATTTATAAAATGTGTATGTTTTTTACTTTTGATGTGGCAGTGATGTGGCACATAAAAAATTGTGCATGACCTTTTTGTAAGGGTAACAAATGTGGCCTAGAAAGGACACATGTGTTCTTACAATAGCAACGCTTGTTGTCTACGATTGGTAATCCACGTTTTTTTTATTTGGATAAAATCTCATCAAAACTTGATCCTTATGGGATCCGAGTTCACGACCACAAAAGGGAGATAAAGGTTATTTTGGTTTCTAAACCCAACTACAGGCCCAAATTTGAGACAAGAATCTGGGTGTCCAAGTTCTAAATCAAGGCATAGGCCCATGATCGAAGCTTTAAAATTTAAAATAACAAATTAGGGAAATATACAAGCCTTTCTTCAATATCCCAAAGGGAATCTGTCAAGAGTATTGGACCATATTATATACAAGCCCACCTGGGATTCATAATTAGCTATAATTAATGATAGTTATCTTCAGAAATAATTAGTTAATCTTTTAAAATCCATACCTTCGGTATAATTCAAAAGAACTTAAGAAAATATTATAAAATTTCAATAGTTGTATATTCAACAAAAAAAAAAAAAAAGATTACGTACCACCAGTCATCAGCTTATTGTTTATAAATTATAATTCTTAACAACCAACGTAGACTAATCTTCAGTAATATGCCTGAATTTCTTAGAAATGAGGCATTATATACCTCAGATAATTTATGTAAAAGTAAGCAAAATAAGAAAAACGTTTTTTTCATTAACATTCTAATTATCCGAATTCCGAAAAGGAATTCTCTAATTGCTTAGGAACGAATTCAGATCTTAATATATTTGCCTAAAAATTATAGTATATATTCTTTGAAATTAAATTACAAATCAATTTCAGCTCTAAATGCGTATGTAATTTTACATATATTCAAGAAATACTTTGAACTAAATTATTCAGAAGTTTCAGTACCAATAAGGAAACAATTCATTTAAGTTGCATTCAGATGGGGGATAGGTTTCAGATAACTCGATCTAAGAGGAATTTGAAATTCTCCAAAATGACTCCAAAAATAGATTCCAAAGATCTAAAATTTATTATAGAATGATTTTACCCAAACAAATTAACTTAATGGATTTGTTGTATCATGGATTTGAAATCAATCCAAATATTTGAGCCTTAGTATATAAACATTGTGGGACACAAGTTTCTTATACCTCATTGCCCAATATAAATAATATAATCGATAAACATTCAAAAGTTTTTCAAATATGAATAGGATAGATTCAATATTTCAAAGAAAAAAAGAATCTCCTTTATATCAGTTACCAAAAAGAAAAATGAAACAAAACAAAAGTAACAAATTACCTGGTACCATTAAAATCTAGCTAAGTCTAGGTTTTCAGCCTAGAATATTAGCTCTCAAGATTGAAAATTAGGGTGCGTTTCAGATTTTGTTTCATTTTGAAAGAGAATTAATAACCAATTAAAAAAAGTGTACATAAATGTAAAATGTAATTATTATAATGATCGATGACGTGACACTTTTTAATGAAATGGTGATTAATAAAGTATACTCGAAAAATGATATATTTCTGAGATTAAATAATATAATGTGATAATTATTATCTTTTTTCATAAATAATATATTCCAAAAAGAACTGCAAAAAGTTGTATATTAGGAAAACAAAAATTCTAGTAGAAAAATTACAAAAGAATTCATATAAGCAAATAAATATTATAGAATGAGGCATCAGAGTAGCTATTTTGACACGTGTGGTTCGCTTTACATTCCCCCGGCCTCGATAACTAAAACCTCATTGAACAGTTTAGGTTATTTTTTTCCTCATCTTCCAATTAGTGTGACTCCATTAATTAACTAACTATCCCTTCAAAAAGAAAAAAACAAACCTATTAACTAATTTTCAGAAAAGTCAATACAAGAAAATTTCAGTTAATCAACAATAATAATTTTATCACTAAATTTTATGGTCATCTGCAAAAGATCTACAAAATAAAAAACTGTTGTCCCCAATTTATACTGACATTCTGACTCTAGCTCTTGTACGCTTACTTTAACTTAAAGGCATCTTCAAGATAACCCCAGCAATGAAACAGAAGTAGGGTTCAGGCCAATCGATCCAATACCTTGTCTTCAAATTTACCGACAAAATAAAATATTGTATATATTTACCAATAGTTTTAAATTCTACAGCTAAATAATTAGCTACAATAATTTTATCTACACTTTACAATTATTTTTCTTATCTAAAATGACATGCATTACATTATTTTAATACTTACCCACAAATTTATATAGGAAATTTTAATCCAGTTCGGAATGAGAGCTGTTATTTCACTTTATATGTTCCATTCCCTATTCCATATATTGGATGAATAATGATACATGTACAATTATGATTTATGATATCATCTTGTGCACGTGTGAATGGATGCAATGGAACATGAAGTGGAACAAGGAAGTGAAATAGGAAATTTTAATCCAGGTAATCTGATTTCTTAATGCATTGAAGCTAGACCTCACAATTAAAAGTCTATATCAAATCTCAAAAAATAGTCTAATTTACACCTAAGTTTGAAGGTTTAAGAACATAGATGTGAATTGATATGCCTTTAAACTCATTTTTTGTGCATAAGTACCCAACATTACTTTGATTAATGAATATATAACTCATAAAACAAGGATACATTCTTTAGGAAACAAAATAATTCTACCCAATATATATTATTTTATCACAAACCCTCGTTTGTGAAACTCAGATCTCTCTTCCCACCTGAATTGCAGAGAAAATTACACTCAATCTTTTAATTACCTATATGTATTCTGTAATAAATCTGGATATTGAGAATAAAAGATGCAGGAAAATTAAACATGAGTGTGTAACTTCAAGATTTTCATACGACTTACCTGATAATTAAGAACAGTACTACATATATATTATCCGTGTTTTCTCCATCATCTTTTAATCATCATCATCTCTCTCCGGTGCTTCAAAATATTCAACAAACATGCAAATCTCCAATCTATGACAATCTTCCATCAAGATGTACATATTGTTTCTTCTTTTTGTCTTCGGAACATATATATAATTCCCAACATTATCTGATATCAATTCTTCAAGAAAGAGACGAATCTTGAAAAGGGTTCTTGCACAATCTTATATATCTCCATGCAAGACCCATATTTTTCTGAGGTCTTATAAATTAAACCCTATTAAATACCATCAAACAAGAACGGATCTCCATAGTCCCAAAGGCTACTAGACGGGTAATCAATATCTTCACTCGGCAACGGCCACGACGGAGATGTAACGTATCCATTCAAAGCCGCCGCATCGGAAAATGCCGGCGCCGCCACAGGATCTGTCGAGGCGATAGACAAATTCGACCCGACCGATCCCACGAGTGAACTGATATCATCGTACCCAACAGATTGCAAATGTTGTAAATTCTGATAATCGGATGTATTATTACTAGGGTTTGGATAAGACGACGTCGTCTCTGCGGTTACCGTAATTGTGGGGTCCGCCTCAAATTCAACCCGCATCATATCGCCCGTACCGTACTGTTGCTGCGCCATACCCATATTCTGCGGCGGCAATTGTGGTACGATGTTTGGGTATTGTACGGTAGGGTACAACCCGTACTGCACATAATTCGACACCGCCGCAGCAGACATCTGCGGCGGCGGAGTCGAATACGTGAGACCAAACCCCGCCGGCCGAGGGAGTAACGGCCGGAGGGTTTGTGTCGACGACGACGAAGATGAGCTTGTTCGTGACGAGGACTGAGAAGACGAGCCTCCGGCGGCGGCTCCGCCGCCACTGGAGGGTTGGAGATTAAGCTGAGCCCTGGAGCCGTAAAGTATAACGGCGGCGCGGTCGTAAGCGCGGGCGGCGTCCTCCGCCGTGGCGAAAGTCCCTAGCCACCGGCGCGTACGCTTTCTCGGCTCGCGGATCTCGGCCACCCATTTCCCCCAGCTCCGCTGGCGGACGCCTCTGTACCTGAACTTGGCGTTGTCGGGGCCGCCTTTGCCTTTGGTTTTCTTGGTGGTGGCTGCGGCGGCGGTGTCAGTGGTGGTGGTGGTGGAAGGTGAAGGAATGGGAGTATAGTCATTGTTGTTGTCGTCTTGGGGAAGGTGAAGATTAGGGTCTGAAGAAATTGCAGCACCGCTCATGGTGAGTGGTTGTTAAGAGAGGTGGCCAAAAATTAAAATTAAAATTAAAGAAAAGTTTTTTGAGAGAGAGAGAGGAAAAGTGGGAAGAGTGTGGTGTGGTTTGTTTTTCCTTTTCTGGTGCCTCGTTGTGTGTTTACCCAATTGAGAAGACTGTGTGTGAAATTGGCTGTGTGTTCTAAAGAGCTTCGACTGTAAATGGTGGACGAGGGCGGTGCTCATGTGGACACTCAGAAATGTATGTATGTGGGGATACGTATATATATATGTATGTATGACTGTACATGTATTTATACATGTAGTATTACTTTGTTCCTACTTATATATATATGATTGGGTTTTGATCAGAATCCAGTTCGAGTTCTCTATTTTCTACGGTGTTTCAGTAGTTTCATGTATTTGTTAAATTTCATTTTAAATTATCAGTGTTTCATTTTTTATTTCACCCCACATATAATTGTAATGTGTATAAAAATTTACCATTTTGATTTTGAATCATAATTATCAAGTCTAAATTGTGAGTTAGGTTTTATACACATGTCACAGGATGAACTCCATCCCCTGGCTCTCATCGTCCTTGTCTTAAGGCTTTGTGTAGGAGGTGAATCGTGGGATGTGATTCAACAAGTCAGGGTCCGGACCTACCATTGACTGAGTCACCACACAAGAAATCATCATCCACCCTTTTACCATGGGGATTCGAACTTCCATGATATGAGTGCCAGCAAGCAGACAATACATCACTCATATTCTTTACCTAATAATACCTAATTTAGGAAAGTAAATCAGATATAGATAATCTTTGTTCACGGTCTAAAACAAAGCACGTGTTAGACTACTCGGGGTGACCCCCTACTAAAGCCCCGCGATGCGAGGACTTTGTTCAAAGTTCTAAAACAAAGACGTGTTGACTACTTAGAAAGCTAAAGACCCCCCCTTAAAGTTACCCGACCTGATTTCCATGTCATATTTATAATATGGTTCACCGAGGTATCTTAACGTGGCATTCCATCGAGGTGGAGAATTTAGAAACATTACATCTCTAAAAAAAGCTAGTTAACTTGCTATTTGAGACGATTTTCAAATTAGCTACAAACCCCAAAACAAAACAAAACGTCTCAAATTGCTTAATTTGTTGTAGTGCATGAGGCGAGATCAAATGATAATTTTGACCGAGGCGAGGTCAATATATTAATTTCCATACCAATACCGTGTGATATACGTAATTTATCGAAAAATAAAATTTTAGTGTCACAATTTTAAAAGATAGTATATTTATAAGATAGTGTAGTAGGAATTATTTTTTGAATTATTTGTTATATCTTCAATTTGCTATCTTTTAAATTCAAAAATTTATATATATTCTGAACTTATATAGTATTTTCTCAATAAAAATATCTTCGCATAGATTTTATCAACATGGACTTTTCCAAACTAATTGTAATCAAATACTTTTTTTGGATTATATTTTATCTTTTAGAATCTTTATTAAATTTGTTGTCATTAATTTGTTTTTTTTTAATTTTATAGAGGATTGTCACATAGATAAATATGAAGCACACATGTGGAATTGGGACGATCGGAAAAGTTGACAACGTCCAAAATGTGAAGCCGTCATGTAGAATTAAAAAGATCAGAAGTTGACGATGTCCTCCATTAGTACCGAAAATGTGCAGATCCTTGATTATTACTAGCCATTGCTCTTTGGTATTCCTCTAGTCGAGTTGTAGCCATGCTGAAGCACCGTTCATCACTTAGCAACTTATTAGAAGTGGTGACATGTAACAATTTTGTTTTTTTCTTTTAGTATACAATGTTACTGTATACAATCGGATTGGATCTTCTTCAAAATTAAGAGTGTTTCATTTTTGTCAGACATATGATTGTTTGAATACCATATTAATTTTGAAGCTAACTCAAGACTAAATTGTGAGTTTTTATATTGTAGTTTTTATACACATAACATTCATATTTACGGTGGACTAGGATGAGATAGAACACGTAACAGAATATCTCGTCCAGGGCATTTAGACAGAATTGAAAGTTCATGTTTCATATTTTTATTCGATTGTATTGAATCAATTCTACATATATAAGATCACGTGTTATTCATCGACGAAAGTGAAATAATAAATGGAATAAAAAATGTAATATGCAATTTGGTATACAACGGAATAAGAAGTTGAAATAAAAAAAATGAAATATGTGATTTGGATCATAACAGTATAATTAGGGTGGCAGGAAATATTTTTTCCCAATACGGTATAGATTTGTTATGGATATTTAAAAATCTACGTGTAATTGTAGTCCAACTATCATGTGCAGATCTAGTTTGGCAATTGAGCTCCGTAAACTCTTTATACGTTTTGATTTAATAGATTAAAGTTTAATTGGTGTTTTTATGGGAAGATGAAGGGGAAGGGGGAGAGGGACGGTCAGATTCCTCCATTGTGAAGAAACATATGAAATATGGAGACATATGCAAATTTGTCCATTTTTTTGGGAGTGCAATTCTCAAGAAACCCTAACGATGCCTTCTCCTCCGACCCCTTCCCCCTTTTTCTTTTCTTTTTATTTTTATTTTTTTTTGAGTCAGGCCTTAAACAAATTCCATGTGAATTATATAATCTTGTTATTGAAGTTCTGTAAAGAGCAGTTCTAAGGAGCATCTTATGGCCCTTTTCGTTAAATTAATTTACATGCACGAAAAATGTAAATTGATCAACGTTCAATTTGATATTAAAATTTTGAAAAACTTTATTTGCACCAAGTTAACATCACAAGATTTTGAAATTTTAATATCTGATTCATAAAATAATTCTTAACTGTTTTGATTTTTTGATTTTATTATTTTGGATTAAGTGCTTGGGAAATGATCAATGAATGGTGTTATCGAGACCTTACTTCGTGAATAAGGTAAATTTTTGGCATGGACATTAAAGAAGGCCAGGAAAAGACTTAATTTCTGAGAGCAAAGCTGTTTAATATTTATTTAGTAATAAATTCTTTGTTGCTTTTTTCAATATCATCGAATATGAGACACGTTGTGTCATATTCCATATTTATTGCAGTAGGTTTTGTATATAATATACATTATATAAAACTTAAAAGCAGAGGGTGCCTGCCAAAGTGTTGTGATATAGATTTCAAAATAAATTACAAAACAATATCAAAATGGATGAGAATTGAACTTATAATAAATTGCATTATATCATAATTTCTCAATTTTTGATAATCTCAATCTAATTTGTACAAATCATTTGTCTTTAATGACGGTGTACATTTTATATAACATGAACATTTAATAATATTGATTTGAATTTGAGTTGGATCAGTGTAATACTATTTTTTCTTTGGGTTAATTGGGTATGTAATATAATGTCAATCTAAAATCTCCGGCCATCAGTTGCCTCATTAGCTTTGCTGGATTACTCACATTTATAACTCTTAGATCTATAGATTTAAATTCATAAATTAACTTTTTGCACTTTGCCTACTATTTCTTTTTTTTTTTCCATACTTTACCATTCAAAGTACACCAGATTTTAATTTTGCCCTTTGGAGTCCACCGATGGGTAGATATGGCAAATGGGTTGGGCCGGGCGGCCCAGTCCGAGCCCGGCAGATTTTTCAAAATTTCGGGCCGAGTCGGGCCGTCTTGATTTTGTCGGGTCACGAAATTACTTGGCCCAGCCCATGCATACATCCTGTGTATAGAAATTCGGGCCGGCCTAAAAAAATTGGATTAGTCCGGCCCGCCTTTTTTCGGGCCTAAAAATTTACAGCCAAACCCAATCCAAATATCGGGCCGGGCTGGATTTTGCCACCTCTACCGATGGGGAATATTCCGGCAAGATTCCATCACATTTTTGGACCAATGACCTACCAAAGAATTTCAATTAATTATGTTTATTCGTGGAATACTATCTTATTATCGCTCAACTTCAATTTTCAATTCAAAGTGTCGGATATTTATGTATATTTTTTTTAACTATCATGGGGAAGGAACATAATTACTTTATTAATTACGTTGGAATTTGATCTTCCATTTATACATTATTTTACCTTAAACACTCGTCTATACACCCAACTGATATCGGCCGGGATTTGACCTAATTATTCAATCAGTTTGAGATAAAATTTGACTTACATAAAATAATACTAATACGACTTTGCTCAAATAGGAAAATCTAAACTCCAAAAACAAACACATAATTTGAGTCTTGCGCATTAATCCATTAGTAATAATCTACCAAATAGTATTCTAATTTTTTGAGACGTAAAATTTAATCTAAAGAACTACTATTTTTTAATTTACTTATATATTGAGTAATTTTCAATTTCTGGAAATGGTATTTCCCCGTGTGAGTTTGACAATGAAGAATGGGTCGGTTATTTTTGTGTACGTGGTTTAATCTATTTTGATATATTGATTTTTAACAATTTTGATATTATTAAAAGGTTAACGGTAATGTCCATCTGTTAAAAAGTTAAGATTGTTTAATTACAAATTTTTTAGTTTATTTTCTTGTAAAACACCCATAATGAGTGAGAGACTAAGGCCGCCACATTTCAAATCTATGTATTAATGAATGAATTTTACAGGAAGGATCAATATTTTAAAGAGCGCTAGGTGCTAATAGGGTGACAGACTGTGGCCTAGTGTCTAGGCAGAGCTTTGGCCGAGTTAGGCGGAACCTGGACGGGGTTATGGACTAATCGCAAGAAAAATGTAGGCAGATAAGGAGAGCTTAGCGTCTAAACGATGACTAATTGGGCCATGTGGAGATATTTAGAATAGTGGGTCGAATATGTACATCAATTGTCATCAAACTTATATACATCTATGACACAAGATACAAATCATTTCAAATAACTTGATTCCCTTCTCTAAGTATGTGGGAAAGTTGTAAAATCCAACCAGCCATCAAGTTTCTGATATTTTTGAGGAGATGCTACGTACTCCAGTTGCCAGCCCCATGCTGAGAAAATAGATTGAATGGATAAGTGAATCTGTTTCCACAATGACTTTGAAACCAATCTGACTACAATTTTTATATAAAAAATTTCATTTATCCATTTGCATTTATCTTCAATAATATCTGAGTTTTATCTATACATAATAAGAATATGGCAAACTTGAAATTTGGGTTCGTGACTATTGGGAGGTGGCGCAATTGACACCTATATGGCTATATTACACACATAAAAAATTTATTTTGCCAAAAATACCCGCATTAAAAAATTGTGAATTGAGTCATTTTGTTACTGAAAATTGAAATTCATACCAAACAATGAACCTTCAATATTTCGGCGAATTTTGCAATTTAATTTCTATTAAAAGAAGACTCAATTATACGCAATTTTTTTTTTTTGTTAATGATAGGGTTCTTTTGCAAAGTGCGTGATTAATTATGCACTGCCTATAAACGAACAAACTTACAATTTTACCTTATAATATTATCATTTCAACTTGATAATAATGGTGAATTGATTTATTTTAAAAAATAAAATTGGTGAAAGGAATTACCTGAATTTTCCTTTTTTTTTTTGGAAAGGTGAGATTTTTCTTCCATTAGACAAATTATAATTTTTCACACTAAAAGTATCACCGTCTCACGCCTCATGGACTCATAAAATATCACATAACTTTTTTGCATTTTTTCATATATATATAAAAAGAAATTTGTGTGAACTCTGAATCTTACTAATAAAAAAGTAAGCAAGTATAGTATAGAAAGCCCTGTCTGAACCTTATTGAAGCCAAAAGAAGGAAAAAGGCTTAACCAAATCAGGCATCGTCAGACCACAGTTTCATCATCATCAGACTCTGTTTTATCTTTGTGTGGAATGGGGTCCCAACTACTTTAACTATTTCCAATGCCATCTCTGTCCTCCACATGCTTTTTTGCTGCTGTGCTTCCTCTTTCTGTAATTCTCAGAAGTTATAGCACTTATATGATTCTGGATTTTATTTAGTGGTATCTTATAAATACAGTAAATAATTCGACTTAAGCATAATTAATTGTGCACATTCTTGACCAAGATAATTGGGCCAAGGCAGATTTCAGAGGCCCAAGTTTCTTGACCTACGACTGGAAGTGGACCTCACAGTCCATTATACTTACGAGGCCTGAAGTCCTGAACCATAACGTCAGATAGGCTGGCCCCGGGCCATTTAAGATGCTAGTCCGATACTATATTTCCTATCCATACTATTTATTCCTCCTATCCATATTTGAGATGCTACATAGGTAAAAATATTTTTGGATAGATAAAAATATAAAATAAATAAATATCTCATTTTTAGTGAAAAAAATGTACTTTTCCTTTATCAAAAATATATATTCGATGAACAATGTACCCGAGATTAAAATGAAGCTTCGTATGAATAAAGAGAAGAAAAGGTCTCAAATAGTAATACTGGTCATCTCTGTCCTAGAATCACAAATTAATTCAAATTCAATTTGACGTGATTACGATTATTTAAAGAAGTATTATTATATTTAAGTAATGATTAATATATATTATCTTAAGATACAAAAATATTAATATAAATAATTTTGAGAAATTTTAAAGGATTAAAAATATCGTTTCTCAAACTACACTTATCACTATGATTAAAATTAAATATAGTTAAATTTCGTTCTTCATTTTGATTTTACAATCGCCATATATATACTTTAGGCACAAATATTCCTCAAAAAATACAAGTATTGGTCAACGGCATTTGATGGGACCGTTAGATTGACCTTAATTCCACTCGCCACACCACATATCGGCAACAGTATGCAGTGCTTGTCACAGCAAATCGGTCGCACCTGAATCGGCTTCCCAATTCCAAAGTCAACACTGTCCAGACCCAACCTTGACCACTGGGTCATGATCAAAACTCCAACTGGGTCAACAACACTCGCCCGAGTCGAACTAACTAATTCAACCACCTCTCTCACGTACTCATTTCCCACACTCTCTTTAGCCCTCATCACCAACTCCACCGCGTATCCCAATCCATTATCGCTCAAATCCCCGGCGCGTGTACACGCGCATCCTAAAACAAAAGCATTACCATAGTACCCACTAGGCATAACCGGGTCGACCCGCGCTCGTATGTTCACGCTGAAAACGAGTTTTACTATTTGGTTGGATGGTAACTTCAAGGCTCTCGCCCAGCTTCTCCAAACGTGAGCCGAGAGAACTTCAAAGGACGTGGACGTGAGTCTGGTTAACTTCTTTAACTCGTTTAACCTTTTTTCGTCGAACGCGACACACGTGGGTGTGAGTTGTTCTCGAGCGTAACGAGAAGTGAACCTGCAAAGATCGGGTACATTTTTAAACTCGGGATGACCCAGTGGGTCAGTAAGACCCATCCGGTCTAGAAGGTGCCGACTCCAGACCGGTTTAGACTTCAACTCGGTGAGTCCACAGTTTTCCATAGCTAACTCGGCAAACGAGTTGAGGAACTCACCGCTGCCAGTGCCATCACACAGGCAGTGGTTGAACCCGACCGCCAGCGTAGCGCCTCCATCCGATAGCCACGTCAGTTGTACCACGAGTGGTGGGCCCCCTTTGAGCACATCCACCACGTGTAAGGACAAAAACTTCCTCCATTGGTCCCTGCGCTTTGGGCCTTCTTCGAATTCTGAAATGGTACAATCCGAGACCGCGTCTATGAAAACAGCGCCTTGGGCTCGACAAACCACCTCCAGGCCCAGACCGTCGGCCCGGGTCCTTACCCTCCCTGCTAGTGGATAATAAGGGACAAGGGCCCTACCCAAAGCCAATTTAACATTGTTTTTTATGGCAGCTCTATTAAATCCATGGCGAGGTTCGTAGACGAGCAAATATTCGAAAGTAAAACGAACAAAAAGCTGAGAATCTAAGGCAGAAAGTTGGAGAGTGTGATTTGGGGTTGGCTGAGAAGGAGTGATCAAAACAACTTCTTTCACATGAACATGGCTTGATGACATATTATTTATTTGAACTTGTTTCTTGTGATGAATATTAATGGAATTGTTGTTAATACATGAGAATATATACCGGTAAATGCACATGTATGTTAGGCTACCAACCACACAAATAATGTTAATGGGAGGGGCCAAACTTTGCCAAACTATTTGGCACCGTCCAAGGCATAAAAAAATTGCCATTGCTATTTTTTTCTTCCATATGGTCTACTATCTACTATCTAATCTAATCTAATATCTAATTTAATTATTAATTAATAATAATACTATTCTAAAAGGGTGAAAATTTCTGTCAAAAAAATGAACTGCCTAAAATACCCCTATTGTCTATAATAACTAAAGGTAATATTGGAATTAAACATAGGATAAGAAAAAAACCTAACACAAATAGAAGATGAACTATCTAAAATGCCCCTATTATCTATAAAAACTAATGGTAATATTGGAATTAAATATAGGATAAGAAAAAACCTAATACAAACAGAACTCTTATCGCGTCTCTTCAGTTGAAAAAATGGAGAACTCTTACATCTTCTCAGTTCTCAATAGAAACACAGAACTTCCATTTCCCCCCTCTCAATTTCTCCTATTTCTCTTGGCACAAAAAAAGGCCTATTTTTTGTGGGATTCCATTTTACCAACTAAGATGAAGGTGAGGATTTGAAATTCAAAGGTTGTCATTCAATTTCAGATTTGAAACTTATTAGATTTTTCTTTTTGGAATTTAAATGAAAAATCTGGTTATGAGATCTATATGGTAAAGACCAATTTTGCGAATTTATGCATGTAATTTACTCTAAAGAAAGTGAGGGTTTCAAATAAATTTCAAGTTGGAAGTTTATTTGATATTTTTGTTTGGAGTTTAAATTAGATTTTGCTGTTTGGAATTTAAATTAAAGATCTGGTATAGGAGATCTATCCGCTAGAGGCATGTTCACGAATTTATGCATATAATTTACCTTAAAAAAGAGAAGAGTTTCAAAGAAATTTTAGGATTGAACCATTTTCCACTTTCATTGATAAGTTTTAGGAGACGTCATTGGAGTCTTTCCATATAGAATCTCAGCAGCATTTTCTCGAAAAAAATAGAAGATGTCAATAGATTTGGGAGCGAACGGCTAAGTAGTTCTAACATATGGACAAACACAAGCGTGGACATTTTCTCGACGCCTGCTCGAGAAGAAGATGATGAAGATGCACTTAAATGGGCTGCTCTGGAAAGACTTCCAACTTATAATCGTATAAGGAGAGGCATTCATTCGAAAGAAGAGGGAAAACCGAGAGAAATTGATGTAAAAACTCTCCCACTGGAGATAGGAAGAATCTTCTAGAACGGCTACTGATGTCAAACCAAATTAATCTATCTTCCACACTTGTATGACCAAGATAATGAAAAGTTTCTGTTGAAGATCAAATAGCATGTTGACATGTAATTTCGACTACCACGCTTCTGCTTTTAGAGTTTCACGATTTCAGATTAATTTGACTAAAACGGTGATTTAGAATTTGGTGAAGAGTTGGCATTGACCTTCCGACTATTGAAGTTCGATTTGAGCAGTTAAGTGTTAATACTGAAGATCATTTTGGTAGCCGAGCATTGCCCACAATATTCAATTCGTAGACAATTTATTTGAAGTACTGGATTTTGATTAGCATAATAGTTTTTCACATTCAATCCTTCAAATTATATGATTAACCTAATTTCCATATTACTCCATTAAAGGGTTTGTTGAGTTTCTTACATGTTCTACCAAGTAGAAAGAAGCCATTATCAATTCTTCATGATCTCAGTGGAATTACCAAGCCAGGAAGGTGAGCATATACTATTTTGTCAAAACAATCATTTTTTACCAACTCGATCGAATTCATAATTCTTATTTGCTTTTGCAGAATGACTCTGCTTTTAGGGCCATTGAGTTCTGGAAAAACAACATTATTATTGGCATTGGCAGGAATATTTGATTCAGAATTACAAGTAAGGAGAAAAATGCATTTTGCATAATTTTCAGAAGAGGTTAGGTAGTATTTTTTGAAATTCTCCACTAACTCCAGTCCAGGGCCATTTTGATTATGCACTGGCAAATAGTGCTACTGTGAAAAATTTAATTGGCTAGACTAATTCTTAAGTGGTGTCTCTAGGGTAATCATATTACTTGTATTTAACTATATAAGTGGATGGTTGTACAACTGTGGAAGATAGATTGATAGAAAGAAAATAAAAAAATGGTGAAAATTTTGAAATTACAAATAAAACTACATTACATATTTAAAATTTATTAAATTCGTATTAGGTTCCATAGTCAAGAGTAAAAAATAAAAGATCACATTTGTGTATATATACAAGATAATAAAGTTTATATAAATTGCATTTGTATCAAAAGGCTACATTAATTTTTATTAATAAATATTTACAAAATACATCATTAAATCCTTAACTTGTTCAGAGTCTCTTTTGCATAATAAATTAAAATAGTATAATTTTGTTAAAATGGGGAAAAATTCGGGGTTGAGACACGATATTTGTCAGCTCCAATCCAATTTGCTTAATTATTCGTGTTAGATTTATTAACTCAAACTCGCCCCTTAACCTAAATATTTTAAAAAAATTAATAACTCGGGCATTTATATGGTTGCATGAGTTAATATTAAACATGGAAATCATATAAGCATATACTGAACAAAATTTTAAAACTCAATCATAGTACTAACAACCCGTTTTATCATTCAAAAATATCACAAAAAGGCAACACAATAACAACAATGGGTAAATTGGGTTATTTCAACCCAACCTATATATTATTTGTGTTATCCGAGTGTGACTTGATTTTGTTTCAACCGCCAAGTGACCAATGGCGTAGCCAAGATAGTATAGTAGGTTGCACTAGTACACGAAAGTAGGGTGCGCCAAATAGAAAAACTATGAAAAATCATATAAATTTTAATTAATATAATTTTTTTTTTAAAAAAAATTGCTTAGTAATTTTTTTTTTCTAAAGAGGGGGGTTGGGCCCGGGTTGGCCCCCACTTGGCTACGCCAATGGCCAAGTCTAAATCCTAATCCACTTATAATGTGTTAAATTTGTGTCGTATCAGAAATTGTCACATTAGGATTATCTTCAATTATTATCGATGATATTTATGCAAGATAATGTTTTTAATGTACATATGTCTCTTTTCTTTACAAATCTAAATGAATTACATAGTAGACTGAACAAAAGTTTGTCATTTTCTTTCCCATACGTGCTAACAAAGTAAAAAGTGAAAACATGGTTGGATCTTAATTGGGCCAAGACAGATTTTAGGGGCCCAAGATAGATTTTAGAGGTCCAAGTTTCTTGACCTACGACTGTAAGTGGGCCTCAAAGTCCATTATACCTACGAGGGCTGAACAACACCAGACAGGCTGATAGGCTGGCCCCGGGCCATTTAATACCTACAGACTCTAGTCCTATACTATATTTGCTATCCATATTTTAGATGCTACATAGGTAAAAAGATCTTTTGGATAGATAAAAGGGATAATTACAAAATAAAACCTGAGGTTTCGGCTAATTACAAAAAACCCATAGATGTTTCAAAATTACAAAAAACTCTTTGAGGTTTGAATTCATCTTACATTTTCTCCCTTCATAAACAATGAACATTTCAAAAAACCCATGACACTTCTAGAAATATTTCAGTTGACCCCTTAAAATTAAGGCATAAATAAACTTGAGGAGGTTTTTTGTAATTTTGAAATATCTCTAGGTTTTTCTGTAATTAGCCCAAATCAGGGGGTCTTTTGTAATTATCCCTAGATAAAATAGATAAACATGTACCCCAGACTTGTATGAATGAAAGAAAAGAAAAGATATCAAATAGTAATACTGGACATCTCTTTCCGAGAATCATAAATTAAAATTTAAACGTAATTACGATTATTTAAAGAAGTATTATTTTGTTTGAGTAATGATTAAGATAAAAAAATATAAATATAAAATATTTTGAGAAACTTTAAAGGATTAAAAATATCATTTGTCACTTATCACTATGATCAAAATTAAATATAGTAAAATTTCGTTCTGCATTTTGATTTTACAATCACCATATATATACTTTAGGCACAAATATTCCTCAAAAAATACAAGTACTGGTCAACGGCACTTGACGGGATAGCTAGGTTGACCTTAATCCCACTCGCCACACCACATATCGGCAATAGTACACAGTACTTGTCACAGCAAACCGGTCCTACCTGAACTGGCCTCCCAATCCCAAAGTCAACACTCTCCAGACCTAGCCTTGACCATTGGGTCATGATCAGAACTCCAACCGGGTCAACAACACTCGCTCGAGTCAAACTCACTGATTCCACCACCTCTCTCACGTACTCATCTCGCACACTCTCTTTAGCCCTCATCACCAACTCCACTGCATATCCTAATCCCCTATCGCCCAAATCCCCGACGCGTGTATACGCGCATCCCAAAACGAAAGCATTGCCGTAGTACCCGCTCGGTAGAGCCGGCTCAACCCGGTCTCGTATGTTCACGCTGAAAATGAGTTTTACTATTTGGTTCGATGGTAATTTCAGCGCTCTCGCCCAGCTTCTCCAGACGTGAGCCGAGAGAACTTCAAAGGACGTGGACGTGAATTTGGTTGACTTCTTTAACTCGTTTAACCTGTTTTTATCGAACGGAATGCACGTGGGCGTGAGTCATTCTCTAGCGTAACGAGAAATGAACCCACAAAGATCGGGTACACTTCTGAACTCGGGATGACCCAGCGGGTTAGTATGACCCGTCCAATCCAGAAGGTGCCGACTCCAGACCGGTTTAGACTTCAACTCGGCAAGTCCACGGTTTCCCATAGCTAACTCGGCAAACAAGTTAAGAAACTCACCACTGCCAATTCCGTCGCACATGCAATGGTTAAAACCGACAGCCAGCGTGGCGCCTCCATCCGACAGCCACGTCAGCTGGACCACGAGTGGTGAGCCCCCCTTGAGCACATCCGCCACGTGTAAGGACAAGAATTTCCTCCACTGTGCCCTGCGTTTTGGGCCTTCTTCGAATTCCGAAACGGTACAATCCGAGACCGCGTCGATGAAAACCGCGCCTTGGGCTCGACAAACCACCTCCAGGCCCAGACCGTCGGCCCGAGTCCTCACCCTCCCAGCTAGTGGATAGTAAGGGACCAGAGCCCGGCCCAAAGCCGATTTAACATTGTTTTTTATGGCAGCTCTATCAAATCCATGGCGAGGTTCGTAGACGAGCAGATATTCAAAGGTAAAACGAACAAAAAGCTGAGAATCTAAGGCAGAAAGTTGGAGAGTGTGATTTGGAGTTGGCTGTGAAGGAGTGATCAAAACAGCTTCTTTCACATGAACAGAGCTTAATGACATATTATTTATTTGAACTTGTTTCTTGTGATGAATATTAATGGAATTGCTGTTAATACAGGAGAATATATACCTGTAAATGCACATGTATATGTGGGGTTTGGTTGAAGAAAATTTGAGTTAATTGAAGGGATGCATTATTGAGGATTATAAAGGGACAGAGAAAAGGGCGGTAAATGAGAGTGATGTGGGTTTGTTGCTTGTGTATCGTTTTCTATTGTACGCTCTGTACTGTGACAGATTTGTGCAAGATTCTCCAGGCAAGACTTTATGGGGAAAATTGGATTATATGGAAAATAAATGTGAAAACAGCTTCAATTTTGCTTTCGGTTTGTTGGGCCACGAAGAATTTAGATAAACGTTTTATGCATTGACTAGACTGTTTAAGTTTTAACAATAGAGTTACTATAATGTTTACTTTACCTGCCCTCGCATACCTCACCTCGTGTAAAGGACCTCAGTGATGTGATGCTGTTTTTTAACATCATCAGGGTGGGGGTTCGAATCCATCTACTAACATGTAAATTTCTGGTGTGATGATTTAGTCTAAATCAGTTCATAATTTAGTCTAAATCAGTTTATGATCTTGACTCGTTGAGACATTTCCCGTAATTTCTGATGCGGTTCATTCTCTTTTATAATGTTTAGTTTTCTTGAAAAATTCGTTATTTTTTTCTGTTTTTTTTTTCCTTTAAGGTGAAAATTAAAGTCAACCTCAATCCTCGTCCTAATGCATAACATTAATATTTCAGACAGTTAAATTCAATTAAATGTTTACAAATAAAAATGTCCCAATCAGAAAATGGGTTGATTTCCCATCGTCATGTTTGGTTTGCTTTCTAACGTAGTAATGCAATTGGTACGATTTGTAATATGTTTTCTATTAAAAAAGATGATCCCTCCCAAATTAAACTCTAAACTTCAAGATACATTCATCTATCTATATTATAGAAAATACTTTATTTAATTTTATGTCAATCACCCATTGAGTTATTAGCTCATGACAACGAGGGCCTTTTAGATAATGTGAGGGGGAAATCCGAAATTAATTGAAGCAAATAGTGAAGGGTTTGGCGAAAAGCATATTCTTGCTGTCATATGGCAATCCCAAGAATATTTGAGCTACACATATTTTTTTATTATGTGGGTACTTTATAAAATTCTGTGTTCTAGCTATTGGAGTTCAGGCAAAGGGGGCTGCATGCTGGAATATTACTCCTCTTATTGTTCTGTCTGAAAAATGTATGAACTAGATAGGAATTAGGAATATTATCTCCTCTGTCTGGTTGTTCCACTACATGCCTATGTTAATTACTCCGAGCCCTAGTAATATCTTGGATTAAATTACTTGGGAAAAATATACATGCTTTACTTTGAAGCGCCAGATCTGATGTTCTTTAATTGTGTATATATAAAAATGAATTCTATAGTGCTTTTATTATTAACC
The DNA here is from genome assembly GCA_016081115.2 of Rehmannia glutinosa. Taxonomy (NCBI): domain Eukaryota; kingdom Viridiplantae; phylum Streptophyta; class Magnoliopsida; order Lamiales; family Orobanchaceae; genus Rehmannia; species Rehmannia glutinosa. Next base: position 435,893 of record JABTTQ020001067.1, on the reverse strand, counting down.
GAACTAATGCTTGGATTAAGGAAAAGTATTTCAAACGATTCCATATAAGTTGATTTGAAATCACATCACAATAGTTCCAAAAATAGCTGAAAATAGGAGCATAAGGATTTGAAATATATTATATATCCAAACAAGTTCAATGTTATTATCATGGATTTAAAACCTTCAACTAGAATTCCTCAATCCAAATGAAGCCTAAATTGAATTCGTGAGTGGTAAAATTAGTGCCGACGCTTTGGACCGGCTTAGTGGATCGGCCCAGTATAAAAGTCGGGCCGGACTGTGTTTTTAGAAGCCCGAGCCAAGTCTATTTGGCCCTACATGCTGGCATCGGTTCAGCCCGACGCGTCCCGTTTGACAATTGTAGGTAAATTAAGGTATCTTTTTTCTTTGAAAGCATAAAGTTATGGTATCTGAATTATATAATATATTGAAACCAATTTTAAGTAATAGTACTCTCTCCTATTCAAAATATATGACGTATTAGTAAAAATCACAAGGACTGTGTTAAAATACTCAATTTATCCTTAATTAATTATAATATTGCTTTGGAAGAAAACAAATTTATGTATTAGTATTAGTTAAAAAATGCGCATTTAAAGATAATTTGGGAAACATTTTCTCATCATCCTTAAAATTGTCAAAACGTCAAAAATATTTATGTGCTACGACACTTATTTTGATTATGAATGAGTATTTTCAAGCATCGAATTACCCGAGGTCAAGGATTTGAAGTCTCAAAATTTTATAACCGTAGTCTTCATGTTCATAATTTTGGCTTTTTTTTTTCTTTTCCTTTTTTGGTTCATATAGAAACTGTAAAAGTAACTCATATTCTATGTCGCAATATCAAAATTTTGGGCTTCCCCACCCCTTCTTTTTGGTTCATATCGAAACTGTAAAAGTAACTTATATATGAGTGAGTCTCTTGTAAGACGGTCGCACGATATGATAGATTGCACTTTTAGGGTAAAGAATGATATTTTTAGTATAAAATGTAATATTTTTAGTTTAAAACAGGGGCGGAGCTAGACCCGTATCTTTGGAGGGGCTAAATAATTTTTTTTTTGGAGGGGGGGCTAAATCAATAAAAAATAAATATTTAGTACTAAAAATAAATATTTTAAAATAAAATATATATATAAATAATAAAATTTTCAAAAAATTTGGGGGGGCTAAAGCCCCTGAAGGGCTAAGGATACGCCCCTGGTTTAAAAAGTGATATTTTATCTAAATATTAAGGACAAAATATTACTTTTTATGCCAAAAATATCATTTTTTACACTAAAAGTATCACCCATCGTACCGTGCGACCATCTAACACAAATTTTTGCCCTTATATATTATGTTGGAATTATTAAAAGAAGAACATAAAAGCACCTTTACGTTATGTCTATTTCGTCTTGTGGTGTCTCATTTTTTTATAAAAGCTATAGACATTATGTGAGGCGTTTAAAGAAATAAGATCTTGTACCATCATCAAGATCTTATGTTTTTCTTTTATCATCAAGATCTCATGTTTAATGTATGCTAGTATAGATCAAATCTAAATAGGCTCTAAAACTTCACCTTGGACGGGAATAAAACACTCTTATGAAGCCCATTCATTAACTTGATTTCCTAAAATTAAAAAAAAAAAAATTAGAAACACAAAATAGCTAGGGGTGAATCTTGTAAGAACCCTTCAAGTCGTATCACCGTTCTAAAAATTCTCACCTAACTCCGATTAGTCCTCGCCTAGGCGCTAGGTTCCCCTTGTCCGCTTAAGTTTTTCTTCCGATTAGGCCCTGTCTAACTATGTCTAGGTCCCGCCTAACCCCGTCCAAACTCCGCCTAAACGATAGGCCCCAACCTATCGCACGACTAGCGCCTAGCGCTTTTTAGAACACTGAGTCGTATACAAGATGCTTTCAAGTTAAGGATGTTTTTAGTCCGTAGACTCGGACAAGATCCTCTATTCCAAATTGTGTTTCATCTCGTATTCCAAATATCTTAAATACACGCCAAGTGTAAATTAATGATGTCATCAATATACTTGGCGTGTAGAGGTGATATTTGGAACACGAGATGATACACAATTTGGAATAGAAAATCTTGAGTGCCGTAGACTTCATGCGATTTGCGTATGGTTAAAAACCAAATCTTTATTTCCGTCCAATTTAGAGCTTCTCGAAAGAACACGCCAAAGAAGCGCCAACGCCAATCTCCACCTCCTCCCAAGATCTTGCTATACACTGCGCCAATTTACATCATGCCACTGTTTTTTGACGCTAAACCTTTATTTTTTTTTTAATATATTTTACTTACTTTTGAATATTGTAATTGAATTTATATTCAATTAACCTAATAGAAAATAATATTAAAATTAATTTAATTATGTGTGATAATTATTTTTTGACTAATATGAGATGTAATTTTCATAATACTATGATATTTAAAATACTACACAAAAATATATAAATCTTACATAAAATTTCATTATAAAATACTGAAACATAAAATTACCACAATAAAAAACAGTTACATAAAAATAGATAAAGTTACATAAAATAACTAAAAATAAAATTATTAAAATACAAATAAAAACAGATACAATATTTTTTCTAGTAATCTGGAAGACCACTTCCGGACCCTCCAAGATCTGGAAAAAAATCCCCAAATATACTAGAGTTTGGTTGTTGTGCTTGTCTTCTGTTCTGCATAATTTGTTGTTGCTCCAATCGGAAGAATTCACGCCGTTCAGGATCTGAAATGGTATCCAAATTCATCATTAAAATATTATCTTCTCTCATCAATTCATTTATTTTAGATTTACGATTTTGTGCTTCGATTTTTTTCATTTCCAACTCAACAACGCGGTCTTTTTTTGTAATTGAACTTAATAATATTTCTCGAAGTTTTGCATTCTCTTCTTTGACCGTGTTGTCCGAGAGATATTTGCAGAGCACTATCTGAGATCGCCCACTGCTAATGACGTTGCAAGACTACTTTATATTGGTAAGCAACGAGGTTTCCCAGGAATGTTAGGTAGTTTAGATTGTATGCACTGGAGGTGGAAAAATTGTCCAATAGCCTGGGCAGGACAATATGCGGGCCGAAGTGGGCATCCAACAATTATTCTTGAGGCGATGGCGATTATGATCTATGGATATGGCATGCATATTTCGGGATGCCAGGATCTAACAATGATATTAATGTGTTGGAGACATCCCATTTGTTCTCTAACATTGCTAGAGGGGTTGCTCCTCCCGCACATTACGTTATTCAAGGAAAGGAATACAACATGGGTTATTATTTAGCTGATAACATATATATCCCAAGTGAGCAACTATTGTGCAAACTATCCATGCACCAAGTGGACCAAAAAACATATTTTGCGAAAAAACAAGAAGCATGTAGAAAGGATGTGGAACTTACACGTGCATTTGGAGTTCTCCAAAGCCGATTTGCAATTGTGTCAAATCCAAAGACATTTTTGGAGTAAAAGTGATTTGCAAGATATCATGATCGATTGCGTGCATAATAATGCATAATATGATAATCGAGGAGGGCGAACGAGATCTTGATGCTCCAATTGAAGAAGGAAGAAAGTGCCATCTCCGGATATCGAATTTGTTGAAAATGAACATACTCGTTTTCAAAATTTTCTTGCTTTCGGTTTAGGCAAATTAAAGATCAGAGGCTCATTTTACACTTCAAATGCATTAATTGATCATTTGTGGGAAAAATATTCCAATTGAGAACTAGTCAATATCATATTGTAATTTGTTTCTGCATTATTATGAATTTTTATTTTAATATTTTGCATTATTTTTCTTAAATTTTATATACTTTTTTAATTTGATTATTTTGAATATAAAAAATTTAGTAAATATTATATAAAATAAAATTACTTATATAATGTGAAAATCAATTATAAGTAATTAAAATTAATATTAAATTAATAAAAGAAGGAATCTTATGGAATATTCTTTTTTAGTGCAGAAAAATAGTGCAAACTGCTGGAAATGGAATGCAGATTCTGCACTAAAGTAGTGCAGACTCTGCACTAAAGTAGTGCAAACTACTGGAGATGGCCTTAGATTCTTTGTTTTATTGTCGAAAACAAATTTTGATTTAGTCACCTCACATTCTCAATTATAAAGTATTAAATTAACTTCTATTTACGTCATAATTAAACTTTAACATTCCATTATATATTGCAGTTGATGGATGCGTATTCCAAATTATAATTTTCTATAATTGAATATATCTCTTTAGTCGTCTTTAATTTACTGTATTATGAAAGTAATCCAAATTTTAACCCGAGATTAAAATTTCTAACTCCTCTCTCATAAAGAGTTGTCAATGCAATATGGTTCCCTTATTAATTCAGTATTAACCATAGTTCACATTTTTCTATCTATCTTATATACGAAAAAACAAAGTTGATACATGCCATTGCCTTATTAATATTGGACATTTGTCAACTTCTTATCCTCTCAATTCAACATGGGGACTTCACATTTATTTATGTGACAATTCTATGTACAAAATTAAAAGATAACAAATTTAATTAAGATTTCGAAAGATAAAATATAATCCCAAAAATAAAAGATTTGCTCACTATTAGTTTGGAAAAATCGTTGTGATCAAACCTATCCGAAGATATTTTTATTGAGAAATATTCTATAAGTTCATAATATATATTTTTTAATTAAAAAATAACAAATTTAAGAGATTACAAATAATCAAAAAAATTAAGGATTCTATCTACACTATTTTTTAAATTTGTGATGCTAACATTTTGTCTTTGACAAATTCCGTATAACATAGGGATGTTATTCTAGTTATACTATATAGAAGGATAATTCTTATACTGCTCTTGATATTTGTTTCTATTTATATAATAGAAACAAATGGTACATATCACATTTGTTTCTATTTTACAAATTATATATATTGAGAGAGGGTATTTATTAAACAAATTCATACATCAACTAGATTATTTGCAAACCCGTTCGAGCTCCATTTAGAATGATGAATTTGGAGTTATGAATTTCAAATCCATAACAACATTGATGTTTATTGGATGAAGTCATCTATAATGAATTCAAATTTTTTGAAACTATATTTTGAGTCATTTTGGTGGATTTCAAATTCATATTAGATGGAGTATTTTGAATTATCCTCTCTCAAAGTCCTCCCATCCAAATACAACCTTAGGCTGCATTTGGATGGAAGATTAGGATTTGGGAGAGGATTTAAATGAATGATTTCAAATGACTTCAGATAGCTTAACTGCTTAAGGATTTGAGATCTATGATATAGAACCTCATGTCCTCATCGAAACAATATCAATGAATTTGCTATTATGGATTTGAATCCTTAGCTCCAAATCCATCAATCCAAATGGAACTGGTTATTTGAAGGGATAATTACAAAAAGTACCCTGGGGTTTGACCTAATTACAAAAAGACCCAGCTAACTTTCAAAATTACAAAAAATACCCTTGAGGTTTAAATACATGTTAAAATTAAGGGGTAAATTGTAATATTTTTATAAATATGAGGGGGATTTTGAAATATTTTTTTGCTTATGAAGGGGTAAATATAAGACAAGGTAAACCTCAGGAGTATTCTTTATAATTTTGAAAGTTAGTCGGGTTTTTTTGTAATTATGTTAAACCTCAAGGGTATTTTTGTAATTAACACTATTTTGAAAGATAAATTTGATTCTTTTAATTAGATTAAATGTGCGATATAGTCTTTTAATTATAATAACAAGCTCATCCCCTTGACTTGAGCTAATCTCAAGGATTATGGTTAATATTTCATGTATTCTATGCAAATAGACGGTAAATACTAGACCTATGTATTGTTCCAGAAATAGCGACTACTGGCCATTTGTCTAATCGTGGCTTGAACCATATGAGGCTAGGTCTTGGCTAATCTCTAAGGATGACAGTTAAGGGAGGAGATGAAATACTTGGAAATCGTCTCGGGATCACAATCCCTTGATATTAGCCCAAGTCTACACCCTGATAGTCTAAGGGAACTTGGAAATCTGTCAACTTCCCAAGTGAAAAAAATAGATCAAGATATTAAAGTCACCTACAATAAGCATTGCATAAAGTGACAAAATACCTCCTTAGAAGTTGATATATTGCGTGTGTAAACTTGGCGCTCAGAGACCTGAATCAATTCCACGTCACCATTCACCCCCCGTAACACCAAACATCCTGAAACTCTCCCATAAAGGTAGATGACAATGACTACACATAGTTATTTGTAAATAATTGCTTTATATTATATACATATACATCCGCCCAAGAAAAATAAAACAAACAAGATGAAGAAGGAAAAAGAAAAGGACTAAAAACTCTAAATATATAAACAAAAATGAATGCTTAATATGTGCAACCATACTCAAATATAGATCTGTATCATATTAATTGAACCATGTAAAATTTACCAAAACAAACCAATTTATAATATATGTACGCAATAATACTCAATATTCAAAGAACATCACTAATTAACTATATTGAACATCTTAAAAGGTTTTTGAAAATGCTAGTTTACTAATTACTATAATGCCATTCAACTTCAAGCTCAAACAAATAAGCTTAATTAATTTTAATATTTTCAAATTCCTAGTGAAAGTTCCTTATAACCAAACACATCACAGAAACAGAGAGAAATTAGATATACACATAACCACATTATGGAAACTGAAATGGGCCAAATTGATCCAATGCCAAAACATTATGGTCAAAAGTGTCCACAATGCCCTCAGCTGGGATATCAACATGAAGAGGGGCCATATTCAAATGATCATCCACATATGAAGAGGAGTGCATCAATTGCTGTTGCTCGACATAGCACGCGAGACGGGCACGCGCGAGAATCAGATCATGTTGTAGCTCCACCATCTTGTGCTGCAACGACGCGATCGCGCCAATGCAGCCGTAGACAGGGTCCTGGAGTCTCACCTCGGCCTCGTACACGAGCGAGTTCACGGTGTCCTCGCGTTGCTCCTCGGCCACCTCGTTCAGGATCTTGCTAACGTTGCTGGCTCCGAAAACTTTGTGAACTTTCGCGAATTTTTTGGGCTCGTCGGAGCGAAAATACGGGGCGAATTGGCAATTTGGGGTGCATCTTCTCTTCAGGAACTTGCAGGCTGCACAGGAAGAGCTTGAACGAGGTTCTTGGCTCCTCATTGTTGTGTGTGTTTTTTTTTTCTGGATTTGCTAGTTTTGTTTTAGCCCTTGCATTTATAGGCTAGGCCTAATATGGGACGGTTTGAAAATGTGTTTGATGTTGATAAAAAAGGGTTCTCGTGTCTAATTAATTGACCAATTAAGTATATGATGGAGAGTTGTAATTATAACATGAGGTTTAAGGTTTGAGTCCTAGGTGGGCGGTTGTTTTTTTATTGGTGCGAACATTCTTTTTAAGAATAGTATTAAAGGAATAAATTATATGTTGATTCATTTTTTTTATCCACTCTCTTTGCATCTTAATTGCACATATAAAAAACGTGACTTGATTTGAAAATAGATTGTAATTCTCGAGTTTGCTAGTATTGCTCCATTTAGCCTTAAAACTAAGGGATAATTACAAAACTACCCCTGAGGTTTGAGGTAATTACAAAAAAATCTAGAGAAGTTTTGAAATTACAATTTGTCTAAGGTTTGATTTTGCCTAAAATGTACGGGGGTAACTGCAATATTTTAGGGTAGCGGTAAAGTTTTTACAAATGGACATATTTGAAATCAAGGGTGCCCCCCTCCCCCCCTATTTTAAAAAATTACACTGATTTTTTTTAAATTAATTATAATTTATATGATTTTCTTATCACGTCTACCATTTTTGTGTATCGGCCCACCCCAAATTTATTTGTGGCTCCGCCCTTGTTTGAAATACTTTTACTTATGATAAGGGCAAAATGTAATACATAATCAAGGAGATTTTTGTAATTTTCAAAAATTTGTGGCTTTTCTCTTATTAGCCCAAACATCAGCGGTAGTTTTTGTAATTATTCCTAAAATCAAACAAAACCTTGGGCCATTAATTAGGCAATGCGAGGCACCTAGGTTTGACATTTCAAGATAGAAGTTTGAAATTTATTTCTAAATCTCAATCCAAAGGCTCCCTAATATTCCCATTACTTAAGAGTTAAGCCCTTTTATATTCCTGAAGGTGAAAATTGACCCCTTATCTTTCATTTTATTATTTCCAAATTAAGTTGCACCTACACAAATTGAATGAAAGTAAATATGTCTTAATCAAGTATGATGGGCTATGATAGTTCAACAACAAAGTAGACAAGACAATTGTGGCTTCATGAGAATATAATGGGGCCTATATCGACTCATCAACAAAGTTAGATGAGATGTTTCACATATCTATTGATTCTTGAGAAGTGATTTCACAAGAAAAGAAAACCCTAGCTAGTTGAAATTGGATTCAAGCACAAGATAGGAAACTCTAGCCTACATTAATACTGCTACAATAAGATTTTCAAACATGCATTGCATGACAAAACGAAAATAATTATTTTTAACATTGATCCAAAGATTTGAATTCCTTTGAGTCGAGACAAACACTAATAACGCTCGGCAATTATGAATCTTCCATCATTTCATGATTTGTTACTTCCTAATTATGGATTCAATTCAAGAAAAGGTGTACACCAAAAATATTCACCTTTGAATAATTTGTTTATATATATCAACTTCTTGGGCTTGTGTGTGTGTGTCAATTTTCTTCTTCGCTTGCTTTTGTGGTTAAAAACCCTTAACTTGGAAATGAATAAAATGATACTCAACTTGTTTCCTACCACCCAAATTGCTTTACCAAAGATAAGAGTTGCAATATCATTTAGTCAATCCTCCAACCAAGTTCTAGAGTCTTTGACCTCTCAATTGCTCCATTAATGCCTCACTATAATATCCCTTAACCACAGTGAGTCCAATTATTGGAGCCTACTTAACAATGTTGTCAAGCTACTACTATTTCATCCTAACAAAGGAGTTGTTTGTCGCCTTACCATTTGATTTGAGTTGAATGTATTTTGCATTATTAAATAAGATTAGGAATAGCGTTCAATAAGAAAATTGGAATAGGGACCAATCTTGTGCTTTAAGTGGTAGAAGCTTTTATGCAGTAGGGGCGATTAACCCAAGTTTGATCATATATGTGTGTACCCTCCGCTACTATCTCATTGTACTCAAAACGAGAAAGTTTAGGAATATAATGATGATATTCCATGGTTCATGATCAGCTTCATTAGTGAAATTAATAATCATGGCATATCCCTTGTTTCGAAAAATGCCACTTTAATTTAAATCTTTTCTTTTGACATTTGTATTTCTTCCAAATGAATAAAAATCATTTTTTGTGGAGGAGAAAGGAAAATTTATCCGTTGAAAAGAAAGTACAGAATCGAAAAGCTAACCAATGAAATCAAACAAAGGCCTAAACAGTACCCAGGCTGTATAATGTTATGCATCAAATCTAGGAGCATAATAGGACAATCCACGACTCCCTTTTTTTAATATGTATTTGAAGTGATGGTAATAATTTTGTAAGCCCACGCCCCAACCCCGAAAAATAAAAAGAATTAGAAGAAGAAGGCAAGATATAAAGTGTAATTAATTTTAAAAAGAAAATGATACTAATTTAGAACTTATAATAAAATAAGATACTAGTCATAGGAGAGAACAAATAAAAACAAACAAGGAAATTTAAATATAGAGCTTTAAAGACAAAAGAAAAAAGTAGAGCTAAAACGGAACGGGGAAAATTGTCACTTCAACAAGACCGAAGACGTAGAAAAGTGACAAGCAAAAGAAAGATAATGCCACTCCAAACGCCCACTTGGAGGGATCAAAGTGTTGCTATAATCATTGTCGTTTCCCAATCCAACAAACAACGGAGGCCACCAGCCGTGTCACCTCTACCACCACCACCACCAATCCACAACCAAAAATCGGGTCTAGGCACTTGCCTAGGCGAGCTACTATACATGGCCAAAATTCGACCTAGACGGCCAAACATATATTAAAATTAAAAAAATTGAAAAAAAATCCGGTATTGCATTGAAAACATATTCTATTAAATTTAAATTTATGAAAGAGGCTTAACGGTCTAACTTCGGGTATGGGTCTCTAAAAACCTTAATGTGATGGGTCTGGAGTTGCAACAAACTCGCTCCAAACCCATATTGTTGTCATCTCTATGTGTAAATTCACTAGCATCGCAAGTCATTTTGCCTAATATCGACTTTCACAAAACATCATGGATTTAAATTAATTCACGAATAGTAATCCAAGAATTAGTTGCTACTACTAGAATAACAACTCTCAAAGCAGCAAAAAACTCTTAATATAGAAAAACAAAAAAAAAATCTGTTCTTTTAAAATTTGTTCATTTCCATACCTTTAAATTTTAATAGGCATTAATAAATATGTTTGTTTTTTCCAGACCTATATACAGCCCGGCCCACATTTGATATGAAATCAAGGGGGGCACCCCACAATGGTACTGGACTACTGGGGATGAGTTGATATATTTGGCAGGCTTTGGAATGTTGTCTTATTACTTAGTGAACAAACTGTAGCTTGACTTGGTTTAGTCTCCCACCATCTTGATATGTTGTACCAAAATTACAACTACCATTTTTCATCCATTCACTTGCTCCTAATACAAACTTATCCACCTCAACAAAGTTCCATTAACTGACCTTACATGATACATCAAGCTTCTTGTTTGTTCCACCACTAAGTCGAATTCTTCTTCTTTCACATCTTTCTAGATTTATGTTTCATCTTATTTAATTTTACGTCGCAAACAGTGCTGAAAACGAACCACACTACTCAATACTCGATTCGATATCAATCACTAAAAGCTCGTTTAAGCTCAGTTCGCTAACATAAACTACTCAATACTCGATTCGATATCAATCGTTAAAAGCTCGTTTAAGCTCAGTTCGTCGACATAATGAACCAAGTTTAAACACATTTTCTGTACGATAAAATGTAAAGCTCGGTTCGAACTCGACTCGATTAGTTAAAAATATATATATGTAAATAAAAATATCCAGCTACTCGAGCTCGATTCGTGTTCTGTTTGACTAAATCTCAACTCGATTGATAATCAAACCAAAATTCAAATACAAGTTTTGAAGCTCGATAGAATTTCAAAGTTTGAATAGTTTTATGTTTAGTTCTACTCGATTCGTTCACACCCCTAATTACAAACACAAGCTAATTGACAAGCTTTTTTTTTTTTGATCAAAGAAAAAAATATATTAATAAATGAGCACAAGGGGTGCCCAAACCCAAAATAATCGTGTACAATTTAATCGACCCTAAGCAGATTGGGTTCTAATAACTATCCAATACGATACACAACAAAGTTTTGATTTTTTAGCCCTCAACCAAAGCCACACTCTAACTTTAATGAGTTCCACGAGTTGAGAAACGGATGTATTTTCCTGTTGGAAGGTACATCTATTTCTAGCGATCCAAATGCTCCAAATCGTTCCAAACCATATTGAATTCCATTCTTGTTTGATTTCTCTTTTCGCTCAAGCCCTCGTGTTGGATAAGATTATTGCCGCCTTTCTTTGCAAAGTACGGTTTGTACCCCCAACCATCTATAAATTTCCATCCATACATGATAGATGAATCCACATGAAAAAATGATGTGCCACGTCTTCTTCTTCTAAATTGCAAAAAGGACACAAAATACACCTCCGACTCAATAATTCTCCTCTTTTGCGATTAGTTCTCGTAGGGAATTCGGTTTTGAAGTAGCTTCCACACAAACGCCGCTACTTTGTTTGGTGCAATTTTGTTCCAAGCTAACTTGAGATTACTATGGTCCGCTTTTCTATGCGCCGGTTTTTCGAGAATTTTGTAGGCCTCCTTGACCGTGAAAATATTCTTTGTATCACCATTCCATTTCCAACTGTCTTGCTTATTAATATCCATTTTTGTGTCTCCGGATCAGAGTGAGATCATAGAATAACTCATTTTCCCATTCAAACAACTCGCGTCTCCATTGCCACTCCCATTTCCATACGCCTCCTCCCATTTTCCCCTTTCACGATTTTCGTCCCGTTTTGGGTATCTAATTTAGCCAACCTTTCAAATTTGTGATCAAGTCTCGTTCTCCTCCACCTGGGGTCGTGCAAACGATGTGTCATCACCATTTCCTACTATCTTTCCAAGCCTATCAATAAACCATTTCTCGTCATTCTCCTTTCTAAAATTTTCCGGATATCCTTCCACCATCTTGATGATTTGTTACTCTTTGCTCCACCTATTATTCTCCCTCTCGAGCCATCCTTTTTCCCCCGTACTCGATTCTAGCACTTTAACCCACAACCGATTTTTCTCAACAAGGAATCTCCACACCCATTTAGCTAGAGAGTATCATTAAAAATGCCGATATTCCCGATCGACAACCTCCCACTCTCTTTTGGTTTTGCGAGATATTATTCCACTTCACCCAAGCTATCTTGTGATTTTCCGAGTCACCTCCCCATAGAAAGCCTGCAAGTTTCACAATATTATTAGCAACCGTTTTAGGGATTTTAAAAAAGATAAAAAATAGATAGGCAGGAGCAAAGGACGAGAGTTTAGAATAATAATCCTTCCGCCAAACGATATATTTTTGTTATCCCAACCCGCGAGGCGTTTCTTGATTTTCTCGATCAACGGTTGCCGAAATTTATTCTCGATGTTGTTCCTCCAATCGGGATTCCCAAGTATTTAAATGGTAAGCTATCGATTTGCAATTAAGTATGTCTCACAAAGATATCCATTCTTTCCTTCTCCACCCCAATCCCATGTAGAGGCCGCTTTTATGAAAATTAATTCTCGAGACCGGACATGAGTTCAAAGAATCGTAAAATGCATTTAAATCTCCATGTGGTCCTGCGACTAGAGGCATCACCAAAGAAGATTGTGTCGTCTGCGCGAATTGGAGATGGGAAATTTCGATTTTATTATCTCCAACCGTGACCTGTCATGTAACCGAGTCCTGGACTAACTTCACCAATTTACTCAATCCTTCAAATGACAATCAAAAATAGAAAAGGTGAGAGTGGGTCGCCTTGCCGAGACCTCCTATGTAGTTGGAATTCGACGTCGGGCCGCCATTAATGAGAATAGATGATGTTGATGATTTAAGGCGCTCCCAATCCATCCTCTCCATTTATCCGAAAAATTCATCTCTCTCATCACAAAATCGAAAACTCCCAATCGACCATGTCGTACGCCTTTTCGAAATCAATTTTTAAAATCACGATTGTTTCTTGTAGGATTTAGCTTCTTCGATGATTTCATTTGCAATCACAATCTTTGTCGAGGATTTGTCTATGCCCAACAAAGGCCGACTGACCGGGATCAATAAGCCCGTCAAGAATAGTGGACAATCTGCTGGCGAGATCTTAGATAAGATTTTATAGATGCACCCAATGAGAGAAATTGGCCTCGAACTCCTCGATCTTGATAGGCTGTTCGTTTTCGAATAAGTGATACGAAAGACGCGTTACACCTTCCGTAATGATGCCACTGTTGTGAAAATCATTTAAACTTCGATTAAATCCTCTTTCAAAATCACAAAGAGCTCGGATAAATCCGGTTAAATCCGTCCGGGATCGGGCTCTTATTCGGTCGCAATCCCAAACCGCATTTTTATTTCCTCCTCGCTAAATTCCGCTTCCAAATATTTATTGCCCTCCTCGTAGATTTTAAGGAATTTCATCTTGTCTCTAATAGGTTCGAATCTGGTTTGTTTGGAAAATCTCTTCTCAAAATGATTTTTGATGCCTTGTCTAACTCCCTCAACAGATTCTTCCCACTTACCTTCAATCTTGATTGTGTTAATGTTGTTTCTCTTACGATTGCGATTAATGCATGAATGGAAAAATCTAGTATTCGCATCGCCGTGTGCTATCCACTTGATTCTACCTTTTGAAATGCCATGCTCTTTGCATTTTCGATTTTTCTTCAATTCAAAAATGTTTCCTTTCTCCTTTCAATATCTTCATGGACAAGTCACCGATCTCGTCCCTTCATGTCCAAATCATCAATGGTGTTCTTAAGCTTTTCAATATTAACCTCCATTTCCCAAAAATTTCATGATTCCACTTTTTGATTATGCCTTTCAAGGTCTTAAGCTTTTCTTTAATAACAAAGAAGCCCCTTCCTCAATCTTAATATTTTCCCATTCTTTTAACAAGAATTCCAAATCTAGGATATTGAAGCCAACAGTTAAAGGTCCTAAACGGTATGGGCCCCCAATCCTTCACCTCATCCACAAGGAGAACCTGGCAATGATCAGAGATAGTTCTCCTTAATCCACGTTGTATCAAATGAGACCAAGAATCATTCCAGCTTGCCGAAATTAAACATCTATCTAATCTAGACTTACATGTTCCGTTCGGTTTAATCCACGTAAATCTTCTTCTATTTAATGGCAAGTCGATTAAATTAGCTCTGTCAATGAAGGTGTTGAAAGCTTCCATATCTTTATCAACCTCGTGTTCTCCGTCCCTTTCTCACTCACTCCGAACTCCGAATCGAGTTGAAATCCCCGACGAGGCATCTCCTTCTATCTGGGTCTTGGTTGAATCTGTTTAAAAGTTCCGACCATAGTTCCTTCTTTTTTCTATGGTTGCAGGGCGCATAAACATTGATAATTTCACAGTCCCTTTCTTCCTTTCCCCATTTTCCTTGAATCCCAAGAGCCCCTTCAATCTCCCAGTAGGATTCCTCAATAAATATAGAATTATCCCAAATACACAACAGACCACCCGATGCACCTTCAGATTTTGTGAACCTCCACGCGCAATTGTTATTCTTCCAAATAGAGTTGCATGTTCTTCTGTTTACCTCCTCCAATTTAGTTTCCTGGACACGCATAAAACTCGACATTTTCCTTGATTATACATTGTCGGATTTCCCTTCTCTAAACTTTCCTCCTGTTCTAATATTATAGGTTAATATCTTCATAAATAAATATACTAACCTCCATGTCTTGTTGGCCTCCGAAAATTATCTCCTCGTCGCGTCTTGATCCTCCTTTCCATCTCGATTAACTTCTCGATGACTTCCTTCTCCGACCCATTGCCGAAAATTCCAATCTTTTTAGCAAAATCCCAAATTTCTTTGGCTTCTTTTCAAACTCCCCTGTTTTGGAATCTCTTGTTACCGCATTGTATGTCGAATCATTTAATGAGTTCTCAAGAGCTTCCGTTGGTAATATCAAGGAATTATTTTTTCCCTTATTTCTTCTACCTTTTTTCCTTTTATTATTAACCTCTTCCTTAGCTTCGTCCCCTCCTTCTCTCGACTCCGTGTCCCTCACAAATTCTTGCCATCCAATTACGCCATGCGATTATGGGTCGTTGTATTAAGGCTTAACTCCTTAGCCTTCAATATTTCCACGCCCCGCCGGGTTAATCTTCGCTGGATTAGGGGGAATTGGGTCCTGATGGCCCATCTCTTCATGTACTCCAATTCCCGGTTGGCCCACCATTACGTGATCATGGGCTACCTCCATCTCTCCTTCCTTGAAAGCTTGCTTATAGTTATTGGGCCTGACAAGGCCCGATCCGCATTTTTATAAGAAAAATCCATTTCCTCAAATAGATTAGTATCTATTCCTTCACCACCTCACGTCCACTATGCCCGGATAATATTTTAATATGTTTCGCATGCGTGTTTCTGCTACATTCTTCTCGGCGCCGAACCTTCCACCCTATCGTGTTTTGAGCCAATCGTCAAAGCTTCGAGATTCTCAAAATTCCTTGCCTCTCCATCCTCCGTGTATGCGGGATGAAACTATCTTCATCGGATTCCTGAGCTATCTTCCGAGCTTGATTCGATCAAACCTTTTTCCCATTTTTCGTGACCATACTGCTTCGATAAATTCCTCTTCCACAATTTTAATCTCCAATAATAGACCATCCACTAGAATATTGAGGATTTAATTATCGGGAAGCTTCCTTTGGTCGATGAGTAACCTTGCAAAATCAACTCTATCTTTGTCCGTAGTGTGACGATCGCATTCGATAAGAGACCCTAGCTGGCAGAATTTTATGAAAAAATGGGTTCCCATGCATGAATAGGTATTCCAAAGCATTTTATCCAAGATCTTCTCTCCGTGCGGTAGGCTCTTGAATCCCGAGGATGAATCCACTCAAACCATGATTCAAACCATTGATATTCCTCCTTCAAGAGATCTTCCATGTCCTTCTTGCAATCAATGCTTTCATGATAATGGTATTATGACTCGCCTTTAAAATACGAATGGATTGAAACCTCCTTTGGATAGAGTACTTTGGATAAATGCGGCAATTAGGTGTTCTTAGTGCTCCCACATAGCACTCCTCACCCACTTTCTCGACTCCTCCGATGATGTGAATTCGAAAGTGACCACGGGACCAAGGGATCTCGTCTGGTTTTCTTCCTTGTACACCACCTCTGCGAATGTTCTGCTGTCTCTCCTTGCTTGCTTGGAAATGATAAGAGGTTTCGGGTTAGGGGTGGGTATCGTGTTCATTTTTTTGTTCCTTCGATGACGGTTAAAACGAGGTATATTGGCTCTCAATTTATAAGATCCCAGCCATATAAGATTCAGCTTATCTTCCAGTTCTTTGACGTCCTTGACGCCAATAAATCTCACGAAACCAAACCCGTTGCCTCGAGCATCCTTCTTATGGGGGACAAAAACATCATTCACTTCTCCTATTCTACGGAACGTCCTAATCATCTCATCTTTTTCTCCAGCCTAACGGGAAGTTGGTAAAGAAAAAGGTGACACGGTTCTTTCTGTCGTTCTCTGACTTCGATTCCACTTTTCTGTCCCTGTGGGCGAGGCTGTGGTTATGATAGGGTAAAGGATTAGGGTTGACATGGTGATGGTGGATATTGGGTCGGTGGTTGGGTAGGGAACGGTGATTGGTGAGGCTCATTTTATTCATAAGGTTGTTTGGTAGTTGTTGAATCAATGAGATGTGCTAATTGACAAGCTTAAACAATTATGTTCAGTTCTAGTTGATTCGCTTACATCCCTAATTACGAATACGCACTACGTTAATAATTTTCCACTAGCTACGTTATGTTGCTACATTACGACGAATTTCTCCTAGCCAATTTAAATGCTACCACAATAGAGTGATTTTATAGCAAGTAAAAGGGAGCCTTTTGCTCTCTGGAACATGAGGTAGGCAAGATTGCTTCAGTGGAAAAGAAGGGTATTGAAAAGTTAGTTGGGTAAGAAGCTACAACCTTCAATTATTTCAACTGACTATTTTGCCCTCTTTTTTTTGCCTTGTTTGAGGGAGACTTTCTTTCCTGCTTTAACCCAAGGACTTCCACGGCAATTTGTCTCAGAAGGTATTTGTTATGTCAAGCTGATGACTAGGGTATTAGCATAGCCCAGAGTAGCCTCAGCATTCTTGTGCAACTATTAATAATGAACCCCACAAACTACTCAAGCATGCAAAATGCCAAAAGGCATTGGTGCATAATGACAATCCCCCTATAGGAGTTGTTTGACAAGAAGTTTTACTTGTATTCTAACTTCCATTGCTATTTAACTTTGCAAGATAATCTTATTGAGATAGATCTACTTTTACTCTTAAGAGTGAAATGGTTGTAATGAGGTTGGTTGTAATGAGGTTGCATTTGGATGGGAGATTTTGGTTTTGGGGAGAAGATTTTCAAATGACTCCATCTATGATAAATTTGAAATCCTCCAAAATGACTCCAAGAATAGAATCTAATAATTTGAAATCTTAATATAAAATGACTTCATCCAAACAACATCAGGTCCATTTCGATGGAAGAATTTGAGTTATGGATTTCAAATCCATAATAAGAAATCATTTTCCATTTGGACTGATGGATTTGGACCTAAGGATTTCAAATCCAAAAAATAACAAATTCATTGAGATTGTTTGAATGGAGTAATTCTATAATGAATTTCAAATCCTTGGAAGCTATTTTTGGAGTTATTTTGGAGAATTTCAAATCCGTCTTAGATTGAGTCATTTGAAATCATTTCCCCAAATCCAAATCCTCTCATTCAAATGCAACCTGAGGTTGTTTGGATAGGGTCATTTTATAATGGATTTCAAATCATTTGAAGCTATTTTTGGAGTCATTTTGGAGGATTTCAAATCCTTAGAGTCATTTGTAATCTTTCCCTAAATCTTCTCCCCAAATCCAAATCCTCTCATCTAAATGCAACCTCGATGAATTTGTTATTATGGATTTGAAATTCATAGCTTCAAATCCATCAATTCATATGGAACCTCAAAGGTTTTTAAATATCACCGAGGAATGTTAAGTTAGAACACACAACTACCCAAGGAGTATATATAATATTGTTCAAATATGGTTTCACTTCTTACATCTTCAACTCTTTCAAAATCTTTCCTAATTTAAAAAGAAAATCAAATAAATTAATTTGACTTTTGATGAAAAACAATCATGGGTCGGCCTCTATTAGGTCGACTTTTCGATGGCAGACTTTGTTTTCTATTTACTTATTGCTCTTCCAATTTATTTTTTTTTTACAAAAACGTAACATATTCTTAGCTGATTGATTATGGGCTTTTTTCGGGTGAAATTTGATACCAAATGGGAGTAAATGCATAGGAAATATTATATTGAAAGGGCTTAGGTGATAGAGACTAGATCACTTATTCCACATTCATATTCAACTATATTAGATAAATGACATATGTACAATTATGACATTATATTATAACGTGACATGGCATTCATTCAACACAATAAAATAAGAAGTCAAATAGGAATGTCTAGGTGACAGGCTAATAGACTTATCTTAATCTGAAAATCAACTTTTCTTACAAGCAAATTATTTTCATACTATGTTTGGTTGTGAGCTTTTAGTAAACATTAAGGAATATTTTCATGAGTTCAAATGATAGTATTTGTACTTTGTTTTTCCTTTTTTTCTCGCTTTTTCTCACCAGAGTCCAAGTCCAAGGTATGTTTGGGCAATTCCAACATAACTATGAAAATCCAACCCATTTCCTCATTGACTTCCAAAATCAGTATCCCAAAAAAAAACGTCTACTCAAATTTTATTAGAATTTAGGTTTTTTTTTTTTCACAATTGCAGTTTCCAGGATTCAATTCTAAGCATTCAAACAAAAACTAGGAAGCTTGGTTTATGTTTCACATAATTTTTTTGAGAGGGAATGCAATTGCGTTCATATTGAAGGGTTTAAATTTGACAAAATAGAGTTTTTCTTATTTATTTTTTAGAGTCCTGTATGCCGTCATAGTTAGTGGTGTCGATTTGGGTTGGAGTCTTCGGTCCGGGTCAAAAAAAAAAAAATTATTCGTGTCGAATATTGAACCCGACCACCGCTTATTTCACAAGTAATCCTGTTATAATAAAATTATTTTAATATATATTTAATAGTTTTAAATGAATAAATTTATTTTTTTCAAAATCAATCACTATCATACACTATTCGGTTAATAAACAATATTACAATTCACAACATACAAAAAAAAAACGAATCGCATAAATAGCATAACATACTAATCATATTTTGAGGACAATATTCAAAAAGGCATGCATAATAATAACAAATACATAATTAAGGAGGTTTTATCATTTGAGTTTTAAAGATATGTCTTGTTTGTTGTTTTTCTTACAATTAGTTATTTACTTAATTTTTTTAAATTCACAAACGGGTTAGATTTAAACGGGTCATAGTAGGTTGACCCGAACCCGACTGTTAATTGGCAGTTAGTTTCCGACCAATTTCAACCCGGACCCACGAAGCCCGAACCCATACCCATTAATTTCGTGTTAAGTTAGGTGTCGGGTTTTGTGTCGGGTCCTAAATTGACACCTCTAGTCATAGTGTGTGAAAAGCAAATAGCTCAAATTGATTTTTAAAGATCTTAAATCCGTATAATTGACATGGTCAATATGATTGGGGAAATGCAAAGGTCTTGTATGGTTATGTTACAAGTGTCCATTTCCATTTTCCAACTATTAATATAATGAAATCATGTTTTTTACAAAAAAAAATCCCATTTCAAACCATCATTTTCACTTCCCATTTTACACAACATCATCTCAAACCTATAATTTCAATTATCAATCTTATACACTATCACATATCAATTATCAATCATTATTCTCATTTTTTCATCAAATTATTGGGACCCAACACTACCAATTATATCTACTTAAAGTATTATTATTTTTAAAGTATATATCTAATGGGATCCACCACCTACAATCTTATAATTATAATATTATTATATATTCAATTTAAACTATTGAAATTAGATCCACCACTATTAACTTTTCAGATTATTATATACATAAAAAATTACTTCAAAAATACTTAACCAAACATATTTCATTTCCAAACCTACATAAAGTCTAATTTCATCAAATCATCCAAACATAATTCCAATTTTCGTACAAAAATCAATAAAATTTCAAAACTCATTTTTCAACACTAGAAACTGAAAATTGACTCAAGAAATATAACCATACAAAAGCCAAAATATTTAAAGTGTGGGGAAGGCAAAAGCTGCAGAACACACGCCAGTCTATAATTAAATATTGACATGGACCAAATACGGTTTTCTACAATACCCAGTACTGCTATAGTCACTTCAAAAATATGGAAAGTGACCACTAAGTTCAAAAAATGCATGAATCAAACTGGCCAAAGGAGCAATGCTTAACAATGCACGTTACTGCATAAATTAGTACTATCATAGAACACACTCTAACTAATTAATCTATAAAGGAAGTCAAACTACAGCCACGGAAACAAAACATTGGCAAAGGCAATTTTCGCATAGATGTATATATTGAAATGAAATTAAATATACAAGGGGAATATTACTAACCCGGCAGGCTGGTATGCCCTCCAAGTGGCAGCACACCAAGATTTCAAACTTCCCTCTCCCACCAGCTATCTTCATGAACAGTACAAACAGAAAGAGTCAAAAATCCATCACATTATTTTATCATTTCTTCTACCAACTGAAGATGATTTCTCCAAGTAACTAAAAACCCTAAAGAAACACCAGGTCATGCAAAACGCAATGAATATGAGGAACTACTCAATAAACTGCAAATCCATGGATGGTGCTTCATCAGGGTTACTTCCAGCAGGCACATTGCTGGAATCATTAATCAAAACCTCGAATGAAGTTACATCAATGGAAAATGTCTCTTTTGTGCAGATTAAAAATATTTCAAAAATGATGAGAAGAATCAGAGTTCTTTCTTCATTGTTTGAAGAGATCCAAGAAACAGATAAACCACTTCCACCATCTTCAATCTTGTGCCTGACCGAACTCTTCACGGTTATTCAAGAGCAAAGAGTTTGATCGAGAGTTGCAGAGAAGGTAGCCTCCTCTGGAATCTCATGCAAACAGAATATGTCTCAAATCAATTTTATGCAGTAGTAAAAGAGATGGCCAGAGCACTCGATATTTTACCTTTGAGCTTGCTCAATTTAACAGCAGATACCAAAGAGCAAATCGAACTTCTACACAAGCAAGCAAAAAGATCCCAATTATTCATTGATCATAAGGAGATTCAAAGAAGGGACGAGCTTGTAAATCTGATGGCTGTCGACAATGAAAAGAATAGAAAAAATAAAGGCTTCATTGATTTTAGAAGAATCAGAGATATTTTGAGCATCACTGGTCTCAGAAGCCCATCCGAATTTGAACAAGAGATTTCACAACTGGAGGCTGAAGCTGAGAAGCAAGCAGGCACAGGTGGGCTTATAGTGGTTTCCAATATTAACAATCTCATATCATTGGTTTCACTATCAAAAACCACAATTTTCACTGAATTAGATAAACATCCGAAAACTTACGAGGATCTAACGGAGCGCAGAATGCCAATGAACACTCTCCATGATCACTCTTTCTCTCATTTCAACGTACCAGATGAATTCCGTTGCCCAATTTCACTAGACTTGATGAAAGAACCTGTCATTGTAGCGTCAGGACATACTTATGACAGGAATTCAATAGCCCAGTGGATAAATACAGGGCATCACACGTGCCCGAAAAGTGGGCAACGGCTGATTCACATGGCTCTCGTGCCAAACTACGCGTTGAAAAGCTTGATATACCAATGGCGCCACGAGAATAACATCCCGATTACGGAATCTACTAGAACCACTATCAAAAGGCAATCTGGCGAGACTGCGATCGACCATATTTCTACAACTAAAGCAGCCGTTGACGCTGTAAAAGTGACGGCTGAGTTTTTAGTGGGGAAACTAGCAACAGGATCACCAGATATCCAAAGACAGGCAGCATACGAGCTTCGTTTGCTCGCAAAAACTGGAATGGACAATCGCAGAATAATAGCCGAGGCAGGAGCTATTCCGTTTCTGTCAACTCTGCTAGGCTCAACCGATGCGAGAATCCAGGAAAATGCGGTCACCGCTTTACTTAACCTATCCATATATGAGAACAACAAGATTCTAATCACGGCTGCCGGTGCAATCGACAACATTGTAGACGTTCTACGATCTGGACTAACAATGGAGGCAAAAGAAAATGCAGCAGCAGCAATCTTCAGCCTGTCCTTGATAGATGACTACAAGATAATTATCGGTTCTCATCCTAGAGCTGTTCCAGCTCTGGTGGGGCTTCTTGAAAAAGGAACCACGGCTGGTAAAAGGGATGCTGCGACAGCGCTCTTCAACCTTGCTGTTATTAATGTTAATAGAGCAAAGGTCGTACTGGCAGGAGCAGTTCCTTTGCTTATTGGCCTGTTGACAGATGCTAAGGCGGGGATCACTGATGATGCCTTAGCAATGCTTGCCCTTCTGTTGGGATGTCATGAAGGACTTGAAGCCATAAAGAAGAGCAGGGTTCTTGTAACCCTTCTTATTGATCTATTGAGATTCGGATCGTCAAGGGAAAGGAGAATTCAATTACGCTACTCCTGGGGCTGTGTAAGGACGGGGAGAGGAAGTTGCGAGGAGATTGTTTATGAATCCACGCAGCATTCCGTCTCTACAAAGCTTGGCCGTTGATGGATCACTTAAAGCTCGACGAAAAGCAGATGCTCTGCTTAGAATACTCAACAGATGCTGCTCTTAAACCACAAATCATGTTGGATGACACAAAATGTTAAGTTGATTACTAAGAGAATATGTAAGTTATAGGAAACGTCCATTTGATATAGCAATATACCACGACAAAATAACATCCTCTCCAATAGTGTGGAAAATACTAGCTTGAGAGAAAAGATGTATATTATATAACAGTAAAAGTTTCCAGTTGCTTGTATCTATATGGCACAAAACTGCTAATGATGATAAGTGACACAATATAAAGACCACTAAGTGAAGCACTTGTCGGATGATATAATGAAACTATTCTAAAATGCCCTGCATTAGATTGGTAAGTCGAAACTTTTACTACAAGGCTCTGACTGCTTCTGTGAGGAGCCAAGGCAAGAAAAGTCAAGTGCCACTCAGTGAGTTAAAAAAGGATGCTGATTTTCTCTTCCCAAATTACACACTGCTGTCTTGTAACAGCAACATGGAACATAAGTTATGAGCACATAAACAAATGGCAGAGGATTCAACATGTTTATGCAATTTCAAACAGCAATATTTGTGAGTTACTCAGAAGTGCTAGGCTTCGAAATAAAGAATCATAATTATTCACAAGAACCTATAAAAGTACTAAAAAAAATTTTAAATGAGATAAAAGGTTCAATACAAGTTCCCTTAACATCAACGAACAACAAACTGTCAGCAATACATTTTGTATAGTTATCTTTCTTTATTAACTTTTCGGTGAAAAGTCATATTTTTAATACCTATCCAACGCATTTCTACTAGTTTTAAATTGACAAAACTTTCCACCACCTAATAACAATTACCATCACCAACCACAAATTAATGAGGAAGCATCTTCAGAGCAACCTACAATTTAACTTATTAAGCTAATAAGTGACATGTCCAAATCCCTCATGTTCCAATTCGAGCACTTTCTGACTGAATTCCCCTGTTCGAAAGTATGCAATTGCATGCCAGACACTTCCATCAGTAGCAATGTTAGAAATACTTACACCAGTTCAAGCAATATAGTACCACACATTATCATCTCACGTAAGGGAAGTGCTGAACTGATGTATGTCATTCCAACGATGCAGTTGGTCATACAGTACCTCTGTACCCGTGTAGATCCCGACATGCAGCCAACATAACACTCAACACATCCAACTGATTGGTCAACCACACCACCTAAGCATTCATTTCCAGATGGTGATGTATATCAGTATATCTTTACTAGCATTAACATACCAAGAAATTTAGTGATCCCTGACATTTCAGGTCCCTAACGAGCTTGCCATTTTTTCACTCAGCCTAAAAATTATCTCCTCTAGCTAAGCTCAATTGCCCAAATGCAAGGTTTCATATATAAGATAATCCAAAATATAATCATTGACCATAAAATTCAATAAATAGATAACATCACTAAAATGACGATGCAGCAAACAATTAAAATCAATAGTAGCCGACTGATTTTTACCAATGCAAACAGCAGAGACCTCAATGCTGCTCTCTTCTACTTGCGAAACCACCTCCATTCACGTCCCAATCTCAATCATCTCTGCCAATACATGAAACTTTTGACAGAACTCCTTTTCATTTCGAACTTTCCATTATCAAATTCTCTCACACGCTGAGCATGTGCCCATGCCCTGCAGCCACCACGCATTTCAGCAAATACATGGCACGTCCTCAAAATCGACCCACAAAGATCATCCCTCCGCCACCTGAAGAACGTCATAACCTGGAGTCCGGAGTTAATCGTCTTTAATTTCTCGTGCAACGTTTGCAATCAACGAGATTTCTCTTATTAGTGCTTTGGGTCTGGCAATTTCCTTCTGGAAAATTGACGTCCATCGTAGCGGCGCGTACATGATCTAGGCGACGGAGAATGTCAGTGCACGAAATTGGGCTTAATGATAAAGGAAAGAGGAGCGATTTTTGGAAAAGTGAAAGTGGCCCAAAATGGTCACTTGAACAATCACAAAATTAAAACTAGTTTGAAAATAAACATTTTTTTAGCAATTTTAACAAAGCAAATGGCATTGGTATCCTTCTACAATTTGTTGAGTCGGCCTCTCTTTTTCTATCCTTCACTTATTTCTCTCATATTTATGGTGTTCTCTTCTTCAACTTTTAAAAATTTTACGGCCGACCAACATTTTAATTCATTAGTCTCGAAAAAATGTAAGCATTTTATTATATCTGTAGCCCATTCTTAAACTGATCTAATATTTCGGTGGCCGTCTACCCGTTCAGTGTGTTGGATATTAGCCGGAACATCGTGTACATATTAAGCTTTCCTTTCCAATACCCCATCTCCATTGCCAAGCCTGCCGAAAATGAACAAAAGGATTTGTTACAAATGAAAAGATACACAACAGATTGTCCGTCTCTCGAGTCCGGAAACAAACAAATATAACTCGATATTAAGTCATGTAACTCGGTATCGAGTTATATAACTAGATATCCAGTTACATTTAACTCAACATGTAACCGGAACCAGAACTTAAGCACAACTTGATATTCAGTTTAATTATGTAACTCGATATCACTGGCAGCGGAACCTTTAACCTTCGTCTTCGTCATTCATCCACAACCACCATTACTAAACATCAAACTTTTCAAACTAAATCTAATTGGTCTAAACCTATAAATTCTACAAATCTAATAGTAAATTATAAACAACTATAAACTAATTAAATCAACAAGAAATATGAAATTAAATGAATTGAATAAAGTGATACAGTCGGTATTTTTCAGTTTCTTTAAAATTTATTCTCTCCTCTAACCACTACTCCCAACTTATTAAAAAAAAAGTGATACAGTCGCTGTAGAATCCATTTTTGCAAGTCGTTGAAATAGGATTTTGTTTCTAAGTTTTGATTGTTGAGTTATGAAGGTGTGTGACTCGAAAGGGTGTAATATGGCTTAAAAGACAATTTTGGAATTTCACTTGTCAAAATAACTAAAAAACGTGTGTTTAAAATATCTCATGTTAAAAACCACTCATAAAATTTATTGTGTATTTTTGAATTTCGCACGAAATGCTTATTTCATCTAAGTTAACCGGGCTTGTTACCTACGACGCTATCATTATGGTCTACGGACTATGATGTAGCTAGCGCACAAAGATAGGACCAGTCAATACACGAAAGATGAGTTGGATGAAAAACTAAAAAAAAAATTCTAACTTAAATTTTTAAAAAAAATTCTTAAAATTTAAATTATTTCATCAAAAGTACTAAAAACATATATAAAATACTCAAACAAAAAAAGAACATAAATGACTAGGTTGGGGACTACATGATAAATAATTGCAAAGTATTAGAAATATATAATGAAATTAATCTTGTACCTCCACACACAATCCAAACCTTAACAAACTCTCAATATTTGAAACGTTCAATTGGACACAAACTCAATAGTACGTTAACGAAAAAAACATGATAGTACGTACAATCACACACAAACTCTATAACCAGTCAATGAATAAACCCACCACACTACAAACTCTTATGCATCACAAACACACACACACACACACATATATATATGACTTACATGTACGTAATTCGTACATAGAAAAACAAATTACTACAAAACAATGGAGTCACACAAGTATCTCCTCTTCTTCTCCGTCGTAAAAAAAAAATTCCTTTACTTTAAAAATGAATAAATCCATCTTGACCAAAATAAAAAAAACCGCCGTATTCGCATTAAGCGACTCCATACTTGTAGATAAATGATTGCCTTATTTATATTCCGATAATCACCCGCCCAAACGGTCTGAACTTTTTTTTGGCCGGGTACCCACAGGCGACTTTTTGTATATAAGTTGGCCATAATAATAAGTTAATAACAATTGTTTGGTGGTTAAAACAACTTTTGCCTGCTTATCCAAAAAGTTCATTATAGAGCCCTAACCGATTATGAAAACTTGCTCACCGTAAAGCCACCTTCATATTTGCCATTTTTCTATTTTTTGGAAATGATTTGACGGCCAAAAATGAAAAAAAAAAAATTCTCGAGGCCGGTGTGCTGAGTTTGAACACGCCCATGCACACACACTATGATATTTTCATGTACGTAATTCGCAGAGAAAAACAAATTACTACAAAACAATGGAGTCCCACAAGTATCTCCTCTTCTTCTCCGTCGTAGCCCTCCTTTCTTCACCCCAGCCACAGCCCACCCAAACATAACCGACATATAATTTTTCGGGCTGCCATTTGAGGAGGATGCCTCCCCACCATATTGTCCAATCACCCGCCCTACGGTCTGGATTTGCCGCTCAGAAATCTTGAGAGTGTTTTAGGGTAAGTTGGCCATTTCCTTCTTTATTATCTTAAACAACTCTTGCCTGCTTTGGACCCTCCCTAACCGATTTTTCTCTGACTTGAATCGGATGGATGACGGGCCTGGATGATTTGACGGCCAGATGTGCTGAGTTTGAACACGCAGTTGAGGTATTTTCAGCAGGCTTTGCAGAGGATGCGGAGAGTTGCGGGCCTGGCGGAGACGGGCCCCTAAAATCTTCAAAATTAAAATGTTCATGGTTGGTGTGGGAACTAATGATATGACGTTAAATATTTTAATAATTTATGAGGAGGATGTTAGTGTCTGAGTACCAAATTTGCTGCTCAGAAATCTTGAGAGTGTTATTTGGGTAAATTAAGTTCCTTCAAATTTATTATCTTAATATAATTTCGTACTGTTCCGATATTTTATTTTCCTCTTCTATTGAATTGGATGAATGAATGATGTCAAATAAACCCATCCCAGTTTCACAAATGCCACAAACTGTCAAATAACCCTTTCTTATTTTTCATGCATGCACACAATAACAGTTTTTTGTTTGTCTAATTTTTTTATTAATGAATAAAAAACTAACTATATCGGTTATGTGCATATGCAGAGATTGCACAGCATGGGTGCAAGAAAATTGGCAGTGATGGGTCTGCCGCCGATCGGGTGCCTACCTGCGCAGGTGACTCTGGGCAGCGTGTTGCCAAGCTTTCACATGCTTAAGCGCGTGTGCGTAAATCAGCAGAATTCAGATTCCCAAGCGTACAACGCCAAGCTTCAAGCCCTCATATCCAGGTTACAGACTACTCTGCCAGGAGTTAGAATTGTGTACGTGGATGTCTACACTCCTATCATGGACATGATTATGAGACCAACAGCATTCGGGTTGGAGAGAACAGTTGAAGGATGCTGTGGAATTGGTGTAGTGGAGATGGGACCTCTGTGCAATGCCCACGCTCCCACGTGCCGAAATCCATCAAAGTATATATTCTGGGATGCTGCTCATCCAACACAGGCTACTTACTCTTTTCTTGCCAAACAGTTCCTACAGAATTCGCTTCCCCATTTTTTCGGTTAATTAATTAGATCCATATAGATAGATAGATAGATAGATATAAGTACACCTTTATTTATGGTAGCAGAAGGTACGTATATTTGATTATTTTTGCTTTGATTACTTATGTCCATGGACCATGGACGATGATAGTTTTTCTTTTTCTTTTTTATTATTTTACTAATTTGCTTATTGTGTGTTGCTTCGTACAAAAAAAAGAGCATCAAATAATTTTTACCTTCTATTTTTCAATTGGACTATTTATTATAGTTAACGTGATAAAGCGTGTCTCCTTTTCCTTACCATATCAGGATACCCAATCTAGTAAGAATTGCTTTTTCAAGAATAAAAATTGGAGAAAGAGATGCTACCCAATTTGGTACCACCCCTTATTATTGGAATAGCCATAAATTATTACAGGATGTGATGCATAAAATTGTGGTGGATCAGATAAAAAAATTAAAAGATAAAAAAATTAAAAAAATACACATAAATATCAATTAAAAAAATCATATCTAGTAAAAAAATAATCTTTTTTTTTTTCAAAGGGGGTGGCCCCCTCCTACCTCCGCCATTGCCATTATATTTTTGACACCTGATCCATTATGACATGTTTATTTTTTTTAAAAAAAGAAAATCAAAATGAAATAAGTGTTAAAATCGTAAGGGAGTTGTGTAATACCCAATTGTTGTGATCAATTTTGTGCTCAAGTAGTAGAAATTTGTATTGCTAAAGCAATTGACATAATGGGTTTGGTTACATGTGAACGCGTGTCTCCCTACCACTATTATACCCTTTATACTTTAAAAAAAAAATCTATTGATAAGGTTGTCCCTTCATAATCCATATTTCTTCTTCCAACATAATCCAATTTGTTTAAACCCATTTATGAGTTTGGGCCTTTGGCTACCATTCAGGCCCGATTGTTAGGATGACATGTGGCAAGTGCGAGGTGTGTGGTTGGGAATTAACCAATGTACCGAGGTTGGACACAAATGGTCAAATCATGTGAAATGTCGGAACTACCCAAGGCCTAACATTTTCTTTAAGGGGAATTAAGATGTTGAGGGAAAAGAGTGATGAGATTCAAACCGGGACTGTTTTCCCGGTAGCTCGCCGTTTGATACGAATGAATGGTTGAATTCTGGGTTATTTTGAAATGAATAATTTATAAATGGATTTCTTAAAATGAATGTTTTTTCATTGTTTTTTCCCTTTGCATTCGGGTATAATGAGTCGAGAATCTACTGCAAATTTTTGGGCTTCAGGATCCATGTTTGTTTACGGACAGATTAATATAAGAGCTTTTGGAAATATAACGTGGGGTATTTGCACGCAAGGGATTTTGGGCTTCACACTCCATGCCCCACGAGGGGTACTGAAAATTATGGTGTTTGCTATATTTATTAGATACTGATAAACATCATTAATTTTTATTCGAAGTTTAAAAAAAAACTCCCAAATTTTGGATTTCTCCGCTAAAATTTGAACATTTTTCCGACTTTACTGATTGAATACATAAAGATTAAAGATTAAAAAATGAAATAAGCTAATTTAGGGATCCAAAAAATACAATTTTGCATCAGAATATATTTGGCCGCCTGAGGAACGAACCGAGCTTAATCTGTAACACGTATAACAACCAGATCAGTTACTATTAATTCTAATAAGTAAGATCCATGAATAGAGAATCATAATACTGGAATGCTAGCTTACACAAATTAAGGAGTGCATTTTCATTAATTAAATTCATTACTTCATACATCTATATTTCACAATTTTGTTTATTCTTTCAAAAATTATAGTTAAGGAAAATATTAAATTGTTTGGATTATCGTCATGTCAACTAAACTTTTGATTATCTCGTCGGTTTGAGTTATTACAAAAAATCAAAGATATTCTACAAATAATTTGCTTTAACAAAATTTTTATTAGAATACTCATCAGTGGAATAAGTTTTTTAAGTTTAGTTTTTCTTACAGAAGTTCCAAATTAAAGTAGTACCTGCTTTTTGTAGTTATTGCATTTTTCTTTAACTGAGATATATTAATTAACGGTGAAGAAAAAGGCCTAGTAGTTTTGCAATTCAATAAATGTTAATTGGTTAAGTTGAAGTACCGAATGGCAATCTGAGTAACCATTTTGACTGATCATCAAAAGCAAATTTATTTGTTATGTGCTCAATCCATGCACATATTAATTGTTTAAATGTATTTATTTATTAATTAGGTGGTTAAATACTATGGTAAGTACATTTGTCTACTGTTTTTGCTTCTAATAATTGCTTATAAATAAAACATATATTTAAAAAAATCCTTTATTAAACTGATCCAGAAAGATTGGATTAGAAAAATGGAAATTGTATGGTAGGTATTATTCGGGCAATATTATGAACAATGAGAGAGATTGTAGGAGGAGCGGGGAGGGGAACAAATTTTACATTCTACTTTTAGTGTTCCACTACGTGGATGATGGACACGTGTATATACATCTAAAAATCACCAAGCAGTGAAGTGAAACATAAAATGGAACACCAAAAGTGGAGCACAAAATCTGATTCGAACTAGGGAGGACAACAGTCTGCCCCTTAAACCAGCATTCAGGTTTTTATATTTGTTCAATTGCTCCTCATGTCTGTCTAATTCCATTAAATATTATATATAAATTTATTTTTTTGCTCCCTAAAAAATGATCAAAATATATATTTTTGTCCATCTTAACAAAAAACTTCAATTTGGTCCCCCAATTAAAACTTGTAGCTAGTTCCGTCCACGACCATGAGATAATATTGCAAGTAAGTTAAAATGCTTATTTTGCTCTAATACATTTCAGAAAGACTAGGTGCAAGTAAATTAATCATTATAAATACATATATATTTATCTCTATATATAGAAGATATGAAATAAAAATCTAAGACTCAAAAGTTTCTATTATTGTGTTGGATCCACAATTAAACTTATAGATATATCAGAATTGGTATATTCTTCCTATATTTTATAGTATTATTTCTTGAATATATCAAAGTAAAAAGTATCCCAAATTAAATGTCTTTTTAATTTGTTCGATGCAAATTATACACAGGAAATGAAAACCATTTTGCATCATTATATTTAGTTAGTACTTATTTCAGAATGAAAAGGATTCCATCAGAGTGAAGTATTGTTGAAAGCAAAATTTCGAAAATGTACATTGAGACAAAGATCTGCACTCTTTAATTTCTTTAATTTATTAATCCCATTACCCGATGCAAAGATTCACATAAGTTAAATTGATCAAATATATTTTTTGTCTCAGATGACCACAATTAATAATAATATGTACATTAAATAAATATCTATCTCTGCATACAAATCAAGAATAGCAAACAAACAAACAAAACAAAGTGATCAGTAATATTACCTTGAATTGATAATGATCTCTGCATTGGCAATGACAATAAGTACTTGAAAATCTCACTCAGAAATTGTCCCTTTCACAAACTCAGATCTAAACCACTATTTCCCATCTCTGGATTTTTCCTAACTTCTTTTTTTGAGGGTGAAAACAAGGATAGGGATAAGCTACTATCAACCTCATGGTCACTTGCAATAGTATTGTTCAAGCTTGTTTTCATGTTCTGGTCGTTCCCTCGTGTCGTTTTTAGGGATAGATTGAGATCAAGATCATCACCACAAGAATTAAGCTTTCTTTTCAATGTGCTATTTCCATCTAATTGGGACGTTACCGGTGTTTTATCGCGTGGTGGAAAAGGGCTATTTTGTAAATTAATTGAATTTTGAAGCCCTCTATGATCTTGAAGATGTTTGGTTGCTAAACAGTGGTTTGTGGAGCTTGTTGCGATTTGAGGTTGCCAATATCTATGGTTCATGAAATTGATTTTGTGATGATCGTTTTCGAGGAATTTCCAAGAATATGGCCTGTTTGTCTGAAAATCAAAAGCCCTTGATTGATGAGGTAGTCCATTTTTGGTTATGTTTGATGTTGCCCAGTTGCTATGTGGATTGTAAATTGAAGTGGCTTGGCTACCCCAAATAGCATCTCTATAGCTGCAAAATTGGGGGAAATTAAAAAATTAGGGTTTACAAAACAAGAAACAAAATGACCATAAATAAAGTTGAACTTTTTTATTTTGCCAGTTGTAAATTAATGAAGCATTTATTGGTCACATACCGAAAGCTGGAATTTGGTGTTTGATTTGTACTTTGTAGGATTGGGAGTTGGCTGAGTTTATAAATATGGCGATCTCCAGCATCAAGTAGAAGTCTTTGTTCTGAAATAACTTTTGAAATAAAAAAAAAAACAATTTAGAAATTAAATTGAATTATAAAGTTCAATAAAAGAAACCCTAATTAGAATTTGCATTAGATATATAAGAAATACCTTGACTGGGATCATCAATCTTCTTGCTTCTGTACATCTAATTAAACCACAAAATTAAAAAAAGAACTAATTAAAAACAGAAATGGAAAAATATATTCTATAATTAGGTTTTTACAATTTTCAATTACACACTTTTATATATACCTGAAGATGGCTCTTGACATGAGCAATACTAAGCCCTTTAACGTTCATTAACTGAAGCACCAATTTAGGTGTTGCCCCTGCACCAAAAATTAAAACAATAAACATCAATATTCTTTTCTCTACCAAAATCAGAATTTTAATTAAGATAGCATAATTAATTTAGGTAAATTAATTAAGGAAAATTTAAAAAATGAAATCTTTTTATGAGGGCTCACTTTCTTCTCCTCCTAATCTTTCAACAGCATGAACAAAGCAGAGGTGGAGCTCCGGCGTCCACCTCAGCCGGGGGGTCTTCGACCGGACATATTGCCTCACGGATCCTGAATTGACCTTTTTGCCACTGGTCTCTTCAACTGTGCTGTTGCTGGAGCCATTTTCGTTTTCTTCTCCTTCAATCTGGTTTGGAGGGGTAGTTTTGGTATTATCCATACCATCACTTTCTGAGCTTGTATTAGCTGTTTCCATGTTAAAAATCAAGTCTTTTGGATGAGTATCAAGGGTTTAAGCCCTTTTTTAAGGAATGATCTGATCTAAGTCTTTTTGTTCTTTGTTTTTTTTTTTTTTTTTTTGTGATGGGAGAGTAGATGGAGAGAATAACACTTGCAGGGAAAGTTGTTAGAATTAGGAATGAAAAATCCTTTTTTATGAATATATATAAAAGAAGAATTCTCCCTAACCCCCCCCCACCCCACCCCACCCCACCCCCTCTTCCTCTTTCACCATTTATTTACTTTTTCTTGATGCATGATGTCTTTTGTATGTCTATCAACTACCAAGACACATGAAAATAGATGATGGGGATGGTATTTTGATGTACATCTATATTTGCATGGACATGTTACCATTTAACTTAAATACGCGGTTGAATTTTTTTTTAAATAAAATAAGTTTGGAGTATTGGTTAGAGGAAAAGAGATAAATTTCAAAGAATTGAAAATATTGGGTCTGAATCCTGGTTAATATCCTTACAAAGGGTGAGTGATACCACTTGAGCTATAAGCTCGTGGTAAATATGTGGCTGGAATTGATGATAGGTTGGGTTAGAAAAAGAAAATTTTCAATACTAAGAGATTTTGTACAATTTTTTTAAATATTCGATGGAGTTGTGGTTGACGAACTTTTAGGACAAAAAATTCATCAATGATAGAATCTACAAATTAGTTTGGAATATAGATATTGGGTAATTGTTTACATGGGCTAAAAAAAACTATAATTCGGTTGGACTGGACATGGATGAGCTGATTAATAAATGGGGTTCATCTACTATGCATTGGCTTCAAAATATGCATTGTTGTGTTGCAGTCTGCTCGGGCTTAACTCTTAAGGTAGATCTGCCCATGTGTGTGTGTGTATATATATATATATATATGAAAATTAGAGGCAAAATTGCAAATTCCATATAATTTGGATATATATACATATAAATGAAAAATAGAGGCAAACATGAAAAATTCATCCATTAGCAAAAACTTGTATATATATGAAACAATCTCATGGGTATAGTCTATGAGTCAGATCCTATATGTAAATAGAGTTTCAACCCAAACAAAAACCGGCCCCTTAAAAATATATTTTTTTATTTTGTAGGAGCTGCCTCGTGAACTTAATTAGTCGATGAGATTGACTCATATAAGACCACCTCTTATAATATAGGCTTGGATAACATTTTGGTAATTTTTTTATTGAAACAACATGCACTAAATTTTATAGTTACGCATCATTAATTATTTTCCTTCCAATTAAAAATCCCCAAATTATATAAACCACCAAGTAAGCTCTGTTAATGAAGAAATTAAAACTTTCAGGCCAAACCGGACTAAAATAGCAATATTTTTAAAATTCAGTGCATGTAAATTGCAATGTAAAAAAAAAAAAAAAAAAATTGGATCAAAGTTCTATGTAGAGTGTAGACCAATATAAAGAATGAATTTTGCAACGTTATCGAAAAATAGATGCTTAAATAATTAAAGGAGCAGAAACTTGTATGACTTGAGTATTAGTCTTGATGCCAGCTTCTGGTGCAGAATGTTTTCTCTTTGATGACCATTAGTTATATTAGGATTATGGACCACAAGGATTAAGGACCACTTGCTAATAATTCTCGATCATCAAAGAAACTATTTAGTAACACATGGATTAAAGGAGCATAAACCTATATATGTGTAGTCTGCCTGTCAAATTCTAAATTAATATTTGAGTCTAATATACATTTTTTTTAAAAACCAACAATTATAATGTTTTAAGACACATATTTTCAAAGTATTTATTAACACCCTCAGATGTAATTAAAATGTAGATGAATTATGTATCCAATGATCCTTGACCAATTGGCCAAGGTTAGATAACTCGTGTGTCCTCTCTTTGGAAAGGTCAAGTGTTCGAGTCATTCGTGGTGGAACAATTAATATGTGGGCTTCAACCAACAGTGTGGGAATGGAACTCGGTGGGAACACTATTTAGATAGAGGAAGTCGGCGGAGCTATCATTTGGGGGCGACTCCTTGTCTTGTGGTAGTTGAGGATATTAGGGACCTGAGAGCCATTGTGCATTCTCGCGGTTTACATGGGACAGTTCTTGATGGGCGGAAATTGTTTCCTCAAGTACTAGTCGTGTGAGAACATGAAATGCATAGACTATGCGGTAGCAATTAGCTACCTAGCAATTAAATATCCCAGTTAATTACAGAGGAATTAAATGGTATTTGAGCACATTAATATCAAAAGTGGCATATCTTTGTGAGAGTTTCATGCATGTGCACATTGATCCCCTGTACACTTACAAGTAGAAGTAACAGAGAGGATGATGAGGACTTTGGTCTCAATAGTGACAAATTAAAAATAGTGACAAAATTGAAAGTTCTTCAGTCAAGAATCAAGAAAATTGTCTCTTCTTGAAGTTGATCTAGACTTGATAGTATTTTGTTTGTTAAACAAAGTTTAAAATTAATAAATAAATACTACTAGTTTACAATTTTATTGATCCAATAAAGTGTTTTTTACTATTATTATTATTATCATCTCATCAACATCCCAGTGATGAATCAAGATTACCACTTGCATATTTGACTACTGTTCTTTTTATTTTACTCCAATCGATCTTGTGATCAAGTTTATGGTTGTTTCCTTACTGTGGATGCTTCTTGCCAGAAATTTTACCACATATAAAAATAGTTGATATTATAGAAAAGTGGAAGAATGCACTAGGGGCCAAATTGTTCTTGTGTTGTGGGCGGGCATCTAGCAACTAGTGTCAGATTAGTCAACTTCATCATGTCTTCATATGTGGATATATGAGTAATTTTTAGGAAGACTAGACATACTGTCCTCTTCAGTCAGATCTTTTGTTCCCCATTTTATATTATTATTTCCTTTTTGTGTGGCAGGGGTATTCACAATGCTCAAATATTCAATTTTAGATGTGCATTGGATAAATCATCGGGTTTGAAACGATAACTTATAAAATCCTCCAAACGGATAAAACTACACCACGTGAGCCCTGTGCGATGGCTAAATCTAGTGATGTAGAGACGGAAACTTGAACTTGAGACATTTGGGCTCAAGAAATCCACCCGATTCCACTAGACACTTCATGAGAGACGATTATATAATAATTTTAATATAATATATGGGTGTCATGTGTACGATAGGTGATATTTATCGAATACATTAGAAAATATATCATCCACATTTTTATTTTTTTCGACTCAGGGGTATTCCCACACTACTGGTGGCACAAACCCTACACTACCTTCAAGTCATGGGACATTCGTCTACCCACATGCCACCAAGCCAATCCCTAAGGCATTTAGGGCAGGAATTTCAGTTAATTAGATAGAAATTTTATTTGCAATTGTTGATTGGATCGACAGAATAATATGGATAAGTTATGATTAGATAATGAAATTTAGTTCAAAGAACTATGATTGTGATGCGTGATTATTTAGTAGGATAACAATATTTTATTTGACAATGATGATAAAGTCAGATAAATTTTCAAAATAACTTGATTACCGCAAATGAAAAATAGAAACATAATACTACTCACACAGATGAGGGACAAATTCGTCAATGATATTCACAAAAAAGCGGGTCGGGATTAGTATTATGGTGTGTAGTAAAAAATCTCAAACAATTAATAGACCTGGACTAAGCAATTTATCGTGGCCAATCAAGCTTCCGAAATGAGTCCTTAGCGTTTAATTTGATCCGGAAATCAAAATTAAATAGTAAATCGTTGCAAAAGCCTTACTTGAAGTGATTTACATTTGAATAATGTTGATTCAACTACTATTTTATAGGAGTCGATGTACTCAGACATATATGCAGGGTTGATTCTATGCTTAATAAATAAGTACTCACCTTGTTAAGAATTGTATTGTGAATGTTAATGATACTACAATCACATGCAATAATCCCGTCTTAGTTGGTTAGCATATGAATTTTGTTGAGGGAAATAATAAGTTATATGTATATATACATCACATCGACAACTATTTAAGTACAATCGAACAATATCTCTACAATGAAGTGATACTCTATACTAATATATATACACAGGAATAAAGACCTATATATAATAATATATGTGGTTATTGAGTATTAAGATTTCAGTCTTAGTTAGGGATTAATGAAGTGTCAAAATAGATAGTTTTAAGTGATTAATTTACAATTATAATTAATATTCCTGAATTCATTCATTATTGACATAATGGATTGAAATCTTTTAAGCCTATTTCAGTAGCTCAGTGATAGAGCGGAGCAATGGTCTCCTATTCCTTATGATAAACCAATCTTGAGTTTATTCCTAAACAAAAACATCACTAAAATTCACTAAGTTATTTGTCACATTTCCCCCTTGTTACCAGTTACCATACCTTTTTATTTATTGGTAAAAGCATTATATATATATATATATATATATATATATATATATAACCAATTCTTGCATGCGCAGGGATAGCAATGGGTCCCGGAATCCGGGTTAGATTTTCTATTCCAAGATGGTATTGCATCTCATATCCCACCGCAAAGATGATTGCCACGTGTATAGAAGTTACCATATTAATTTTGGAGCATAAATCAAGGCTAAATTGTGGGATTTTAATAAAGTAACTCATATACATGTGACAATCATCTGTGTGGTGGAATAACAGATGAAACACCATCCTGAAATAGAAGATATAAATCCGCCCGCACCCCGTCCATTTGGTACGAGTTTTAGAAGTATGAATATATGGATTTGGTTTCTGGGATAATTTATTTAGAAAAAAAAATGCTTATAGAAATTTAATAGTATTATTTTTAACAAAAATATGTTTTTAATATTTTTAAATTATAAAGTAAAGGTCATAGAAATCTAACGGGTCTACAAACATTGTCAAGGTATGAATTTTCTAAAATCTTAATGTGTCGAACTTCATGTCCAAACAATCTTAATGTGTCGAACTTCATGTCCAAACAGATAATAGGAAAACAAAATAATCATCGAAAGAAAGAAAATTTTTATTAATAATATGAAATTATGATTGAACAACTCGAATAAAGGCCTCAAAATTATTTAAAGGAACCAAAAATCCTAAATAAATCTGAAATAAACAAGGAAACATAATCCTAAAAACATAAAACACTTAAATGGGGAACAAATAGGCCTAATTATAAATTACGAAAGAACAGTCTTGTCGTTTACTTTGAGAAAATGGGTCTTAATAGAAAACCATGTTGTTTCCCTTCTTATTTTAATCCATTGCCTCTCGAAATGTGGATGAGATTTTTTATTCCACAAACGTGTTTCATCTTTTATTCCACCCCACGGATGATTGTAATGTATATAAATGTTACCATATCAAAATCCCACAATTTAGCAGGTCTGATTTATGATTATACACGTGGCAATCATCCGTGCGGTAGAATAGGAGATCAAACACCCTTATGTAATAGAAGATCACATCCGAAATTTAATTTGATCCAAGTTCAACCCGATGTCATCTTTAACTGCATCGTTTTTCATCTGTCAATGTTTCATCATTTATGACATTCATGCAATATACATACCATTAAAGTTTTTTTTTTTCATAAATACTATTAAAGTTTTTTTTTTAATCATAAATACCATTAAAGTTGTGCAAGCAGTTAGATGAAACTATATATATCTGGTGCCTTTATTGCAGGAAATTAGAGTACAATATTCTACGCTCGTGTGTAATGTCATGAATTGAATTTAATGGGTTGTAAACAGCAGCATAAAAAGTTCTACATCTTCAACTAATTCTAAAGAACACATTTTTGAGTATTCACGAGCTTCTTGCCAACAATTCACACCCATCCCAGCCAAAAAATTGCCTTTTTCCCTTGTGACACATTATGTACTAAAAAGCTAGGGGAGTTTGCGTTTCAATTTCAACAAACACTATATATGCATTTTAAAAAAAAACTTGAAAAGGAGCGTTATTTTTTCTAATCGCCCTTACAACACAAGATTCTATATCAAAGTTACACGGTTTTTAGGTGGTGGAGGGGGGACTGGCCTCCCCAACATTCATTAAAAAAAAAATATAAATCCTGGCTTACATAGGATTTTTTTTTTTAAAAAAAATTAGTTAGAATTTATATGCATTTTAGTTAAATTTTTTATCTAGCTCACCCTATTTACGCGTATTGATACACCCAATATAAATCTTGGCTATAACATTGGGAGTAGAGTAATTTTTTTAATAAGTTGGGAGTAGTGTTTGGAGGATAGAGAATAAAAAACCTGTGTTTTTGTTCTTCAAAGAATTTTTAATAATCTTTGAAAGATCTGATTGAACTCCTTGGTTAAAGAAAGCATACCACTTGAGCTAAATTGAAAGGGACTCCTCTAAATTTAAGGAGTTTGCTTAAAATGTACTTAATAATGAAGCCAGGAAATTTGAGAGGTCCAGATTATTAATTCAAGGGGGAGAAAAATAAATAAAATGAAAGGTGGGGGTTGTTGAGCAAGATCCACTAGGAAGCACCCAAGCTGTAAAGTCAACCCCCAACAAAACCTGTGTTTTTGTTCTGTCAATTAGTAATTTTTAATAATCTTTGAAAGTCGTGAAGCTATTAATGCGGATCTATCATCCTTTGAGAATAATCAAACGGTATGTCTGTCCTTCGCTTTTATTTCAATATATACAAGTATCAAATATAGGTCTGGCCTTCACTTTTATATAAATTAGCGTAAATTACGTTTTATGTCTGAAATTCATAACAAATAATTTTAACAATTAGAACGATAAGAATTTGATATTCTTTTTAGTAAAATGCATAAAAAAAATATTATAGATAAATATTGAAAAGAATAGTTCTAAAAATTATTTTCTAGAACAATATATATCAATTATATTGTCCAATGGCGGAGGGAAAGGGCGGCCACTCCGGGGCCCGCCCCCCAATTTTTTTGAAAAAAGAAATTTACACTAGAAAATTTTTTTCTTAAAAAAAATTTAATTATAGTTTATATGATTTTTGTGTTTCGGCCTATACCGTTTTCGTGTATCGGCCTATCCCATTTTTATTTCTGGCTCTGCCCTTTGTATTGTCTTTGTTAATTTGGACGACCACCATATTAAAATGGTTTTGGATATTGAATTACATGTCATACATCTTCAAAACTAGTACTTCAATTTTAAGAAAATGATATGACAAACTGTTTAATTAATCAACTCAAAAAATGATTTGAGTTGATTTTAGCGATGAATAGCTCATCTTTTCATAGTTGATTTACTAATTTTTTTTGTATTATATTTAATCTTAGTTTGGTTAATCCTACAGCCAATGATGTGTAGTAATGCTGTCACAAAAATTGAATTTAGCGAAATTTTGATTTCGACGCTAAATTTTGGTCACTATTTTCCAATTTTTCATAGTGTCCTTTAGGGATTAGCTAGCGAACTTTAAAAAAGAAAGAGAATAAGTACTATTTTATCAATTTCAATGGGTTACTATATATAATATATGTGTGTGAGAGATGTCAATTTTGGTCCGATCCGCGCTAATTGGTTATTAAAAAATATATTATAACATACTTGGTTAGTTCAAAATAATTCAATGTGATTGTAATATAATGAATCACTTAACTGTGTCAAATTTAAAAAATAATATATTTGGCTGAAATCTATGTATATAGCATATTTAAATATATAGCATAAATTCCACCATATTAATAATATAACTGGTATTAGTAATTAACCATCATCTTCATCATCACATACATAAATTAATTAATTATGCCACAAAGTCATCATGCATGACTAGATTGCAAATGATAGCATAAGTCATGACCATACTCATACATGACATGCAATGATGTTAATTTATAAACATATCATGCATTCTTTAATTTTATTTTCAAATTTAAGATTCAAAGAGAGTCATAATGAGTTAATCTTCCAGTAAAACTTTGTAAGACTGTAGTCACAACCACCACAATTGAAAAATATATTGTAATATTCCCCATAAAAAAAATACAATTATTCCCAATTATTCCCAGTGTCACATCTTACTATAAAAATAAACTCATAAAGGTCATTAATCAACACAATTAAATATTCTCAACCGTCGATTTAGCAAGGGCTTGTTGAAAACCAATGGTGGATTTTCCTGCATGGACACTCAATTATACTTCCATGCATAATTAACGTACAATCAATTAATTATATTAATAGTGATTTGAGCGCTTATACCTAATCCCAAGTACGTATTGCATGGTCGAAAAGAATATTATTAGTATGGTTTTTATGCCTTCAATAATTGTTGTACAAAGGTATTTTTCGTCTCTTTGTAAAATGTCTCTTTGTCCCACGTGAGTGACATCTCACCGGCCCTCTCTAATATTGATCCCATTGGTTGTTCGAAATTAAACTAGAGATTGTTAATTGTTACTTAATTTGGTTTTTATAGCAATTAGAATTTTGAGATTACTCACTTAGAGTTGGCCCATCTAGTTGTGCAAGAGTTAATTAATCTAGTTTTTGACCATCAGGGTTTTACTATTCTTTGCAACGTGGGCTCACACGTAATTTGTGTACTAATTACTCGATATGCACGTTTTGAGAGCAATTACTAGTGCCTAATGTATTTACTAGTGCATAATTAAAAGGTAATTGTTGGTTCCGATGTTATCCCAAAGAAAAAATTAAAAATAAAATATTTTTTTCTTTAGTGCATCATTAATTATGAGACAAAAACTCATACTCATATAACTACATCCTAAACATTACAAAATAATATTTAAATTTGAATCTAATTTGCTTTTTGATTTGTAAAATGGGTTGGATATGTCTCATGAGTTTAAATCCATGAGATAGGAACATGAGACTTGCTCTTTAATCATGACTTATCAAGTTTTTTTTTTTTTACAAAAAAAAAAAACTCTTTTTTTGTTTAGTTCATCATTAATTAGTACTTTATAGGGGCTATTTTCTTAGATTTAATAAAGCTTTAAATACTCCTCCTATTTACAATTGTCTTTTTGACACATAAAAGGTTATTCAAAAAGAATGTACTTTTGATATTTTCAAGACTAATAAAAAAGATTTTCTCAAATTACCCTTCATTTATTAACAATAAGGTTTTTAAAAAATTCCCATGTTTCATTTATGACTAATAAAGGGTATTGGGTATTTTAATAGATTCCTTAATATGTGTTTTTTTTTTAAAATTTTGTGAATAGGATCGGAGGAAGTATGTTCAACAATTTTGGCACAAAAAGACTAACATTTT
The DNA here is from genome assembly GCA_016081115.2 of Rehmannia glutinosa. Classification (NCBI taxonomy): domain Eukaryota; kingdom Viridiplantae; phylum Streptophyta; class Magnoliopsida; order Lamiales; family Orobanchaceae; genus Rehmannia; species Rehmannia glutinosa. Next base: position 393,153 of record JABTTQ020001067.1, on the reverse strand, counting down.
GACATTTTTAAATTATGAGAAAAGATTTTCCCAAATTATCCTTAATTTGCCAACTAACACTAGTATGTATTAATTTAAAACAATATTTATGGTTAATTAAGGATATATTAGGTATTTTAATATAATAATTAATATCAAATTTTTTTTTAAAACGTCACTTATTTTGAATAGGAAAAGTATATTTCATCCTTTAACCAATAAAATTAATGAAGATCGAAACAACTAAAATTAAACCAAATTCACAGCCCTATGTGTGACGTATGGCCGTGTTTATACGCACACGTATATACATGTTCTATGTATTTATCTCTCTTAATTTTTTAAGAAGAAGAAATATTGTGATATAGTTTTAGAATCGATTGGTCAACGCAAGAAATCGACCACACCTCCTAGACTAGCCTTTCTACAAAGATATTTGTAGATTTTGGCATAAGTAGCAAGTAATTTGTGACCCTAAATATGCTCATAAACAATTGGATGCCTACATTGTTAATATTTTTTTATTTTAATAACGTGACATAGTTTCCCTCTTTAAGCAAGCAAGAGATTCCAAGTTTAGACCATGGTCAGGTCAGTATATCTGTCCCTCTCATGAATGATACAATTTTATTAATGACTGTGAAATATAAAATGTTTAGACTTTAGACCCCCTATCCAATTAGATGGACTATGCCACTCTGGGAATTGGTATTCTTTATTTAATTTCCAGAATTATCCCCCAAAATCATTGTACGTTTACTGTTCTGGTCTTGTGGATTGGGCTATTGCTAATTTAAATATGGGCTTTTTGTTAGACCCCAGACCTTTGGCCCATTTGAACCCCAGTGGGCCGTGGGGCATATGGACTATGGTTGGTATTATTTTCCAGTAATTTATGGATTGGATTACTATTTACATATAGGAACTTTAAGGAAGGCGAAAAATGTTTTCTTGCTACTAAATTTGAGACTCCAAGACTCAAAATGTAGAAATCTTGATTTATTCTACTAGTATTTCAGATTTTAATGTAATTACTCCTACTTAATGAAATTAGAATATAATAAATAATGTGTATTGAACCATTTTTGAAAAAAAAAAAACATTGTTTCTAACTTGATTCAACTTTCCTTCTATTTTAATTCTTTCTTCATTCTCTTTTTTGATTTCTTTATTTCTTTTCTTTTTCTAAATGGGATAAGCAGAAACTGCAGCAAAGAGAAATTGATGATTGCAACAAATGGATTGAAGTTACTTTGAGATACTAGAAAGTGTGAAAGATGATAAATGATAGAAAAGCAACAAGGAATCAATTGACTGAGGAGGTGAGTACAATATATTTCCAAAACAGCTTATTCCGCAACAGAATATCATATCCTAAAACTGCTCTCAGGCTTTTCAAGAAACCATAAGCACCAAGCATAAGTTTATCAAAGTCGTCGGTTCACCCAACAATGAAGCCAAGCTTCAGAGGCTAAGTTTATCGATGAAAAAGTTCCATCTCAAGTAAAAGCTTGGGAGGTCAACCAAATGCCGCCAGATATCAAAAAAGTGAGCAAAATGTTAATCACAGGAATTATTATTATGGAGAAGAGAAGCTAAACTGTACACCAGTCTTCCCTTGATCATGCTCCAGTTGTTTCAAAATGTAGCAGTAGTTGACCTGGTCAACATGTCGAGCTGTCAGCAATATTATCTTCTTGAAAAGCAGTATACAGATCGAAAAACAGAAGGAAATCATCGCCCTTGAGCGTTAAACAGATACTATCATTGAGGTTTAGCCTATTTACAAAAAACTCCAATTATCTTTCAGAATTACAAATACCCCCTTAAGGTGTTACATACACCGGATTGAGGTGTGTATTTACCTAACAAATGCCCCTCTTTTGAGGGGTGCAATTTGAAAAACAAAAAACAAATGTCAAGGGGGTATTTCTAATTTTGAAAGATAACTGAATCTTTTGTAGTTAAGCTAAACCTTAGGAATATGTTTTATTATCCCTTAATTCTATTCATTTTTTTATAAATTAAGAGATTTGCAACAATTTCTTTAACTGCTTTACTCTAGAAGAACTTAATAGACACTTTCCTTTTTTTGGAGTGATGATGGGAACAATAGTAGGATAGGATTATTAGGAAATTTCCCAATGATGTTACCCTAATCCTTCTCGTCCTCCACATCAAGTAATATATTAGCCATCTATCCACACAACATTGTTTCATCAATGAAACAGGGGATATCTCGTTTTGATAATAGTTTATGACATTTAAATTGATCTACTTCCTATCAAATTGCAAAACTATGTGATAGCCTTATTACAAACAAAAAAGCAAGGGACGACAAATATCCAGAACTGCATCTAACAAAATGGATGAATTTTCAAATTATTGTCTTATTAAACACTTTAGACAGCAGATAAAGCATAATCCCACAGCTAGAATTCCCTTCTAGAAATAATTTTTTGCTTTCTGAAGATTGTAGAATCTAAGTCACATTCAGAATGTGCAAGTCTTTCTTTTAGCAACGCAACGCCAGCAAGAAAGAATAGAATCTGACAACGGATTTTAATGAATGAGCAAAAGCAGAACAAAATTACCTCCATGCGAAATAGCTTGGTTGGTATAATGATTCCAGCTCCAACACAGCTTCGGAAAGAATCTCGAAATTTCTGCAGAGAAAATCCTTTGTATGCATTCTCAGTTAATTTATTCAGGCTACCAGTGCAAGCAAATACATGTCCATGGATACCGGCATCCCTAAAAACCTTCAAAGGCAGATCAAAAGAAAGGTCTGCAAAGCCAGTCAGAGCAAGATCTCCACCAATATGATCTATCCCAGTATCATCGGAATTTTCATTACTAGAATTATCTCTGACAAATCTTCTAGGCTCAGCGGGACCCAGTCCCCTTGACTTGAAACCTAAAACAGATGTTGGCCCTCTCAAGGAGCAAACGGGAGAAGAATTACCACCCATGAAGAACCTCTCAGGCAAGTATGAGGGTGTACTCAAAAATCCGTTACCCCATGGAAACACAACACCACCTGAAATACCAACATTTAAAGCAGCCCGGTAGAAGCCCAAGGGGATGGCATAACGAAAATCAACCTCCTGTTCAGAAAGTCGCATACAAATAAGATATTATTCTAACTACTTGATCATTAGCATGTACATTGTTACAGAATGGTGTTAAAAATAATCAGTCCACTTCAGCATTTCTCTAGAAACACAACAAGCTTGCCTAAAACATTCAATAAATTCATGGAAAATGATAAAAAGAAAAAAGAAAATTTAAAGGTCCATAGAAACATCCAGTTGATATAAAGCATGAGGGCCATGTCACATATGTTATAGTAAAACACGAAATAAGCAACATATGTTTCCTAAACACACGGATGGTAGAAAGATGTATAAGAAAATGTAGTACAATAAGAGGACTTCATAATCAAAAGGAAATTAACTTTAACATGTCAAAGAAATAAGAGATGATTTCTCAAAATATTAGGGGATGATGTTACAATGTGTCTCAATCAAACAAAAATCTTGCCAGGTTTACTGGGAAAAATATAAATTGAAATTAAAGAAAGAAAACAAAAGAGCAACATGAAACCTGACGAATAAAGCGTAGGCTCCGAATATCAGGAAAAAGACCACCAATTTGAGTAGTTGAAACAAAAGCATGTCCACTAGTTGGCCTCATTGGTGAATCTCTTCGGTCAATCTTAAACACATATTTCAAAGCTGAGGACAAACTATGACCGAGCTGCCTCCTTACTGTGTGGGAAGACATTTGGGATGGATCTGTTAAAGTACGCCAAGAGAGATTGTATGATAAATCATGGTTCCCAGTTGATAATAGACCAAGTGAAAGGCCAAGCCCTTGCTCTTTATAGGAAGAAAACTTCAACCAATCTTGGGAAAGCAGAGATATTCTTGCGGACAAGGGAGTTGAAATTGATTTGAATCTGGGCAGAGAAACTCCTGTGCTAACTTCCGATGTTTGACCCCAGCCATAAGACACTGAAGCATCCCATAGATCTCCATAACCAAAGAAATTCTTCAGTTGCGCTAATCCTTCTAGAGACCAAGACCTAGCCTACAAAAACACTTTAGAATATCAAAAACATAAGAGCATATGTAAATGAAGGAAAAAGCAATGCAATAATCTTCCAGGGACAAAAAATGGAATTGCCCATAAAACATAAGACGTGTAAATCAAGGGGAAAGTTGAAGAAAGAAACATTGCACCAACTTTGCAACCCTACATTTTGTTTTTTCAATCTTAATGCTTTGGTGTGATACCAACCATAACCATCTTTTTCCAGCCTATCTGTCACCAATCTTTAGATTTACAACAAGTTAAAACATCCATATTCCACAAGTACTGATTGTAATGAATTCTTTAACCATCAATTCGTTGAAATGAACAGTTCATTGATTGTCGCCATTGCCCAATGGCTATACTGATTTATTTGTTGTATTGCCTGCAGCTGCAGAACCCAAATCAAAGCTTGTTTCTAGAAACTCAATTTATGTGGATTTGCTGTTGCTAAACCCTCGAGTGAAGCTACAGGAAAATCCTAATGCACATCAATCCCAAATAAATTTAGCCCAAGTCCAATCAAATTTAAATCCTCACTGACATTTCCAAATTCCAAACAGCAAGTAACTAACTAAAACAAACAAATGCACTGATTCCATTCCTCAAACTTAGATTAAAAAAAATGAAATCAAAGAGTTCAAAAGAAACACTACTCCATGAATGGTACCTCAGGTTTTGAATAAACCCCGACATTTCCAGTAAGCATCTTCGCCTCAGAAACCTGAATGACGACGTTCGCGGTTCCAGGCAGCTCCGGTGGGCCCGCATCCAGTGTAATATTAACCGAATCAAAAATATCGAGGCCCTGCAGCCGCGCGTTGGCAACAGCGGCGGCCCGTAGCAGCTGCTGGAAGCTAGTGGCATCCCTGAACACCGCCTCCACCTCGGACTCGATCAAAGAGTCCTTGGTCTTCGTGTTGCCCTTGATGATAATGTCATGTACCCGGACCGGAACCCGCTCTGTGGAAAGACGCCCGAATAGGGACTCCATATTGGCCCGGTCCATTCGCATTCGGGCCTCAGGAGTCACGGTTTCTTCTTCATCTTCTCCTTGTTCCAGCTCGGAGTCTTCGTCTTCTTCATCTTCTTCGATTTCTTCGTAAGGTTCCGGGTCAGGATTTGGGCTCCCTGGCTGGCTGGATTGCGAGTCGGCCTTGGTCTTACCTTCCATGGACGGAGTATTTGTTGCTTTTTACGAGTGTAATGTGGATTGTGGATTGTGGAGTAAAAAAGTGGCGGCGATCGGCGGCAGTAGGGCGGGGTGGGAGTTGATGCTAGGGAAATGAAATCATCGACACGACACCGTTTGGGTTGAGGGCTTTGTTAGCAGCATTGTGGTGTGTCAGTTCTTTTCTTTTTTTCTTTTTTTATTATTTATGGTCTGTCAGTTCCTAAATTGCAACTTTGTTTGGTAATTATTATTTCTTCCACGAAAATATGAATAGTAAAAAAATCCATGTAACTATTATAGGAGCGTAAAAAAATTGAATTGAGTCAATATCTTATTTTTCAAGTTACTTTAATTTCTATCGAATTTCAATAATTTTGTTTTAAGTTTATTCGATTGTTAATTGAGTTGAGTTCATTTTTAGGGAAAGTATAATATTTCATTAAATTAAGTCGGCTAAAATCTCTGATTTTAACCACAACAAAACCACATCATTTCCAGACATAAAAGAAGTACGATGAAAAAACAAAAGTTGCTAAGAAATGAGCCAATTATTACATTGTCGAGGAATAAAAATATACTATTACTTTAATTGAGTCGAGTTTTTGAACGAATTTTAATTAAGTCAAATATAAATCGAACTCAAGTAGTTTGTCATTTTAAATATATTTTATTATTTTGTCAAAAAAATCAAATTGACACGCGTTTCATGTTTTTATCAAACAAAATGTGAATTGACATTTTTTTTACAATCAATCTAAAGAGGAGTATTGATTAATTTTATTTATTTTGATAGTCCTAATTATATAAGGAAACTTGAGATATTAAAAAAATAGCTAGAGAACGAAAATGATTAAATAATTAATGAGAAGGAATCAAAAGAAATTAGAAAAAATATAAAAGTATTCATAATATCTTTAAAAGAAATTCGAGATAAAAACGCACTTAAGTAATCAAGTGGAATTCTCAATAACAAGTGACGAGGCACAACTAGGGATGGCAATAGGTAGGATTCTATGTCCTCCATATCCATCCCCATCGGATATTCAATTTTAATACTCATGTCCATACCCACGGTTATTTAATTTTCATACTCATCCCCATACCCATCGGAAGATCGGGTATCCATACCCTATTACCATTTACCACTTAAAATTATATTTTCTCAAAGTGCAGTTATTTCAATGAAGCTATGGAAATTTACTAAATTATTAGGAGAAAAAAAAGAAAAAAAGAATAAAGATAAGAATTAGCGAACTAAATATTATAGAAAAATAAAAATATATTAGAAAAGATGCAAAGCATGTGGGTTGGTGGATTTTGATTGGAATTTAGGAAAAGAAACTTATTTTTAAATATAAATGCATAGATAAGCATTAATAAATATATATGAATATATTATATAATATTATTTAATCGGATATCAAAATGTATTAGTAGTTCCCTTATGTGTAGGATGTTTTTAGTATTTCTCCTCCATACCCATACCCAAAAATATCCATACACATGCACCCATTTATTTAATCGGATAAAAGATACCCTTCATACCCTCCTCCATTAGGGTTGGGTATAATCCTTAATTTTTCTCCCGAAAATTACCATCCCTAGGCACAACTCAATTAGTAAAGGGACATACAATAATAATGTAGCCTTTTTTTGGGGGGAGGAGGGTAAAGGAATTAGTAGAGGTGGCAAAATCAAGCTTATAAAATGTATTATTATTTCTCCATAAAAGTTTAGTTGATACTAATACTTGGCATTTAGTGATTTTTAGGCAAAAAAGTCAGCCTATTAGGCAATATTCATTTTTTCAAGTCGGTCCAAAAAAAAAAAGCAAATCTTCAACTTATTCCCTAAATGGGCTTGGGTCGGGTTACTTTCTCCCCATTTCCAACTCTAAAATTAGTATTACATATTATACAAACATTATATATAATATATAAAAACATATAATTTAGTTTTTATTGATTCAATTAATCAAGTGGACCATTTCTATTCTACATTCAAATTATTAATCACACCCCCTTCATATAATTTCAAAAATGTCATTAGTTTAAAAGACTATGATACCCTTACTTAAATAAATAAGTTCTAATACACTCCATCTTCCTCACACTCACCCACATTTTTGTAAAAAGCTGAATTTATTTTTTTTAAACCCTAGATTTTCAAACACTCACATTGTTGCAAATATGAACAAAAAAAAATTAATTTTGTCGAATAATATAAGTATATCTTTAATTTGCAACTTAAAAGTGTGTTATTTTTCCATTTTTACAGTTGAAAATTTACTGTTGAATAACAAAAGTGCGACACTTGGCACGATCGCAATGTAGTTAAAAAATTTCTCGTGCCATCGTGCCAAGTGGCACGATCGTAGTTACTTTTCGATCATGTCATCTATCGTCTTCTTCCCTAAACTCAGACAAAAACCAGGAAAAAAAAGTTATGTAACTCTAGAATTCAAACCAAATACAATTACCCAACACTTATACCCAACAATTACCCAAACTAATTCAACAATAAGTGCGAAATTAGAGTAAGATATTAAATTTAAAATTAAAATAAAATAAAAATTGTGTAATCCAAAAGATATTACATCTTATTTCGTTGCCGGAACAAAGAAGATTGGCGGAATTTCTTCTGTTGTCGTCGCCACGCCTTGGGTTTATCATTTTGGGTGTATTTGAGAGGAAAAATAAGGAAATGGGTAAACTTGGAAAAAAAAGGGGTGTATTAAACAATTGGATTATTTAAAACATTAATGTATTTAATAATAAAAACTTATAATTCAGTTATTTATTGCACCACCCTTAATCAAAATCAAAATAAAACTGAATCCAAAATCAAGAACTTAAAAAAAAAATAAAAATTTACCAAGGTACACCGTACACCGCCGAAACAAATTCAAATTAGGCTATTCACTATTGTCTCCCACCTCAGGTACTCAACCCCTTTCCCTCTCTGAAAATTGCAAAAGCCATTCAAATCCACATTGCAAGAATACTCAATCAATGTCAATCAATGGCAACACTCTGTACAATAATCTATTCTCTTCGCTGATTTCCGACATCAAATCCTATAATGGGATTGACCCTCTCCTCCCTTGGCTTCGGTAATCATTTCACTCCTCCACTCGAACTGTGTGGTTTTGGTGCAGTTGATATGTAGATTAATTTCACTTTTCTCATTTTTTTTCTTCTGAGCAGTGGGATAAGAAAGATGAAAGAGACGCTACCGCCTCAGCTTCTGAAAGAGAAACTGCCTCGATTTCTTCAGAAATGCTCAGAGACTTTCATAACCGACCGCCGTTACTCCAACGATTTGCGCTACCTTCGCGTTTGGTTGCAACTGGTATCTCTTTCTATTATCCGCTAACAGATTATTTGATTTTTGTTTTCGGTGTTGTCTATCATTCGGGTTTGGGTTTTATTTTTTCATTTTTTGGTTTGCATTTCAACTTTTAGTTTGCTTTTTGTGGATTGATTTGTGCACCATGTTTCAAGAGATACAGTGCGATTGCTAGTAAACAATTTTATTACAGTTTCTTTTAATGTCTTTTGAGTTAGTGAAATTGAGCAAACAAAATCGGAATTGATGAATATTCTACTCATATTTGAGTGGAAGTACTTCTAAATCCACACTTTAGGTTTTCAATTCCTTAAGATTGAAGGCTATAATATTGTAATTGGTTGAAACGAACTCGGAGTAGCTTATTCGTGTTGATTTTCTGTATGTCCTATAATGTAGATGGATTTTGTGGATGATCCAAAAGCAGTTTTGAAAACAATGGAGATGAATCGGATAGGGATGAAGAAGTCTTTGTTTTACCAGGCGTACGCTCTCTATTATGAGAAGATAAAGAAGTTTGATGCTGCTGAGAAGATTTATCATTTGGGAGTGCAGAAGTAAGAAGCTTTTCTCAGTTGTGCGTTTTAGGGGTAGCAGTTTTTCATGGGACATGATGGTAACTATACATGGTCATGCTAGGACAAACTCTTATACACTTCTACCTTTTTGGCTACATCCGTATTAGATACCTTTTGTTGCGTAAGGATTATGATATGAATTGAATAAACTGATATGTTGCAATATCTATTTTTTCGAAGGCTTTATATTCTGTGTGCGTTGCAGTGATCTCCCTAGGAAGCCAACTATTTCTTTTCCGTGTTTGCTTTCAAATTTTTGATGGACAAGTTTCTTTACGCAGTTTCACTATGAAGCCTTCTTAGTCATTTATATGTTCATTTTTAAAATGATAAGCTTTGCAAAGGCTCTGTTTATGACCTTAAATTTAATTTAGGCTTTATTGGCCTTTAGCACAACTTACATATTATCATTGTTTACAAATAACATTGTTATTCTGTACCTCATTCTATAGTATTTATTTGTTGAAACTCTTGTATAGTACATGATCATAGTTACAGATATCTATTGTTTCATTAAATTTCATTTTATTTCACTTGTACAGCCTTGCAGAGCCTGCTGATGAGTTGCAAAAGTCGTATGAGCAGTTTCTTCATCGAATGGAACGACATAAAAATAAGAGAGCTCAGGTATTTTATTAATCACATTCCGCCTAATACCTCTTCCATTGTCAGTAAGGTTTCTTCATTACCTAACCATGGGCACACATACTGCAGCTACAGAGAGGGAAAACAAACAGCGGACCACAGAATCATGACAAGGTTAGAGTATGTAAAGATGATTCACAAAAGGCGGCTTATAGCCAGCCTGCACAAACCTGGCAGGAAGAGTATCTGCCTGAGAATCAAGCTAAGTTTGCAAATATTGGAAACAAGATGGTCTCTTCTCAAAGCTCTCAGAATGATATGTCTATGAAAGATGCAAATCATAACCACATGGCAGCAAAATCCAGTAATATTGGATTACTCAATGACCAATTCTTTAAAAAGGTGGCAGTGACTGATTCTGAAGTCCAAGTAAAATTGGAACAAGAGGAAAACAGAAAATTTGGGGGTGATGATACGGTTGTGGTTAAGTTTGTAGATACTGCCATCGTTGGGAAATCCAACGCTGAAGATGCACGACATCATGGTCTTGTGGAGCCCACAATTAACACAAAAGAGGCCATGAATGCTATTAACAGCATGTTCCGAGAGCCACTAGAGCCATCGATTGCTGGCAGAAAAAGTAGGAACCAGTCCAAAACTGTTAACGACTTGAAAAATGGATTCAAGGTTTTCAGTGATGAAATCTCAGAGACCGAGTTAGGATCGTCTCAGCAGACCTCGTCGAAGGATCCATCAATGACCCAACTTAAAAGGGCTAACGCTAATCAGTCCCTGGACGAACCATTTGAAATATATCTTGATGGCGAGGAAACCAATGATTTTAAAGAAAAAGTAAATGAAAAAGGTATGCAAGCTTCGATATCTAGTATGCATGCTTCTGTGTTTGCCAAACCAAATGATCTCCCTTCAGAATGTTGTAAGGATCCAAATCTGAGGAGGAGGGCCCACCAAACTGGACTCCGGGAGGATACAGTTGTTTATCGATTTGTAGGGTCAACCATCTCAGATGAACCAGAGGTGGAAAATGCTTGGCACCATGGCCTTGTAGACCCTACCATTAATTTGAAGGAGGCTATGGAAGATATTAATAGCATGTTTGGAAAGCCAATAGAATTTGCCAGGAAAAGCAGGCTAAAGAAACATGACAAAGCACCTGATGTGAAAAACAATTGTGGAGAGTTTCTGATACTTCCCGATGATGAACCAGACAATAAAAAGGCTGATGTGATGAACAATCACACTGGGTTTTTGATACTTCCTGATGATGAATTAGATAATCAACATGATAACTCCTTGCCAAGCTCATCTACCAGAAAAGGGAGCGATTTGTTTGAACAAACTCTGTGCACAAAAGAGGCAGTGGCTGAAATCAACAAATTGTTTGCAATGCCAATGGATTTCTAAAATACTGTAAGCAAGACATTCTTAATTTTCTTTTGGATTTTGTTAACTTGCTCTTAAGTTCATTCAGTCTGCGCTCTTGATCATATATTCTATGTCATTTATGATTTTGTGCTCTTATTCTGTGTGTTTTATAGCATTTATCACAATTTGGTTTGATGTCTGGAGATTTTAATACTCCTATGTAGCTTATTAGCTTTATGTAGGAAAGTACTTAGCTGATGAAAGAATCAAGAAGCAGTAATACACTAATACTTAATAGCAAGACTTCAATTCATAAATGATTTGCAGCTTACAGACTTAATGTTAGCTTAAAAATATTGAACCAGATTGGTAAATAAATAATAATACAAAAACAAAAAGAAACAAAAGATTGAAATCAAGCCTTATCAATTCTCAAGGACCAGGGTTAAGAAAAATAATAATCAGCTTATGGTTCTTCTTCCTTAGGAGCACAATGAGCCGGGCGGAAAGCCAATGGACCGGCAGCATATATTACAGCCTCGTAGTTAGATCCCAAAATCCTCTTGTCTTCATAACGAAGTGGAGCACCGTTGAGACCATAGTTGACATTGGTGAGAAAGTTACACGTTTTGAGAGGCGAAGACACCAATTTCACTTTGCATGAATGTAAAGGATGGTCCAAGAAAGAGTGGCTCAACTTAAAGCCTTTAAGCTCTGCATAGAAATAACCGTTTTTATCGGTTTCACATGCCTTGTAATAGCTGATTCGATTTCTATGGTCTTTGCAGATAACGCTAACAGTTGCAGTTTCAATCGGCTTGGAACCATCAACGGCCCACGTTCCATGTTGCTCACAGCTTTGGCAGTAGACGACTCCTTCGACCACCACGTCCGTGACCTTCTCCGCTAGTTTTGGTGGCTGTGGGAGTGGTTCTTCGGCGGTGGTGAGGTGGATGGCGAGTGAGAGAAAAAGGAAAGGAATGAGAGCAATGAGTTGGCTGCTTGCCATCTTTATGGCTTCTTGTGAAGATGTGCTTTATTTAGAAGATTGTATTGGGAAATTGCTTGAGAGTGTTGTCGGATTTGATGGTATATATAGTTGATTTGTGGCGTTTGTTGGGTTTGAATTTGAATGTTATATCGACGTGGGGACAACTAAATTTGTATTTTTGGATAATTTGGTTTCCTAATTATTGCTAACGTGATGACCACCTTCATAGTTCTTGATGTCCTGTTTGGAATTTTTTTTTTCCTGGGATATGTTCTGTTGTTTGGATTTTGATCAAATTGTTCCCTGGGGCATATGTGAGCTGGTGAAAATTTGGTGGAGATTTGGTGGGAATTCATACCGAATAACATCCGTATGGGTTCGATTCGGAGAGAGATCAACTAAAGATTTGATGGGAACTCATGTTGAATAGCATTCGTGTGGGTTCGATTCGGGTGGAGATCAACTATTATTAGATTTGGAGGGTCTAACATAGTTGTTCTTTTTATTTTGGAGAATCTGGTTGTACGTTAGCAGACCCTACCATAATTATCCAAAAAAAAAAAAAAACAGAACATAAATAACCATGAAAGTGGCGTTCACGTTGGTATTAATTAGGAAGCCAAATTATCCAAATACAAATTTTAGTTGTCCCCACGTGCACTCAAAAAAAATTATTTGCCCCCACGTTGATATTACATATTGAAATTGAAACCCAACAAACTCCACAAACCAACTATATATATACCCATCAAAGATTCAAAAATCCAACAACACTCTCATCAACCATTTTCCCAATACATTCTTCTAACTTGACAAGTAGTCATAAAAATGGCAAGCATCCAACTCACTGCTCTCATCATACCTTTCCTCTTTCTCTCACTCTCCACCGCCGAAGAACTACTCCCACTCCTCCCACTCCCACTCCCACAGCCATCAAAACAGGTGGAGAAGTTCAAAGACGTGGTGGTCGAAGGCCTCGTCCTCTGCCAAAGCTGTGAGCAATACGGAACAGATGACGTGGATGGTGCCAAGCCTATCGAAGCAGCTACCGTTCGTGTTATCTGCAAATTTCGTAGAAATGGATTCGTTTATGACAAGACATTTGAAACCGATAAAAATGGTTATTTCTATGGAGAACTTAAAGACTTGAAGATCTCTTCCTTGGAACAGCCTCTACGTTCATGCAAAGTGAAATTGGTGTCTTCGCCTCTTTCAACGTGTAACCTTCTCACCAACGTCCACAATGGTCTCAACGGTGCTCCGCTTCGTTATGAAGACAAGAAGATTACGGGAACCAACTATGAGGCTGTAGTATATGCTGCAGGTCCATTGGCTTTCGCCCCGGCTAATTGTGCTCCTAAGGCAGAACAACCATGATCGATCACCTGATGATTATTATTTTCCTTAATCAACCCTGGTCCGATCTTTGAGGATTGATAAGGCTTTATTTCATTTTTTTTTCTTTTTTTTTTTGTATTGTCTATCAATCCCCGTCAATATTTTTCAGCTAACATTAACGTTTGTAAGCTGAAAATCATTTATGAATTTATATGTGATTTGCTTTCATACATTTTGAAACCTTGTCATGAAAGTGAACCCCTTTGTGTTGATTAAGAGAATTTGAGAAAATCATATATAACTTCAACCATTTTTGTCAAAAAGTTGGAGTAAATCAAAGTTGAGTAAAGTGAATTATTCGTTTCAGGGGAAGATTTATTTGTTTGAGGGGAGCTATTTATCTGCTTCTCTGATTATATATGTGATGACTTTCCAACCAATAGCGGAGCCAGGAGACCTAACAGGGTGAGCCGATATACGAAAATGGGGTGAACAAGATAGAAAATCCAAAAAAAATAATACAAATTATAAATATATTTTTTTTAAAAAAAAAGTTCTCACTGGAAAAAAAAAAGGGGTTGGGTCACGTCCCAGTCCAGGATCTTGTGCCAGTGTTTCCAACATAAATTGATTGTGTGATACTGCTTAATATCGTGTTTGGGGGTACATGAGCTGAGTTTGGTTTTGACAAAAATGTCAAAGAATGAGATTGTTAAGTCTAATTTCTTATATATTGCCGTGTCGTTTATTAATTTCCCATATGCAGTAAAATTGATGCCGCAACTCAGGTTGGCAAATCGCGATCCAACATCATCATACCAGTAAATCGGTTTAAATTAATTTAATTTGTGGCAACAAATTTTGACACCAGACATTACAGTTACATCAAAATGCAAAAAAAGAAAAAAAAAAAAGAGTTAAACCAAATTAAACATAACTGTAATGTGTCAAAATTTGTTGCCACAAATAAAATTAATTTAAACCAGTTTACTGTTATATTGATGTTGCATCGTGACATTCCAACATCAGTTAAGACATTAGTTTTACTGCACAGCGGAAATTAATAAAAGACCCCGACCCCTTTGGTATTTTTGTCAAAACCAAACTCAAGTCATGTACCCGCAAACACGATGTCTAGCATTATCACACCAATCAATTTATGTTGGAAGTCATAGCATAATCAGAGAAGCAGATAACTCCGCCTCATACAAATCAATTTTCTCAAATTCTTTTAATCAACTCAAAAGGTTCAGTAGACACTTTCACAAGGTTTCACAATATATAAAATGCAAATCACATACAAATTCATAAATGTTTTTCAGCTTACAGACGTGATGTTAGCTGAAAAATATTGACACGGACAGACAAATAATACAAAAACAAAAACAAAAAACAATTCAAATATTAAAGCCTTATCAATATTCCTCAAGGACCAGGAGGGATATATAAGGGAAATATATAATAATAATCAGGTGATATCGTTCGACGTGGGAACAACAAATAAATTTGTATTTTTGGATGATTTGGTTTCCTAATTATTTATTACTAACGTGATGGCCTCCTTCATAGTTATTTATGTTCTGTTGGGATTTTCATCAGGCTGTCCGATTACTTAAGATATCGACATGGACTAATTTATGAGTGTCAAAAGAAAAAAATCGTAACTAGTATTGATTTTAATAGTTTTAAACACCGAGTACAAGTTTTAAACTCCAGCGTTTATTGGGTTTGAACTTGAATATATGATATTGTTGGGGTAAAATCGGTTTTTTCCTATTTCATTTATTTAATTCTCTCTAATTAATTATTAGCTCATGAAAATCATCAATTGGGCCAAGTAAAAAAAAAAAAAAAAAAAAACACGAACCTCAGCTTATTACATCAAGCCCACGAGGCTCACAACATAATATCATGCCCTAGAGGCTCAATTCGTTATATTCGGCTCATACTGATGCGGCTCACAGTCTTAGGTATCGATAGCCTCTCCTTCATTATTTTTCATTAGGCACAATCTAACTGTTGATTACTCTCTGTACTGGATTTTTCTCCTATATTATGTTGACTTAAACATCGGAGGGGCTTCCCGAAGACACCCTGGAACCCTTCTCACCCTGTTTGTGTATTGCATGTCAGATACCTTAGCTTGGATTATCCTAACTCGGAATGAGTTGCACGCATTTTTGCAACATCAAATATCAAGGTGGGGACAACTAAATTGATATTTGGATAATTTTGCTTCCTAATTAGTAGCAACGTGATGGCCACTTTCATAATTATTAATGTTCTGTTTGAATTTGATCATTCTCTCCATGGAAACGCCATCTATTTAGTAGTTATATAAATTTGATGTTGCCATCTAATTGTAATTGGGTTTGATCCATGTAAATTGTAGTTAAAATGATGTAAAAACTAAAATATAATGAGATTGATCAACTACATGACAAGTCTAATAATAATGTTTGTCATATAACTAAATGGGTTCGTGCAAACTCAATTTGACAAGTGCAGTAATATTTGAAGTCTCTCATAAGACTGTCATACGGATCATAATCCTTAAGACGAATTTTATAATATAATACGTATGAAAATTCAAACATTAAATATAAAAGTGATAATCTTTTAATGTCAAAAGAAAAAAAAAATGTAACTAGTATCATTTTAATAGTTTCAAATTACTTATCATACATTTATGAATTCAAAAAAAATATTCAAGTTCAAACTTAAATATACAAAACAGAAAAATAGTTTAGATAATGTCATTCAAATTATTTCTTAATTTGTAAAAAGCAGAATAATTTCAAATATAATTGTTTATCCAGCTTGATGTGCAGAAGTATTGAACAGAGTAACATAGTTTTTTTTTTTTAATTAACTTCAATTTTATCTGGATCAGCTAATAACATAAATTTTTTTTTAGTCCTCTGAGGGAAAGAACTCTCTGTTTATGATCTCTTCAGCAGTAACCATACATCCATTTTTCCTCTGCCTCTGCTCCCCATCTTAATTCACATACAAAATACCAAAAAACAAGCCAAAAACCACACATTTTATCCTCAACCCCTCTATATGTACACCTCCCAATTCTCATGTCTCCACATTCACAAGCAGCAACAATTCTCCCCCACACACAAGAAATACAAGAAACAAGACTCTAAATAATTACAATTTTCAACTTCATGCATTGACCTAAGCTTCATTTGACATAATCTCAATTTCTGCCCACCAAAGAGGTGACAATTTCGGAATCGCCCCGTCGGGCCCTATCCCCGTTATCTCTCTCAACCTCCCACAAACGTCTCTCATCGACGGTCTCCGTCTCGGGTCAGGATCAGCACAAGCCCTAATCACACCACCAATCTGTTGAAGTTGATCTTCCCTATACGTTCTTAAAGTCGGGTCGACCATTTCTCTGAGAGGTTGTGGTCCTCTAAGATAATCCGACGCCCAATCTTCAAACAAATCACTACCGGCCGAATATGGGAGCCTACCGGTTATCATTTCAAATAGTATGACGCCAAAGCTGTAGACATTAGTCTCCGGATTTGAATGGCTCTCGGCCGCGACCCCTTCGTCCCAAAAGACGAAATCGGATAGTTTGGCGGCGTAATCTTCGGTTAGGTAAATAGATGAGGAGGTCAGGTTTCTGTGGGCTAATGGCGGTCTTAGTTGATGCATGTGGTCCAGGCAGTATGCTATGCCCATCGCGATTCTCAATCGCATTAGCCAGTCCAAGTGTTCGGCTTCTTTTACTGCAGAATTCAGTAAATAGACAGAGTTAGCTGAACACAGATTATGGGATGAGATCTGAAATAGGCTTCATTCAGTATACATGGAATGAAGAGAATTTAAGCACTCACTGTGTATATGCTCGAAGAGAGTTCCATTGGGAGCATACTCGAAAACCATCATCCTAGTGAAAGGTTCCTGTTCTTCACAAAAACCAAGTAGGCTGGCGAAATTCTTGTGATTCACTTTTGATAACGTGTCAATCTGAAATGCAGATCACACTGAATCAATTTCAAGAAATATAAAGAGTATCGGGCCATCGGCATCACTCCATAAAATAGGCACTGCTTTTTAAAACTCGAAATGGGCATAAATCCGGGATGTCCAACCAAGATTTACATGATAAATACAATTTCATGTTTCATAAGCACGTAAATTCAAGTTGTTAAATTCAAACTCACTCTTGACAATGCCAAATTCCAAGATTCCAGATTTGTAGAACTTAAAAATGTTTATGAAAACTAAAAGATTTCGATATAATCACGTAAGAGGTACCTTCTTCCTGAACTGAGCTTCCAGATAGCTAGACCAGTCCTTAGCAGACGCCATTGCAACGGATACAACTGCTATCTCAACTCCACTGGACAATGTACCCTTGTAAAAATTACAGACCGATGATGAACCAATCACATTACTAAAATCCTCACAAGCAGCCTCAAGTTCAGATCTCTTGAGCTTTGGGACACCTGCGACACCAAAGACGGATTAGTTTGATAATCGAGAATGTCTGTTCACTATGGTCAATCAGTGATGGCACACGATTCTAAAAAATGGTAAATAAATTTTAATTCCGTTAGTGTATGCCTCATTATGCATGAGCCTTGTATTTAAATTTGTATCATTTTAATTCCTTTGAATTCTTTTGCCACTCATAAATTAGTCTACTGAGCAAGTCTGCTTAAGTTACTAACAAATCATCAGATGGCTTTCATGTGATGCCCCTTGTAATGCATATTTACTTAATTGACCGTAGAATAGAAAAACCCAAAGGGATTAGTTACCAAAACTACCCTTGAGATTTAACCTAGTAACAAAAAAATCCTATTATCTTTTCAAATTACAAATACCCCTTTAAGGTATTACAAAACACCCCCTTTAGATGTGTATATGCTTAACATATACCCCCATCTTGAGGGTGCAATTTGTAAAATAGAAACAAATATCAAGGGGGTATTTGTAATTTTGACAGATATATATATATATATATATATATATATATTTGGTAATTAGACTGAACCTCAAGGGTAATGTAATTATCCCAAATTCAAAAATCCCCAGTGTGGAGGAAAGAAGTTACCAGTTACGAATGCTCTCTGCAGCTGTCCACTTAATCCAGTAGCCCAGGGCTTGACAGAAGCAACTTTTCCACTTCGATAGCAGAAGATGCCAATGATTAAAAGTAGAAGCAACACAGGACCAACAATGGCTGCAGATAATATGAGTCTGAAATTTTTCCTGGAACTTCTAGTTGGTGCACTAGGCCTTTCTGCTGGCGTAGGAAGTGAAGGTGGAGAAGTACGAGTAACAGCAGAAGGGGCAGAGGACGGTGCTAATGGGTCGGCAGATGGAGACGGAGATGGAGATGGAGATGGAGACGGAGATGGAGTAGATGATGATGTAAATGAGGGACGTGGAGGAGAATTTGGAGGACGAAATTGAAAGGGTGGTGTTCTCCTAATAGGACGTTCTTGTAACAATGTTCGTCGTGCCGCATCTCTTGTTTCCACTGAATTCCTACAGAGTTAAAGGATATCATGAACTTGAGAAGAAAACAAGAAACTTTGATGTATTGGTCATAAATCATAGAGATAATTATAAAAAAACCCTGAGGTTTGGACTAATTACAAAAAAGCCCAAAGATGTTTTAGAATTGCAAAAGGCCCCCTCATATTTGATTTTCTTAAATTTAAGGGGTCAATATTACTAGTAGAGTTTAACCACCATGTTCAGGATGGATTTGAAATGTTTTTAGCTTATGAAGGGGAAAATGTAAGATGGAGTCAAACCTCAAGAAGTTTCTTGCAATTTCAAAAACCTCTAGCTTTTTTGTAATTACCCCGAACCTCAGGGTTTTCTTTGTAATTATCCCTAATTCATAATAAGGTATTATCATTTTTCAGAAGTGATGAAAAGAGTACCACAACCATCTTTCAGAAACGAGGCATACAAACACATTCACGTTTTATCAATATCAGGTATTTAACTATTATAAAAGTACCACGTGATTTCTCAAAACCACCCAAAAAATTAACTAAATTACTCTGCTTGGATTTTTTACCGTGAGATTAGTAGGCTATTACAAGATGATGCTTGATTGGGTCTGGATAACAACAGGTCCTCGTCCACTTGAACTTCAGATAACTTTTGAAGTGCGTAAATTTCAGGACGTGTGATATCAAGAAGCTCATTGTCGTCCAGCAAACTGACAACGAATGCCCATTTATCAAAACATGAAAACGCATTTTTTCACTAAAGAAAAAACAAGTTTTATTGCAAACTTACAGGATCGTCATCGAGAAATTGTCGCCAAGATGACATGGAAGCTGTCCGCTGAAGTTATTATATCCGAGATCTAACACTTCCAATTCTTTTAAATTTGCAATCTCTTCAGGGATGACACCAGAAAACGAATTGTTGCGCAAAATTCTGCCAACAATTTCCAGTTAACAAAATAGCAAGAGAAAAGACAAATGGACATAAACACAGTTCATAAAGAAAGAGACAGGATTGAAGTTAATAGTTTGAACATAAATCAATTTGGTATATCTTACATGGACTTCACGTGAACAAGATTCCCGATATGAGGAGCCAGAGTACCTCTCAGACAGAGATCCTTGAGGTTCCTGAGGATAGTAGTTACTGAAATTACAAATATACAGTTTGTACAAATCATATTTCACGTAAACATATTCAATCAACAACAAATTATAATGCAGAAGCAGGAGAATGTATCCTTCTAAAATTTCCTTATCAGTCCATTTTCTATAGAATATTATTCTATTAACCAAAATATATCCGGTTGTCCACATGTACTATACAGCAAGAAATACTCGGGAAAATCAATCAATGTTACAGGACATAACATTACTTTTAATAAAATTAACTGTTCAAGTTGATTTACATATAAGGCTATTCACATCAATATAGAGATACAATACTTCCAATATACAATAGAAAAAAGAAACTTCGTATGGAAAATTAAGCAACAAATCACTATCCCTTTCCATGCCATTATTTATAGCATCTAAATAATTCTTTTAGGTTGTTAAAGCTTGGAGTATGCCTGCTTTGTATCTCAACCCCCTATCCCGACTCCCAGAGTTAGAAAGTAATTATCATCAACATGAAGAACATTAAATATATCTATATTTCTTTAGTGAAGTGATTAATACATCATTACATTTAGATATCTTTTAAGTTTTAACAAGAAGTTGACAATCATCAAACAATAATTTACAATATAGAACTAACAACAAACATCTACAAAAAAGGTAGACAACCACCCACATTTTGTGGGGTTCGATCCCAATACCTCAAAGGGTGATTCTATTAATGTTCACAACAAATTAGTGTGTTCCTAATTATACTAATAGTCACAATGCTGGTGTGAATGAACTGGAATTAAAGAATTTTTGTAAAATCTGTATTAAATCTTTATATAAAAATATAAGGCAAGTCACCAACTATTCTAAGTTTTAACCTTCCAGCATTAGATACGGATCATCCCCATAAACCTTCCAGCATTAGATACGGATCATCCCCCATATACATTCTTGCTCTTACAACTTTGCGGATACATGTATTTTTGGTAACGCACTAGGATGGTCCCTCCGATAGCACCCCTCCTCTCAAAGTTTGAATATTTTTTGCCGAGCTTGTTAGAGAGAGTTGTTTCCTTGCATCCTAACTTACCATTTAATTCTCTACAGAGGCATCTATGTTGGTTTCATGTAATTTTTTGTTTTTCAAACTTTTCTTGACAATATTAGTTATTTAAAAACTATTTATTTATTAATAAAAATTACTGTTTTAGCATAAAACTAAATTCTATTATTATACAGCTGGTTTAATACTGTACTTTGATTTATTAATTTATATTATTAAGTTTAAAGTCATTAAAATTTCAATACCTTCAATGATCCCCAATATTTTCAAAAAATGGATAGAACTGAAAATATAACTCAAAAATCAAGGGAAAAAAAAGAAGAAGAGCAAAAATAGACTTACAAGCCAACAACATATCCTTCTGAGCACTCAACTCCAAACCAAGAACAATGACTCTCCAATCCTACTTCATCAATCCAATTTGTCAAAGCTCCATGAGGATCACTTACAATTTTTTCTTTAAACCTCAGCAACACCACACCTAATCAAGAAGATTAATTAAAAATAAATTTAAAAAAAAACTTAGTATTCACTTCATTTTTCCCATTGTTTCATAGTCCCAAAATTCAGCAAAATAGAACAAACAAAGCTCATACCTTCACCATTGAGAGACCAGCAAAAACTCAAGTTCAGCAGATAAAAGTTGCACACCAAAAATGCCGCCAAGAAGGGACTTTTAGATCTCCAAAGCTCTTTCATTTCATCAGAAACTAAAACGAGCCCAAAATTATTTTCAACAAAAAATTAATCAATCCAACTACTAAAAGGCAATAGAACAAATTTCTTGAAAACCCTTCTACCCCCAAACCGAGCTGACTCGGTCGAGCCCACAAACTCAAAAGAACCAGAAAGTTGAATAAGACAGTGAAAAAAAAAAGGGAAAAAAATGAAAGAGCAGTAGTAAATTGCAAGGGAAATAGATTAGGGTCTGAAAAAAGTACTCTGGCGTGATTGTGTACAAATTAAATACCAAGACTGTTTCTTGAAAACGCGTATGAGTGTAATCATACCATTCTACAGAATAAACCCAACCCTCAAAAAGGGCCCTTTATTTTGACTTCATAAAACCAGAAAAATATATATATATTCGAAAAAAAGGCCAAAAAGGTGGCTTTTTTATTTATTTTTTGGGAATTATACATACGCTGATTTGCATGTATGCGTGGAATTTCAAGAGTGGGATATTGTTCCTTCGAGGATTTTTCTCAGGTGCCGTGCTTGCGTATGGGCGCGTGAAATTTTTAATTTTTGCGGTTAAAAAAAAAAATTCGTTTCGAGTGGACGATTATCGAGCCGAAATTTTAAAAAACAGAAAATAAAAAACCTTTTCAATAAAAAAAGCAAATATGAAGGTCTTACTTTTAGCAATTCTTTGCCGATTTCATACTCTCCAATTTCGGTTTATCTTGAATGAACTTTTTGGAGAAACGACTTATCCAAAAGTCAATGCTAAATTAACAGTTAAACAACTATTATTATTATGAAAAATTAATTTTTAGATCCAAAAGTTTATTGGAAAAGTGTTTCAAAAAAGTTGTATCAAGTTCGAAGCATTCAATGCCTTAATTGGGCCAGGTGACTTTTAATTCTTTTGGCCTTTTGAATTTTATGTTAATTCTTTCGATAGATTGAATTTTCAGTGTGGTTCAACCCAAATTTAATAGAGTCACTCCAGCCCAAAGTGCCCAACCCAAATTTACTAAGACATTCCGAAATCCAGGTGCGGTCCAAAAAATCGATCTTGACGCCCTCATGTAGCTTCGTCCATGCGTGCCGGCGGGTGGCTTTTCAAATACAAGATTTATAGTTTCTATTAAAGTGGTAAAAACTTTGAAATTCTAGGATATCTCGCTGGCTATGGTTGTATTGCATGTGTTACTAATTACTATAGTAGTGTAGAATATGAGAAGTGATGTAGATTGAATTATTATTGAAAAACAAGTAAGGAAAAATAATGATGGAGAATTAAATGGTGATGTTGAATGAGTAAGAAACAACAAGGCATGGACAAGTCTGTGGTGGGGACAGTTTCGTGATGTTTTGGAATTTTCTTATAAGTTGGCTTACTTGGAAATTCTAGGGGTCGAATTAGAGTTGTTGGATTTTTGCCAACTTTTTTCTTTTTCCTTTTTCTTTCAAAAAAAATTATTGAGATTTTGCTAAATTTATAGGCATTGTTTGTTTATGTTTTCAAGCCCCCATTTACAATTTTCAACTATTCATAGAAATGGAATCATGTTTGTTTCTAAAATTTTCAATGAAAATCATCATTTTCACTTTTCACTTTTCACTTAAAACAGCATCTCAAACCTACAATTTCAATTCTCAACCCTATACATTATCATACATCACTTATCAATCACTATTCTTATTTTTTAATCCAATTATATAAGTGGGTCCCTCCATTACCAACTTTATCTACTTAAAATACCATTATAGGATATGGATCAAATAGGGATGGCAATTTCCTCCGAACCCGACGGAGATCCGATACCCGACCCCAACTTTGAGGAGGGTATGGAGGGTAGTTTTATACCCGATTAAATAAATGGGCACGTGGGTATGGATATTTTTCGGGTATGGGTATGGAGGTGGGTCTAGGTACATCCTACCCATACCCTACCCGATACCCGATTAAATAATAATATTATATATATAATATATCTACATATATATTTATTTATAATATTTTACATATATTTTTTTATTTATACAACTCTATTTATTTATATTTAAAGAAAATGATTTTTCCCCAAGTCTCAACCAAAATGTACTAACCCACTCACATTTTTGTTTAATCTTTTTTAATATTTTGCTATATTTTTATAATATATAGTTCGCTAATTCTAATCTGTATTCTTTTTTCCTTATTGTTTCCTTTAGAATTTAGTAAATATCTATATTTTTATTTAAATAACTCAATTTTCTCTTTAAAAAAAGAAATAACTAAAATTTGAAAAAAAATACAATTGTAAGTGGTAGAGGGTATGGGTAGGGTATGAATACCCGATCCTCCGATGGGTATGAAAACTGAATACCCGATGAGTATGGGTATGGGTATGGGTATGAATATAATAAATGGGTATGGGGATGGAGGATGTAGAATCCTACCCGAATCCTACCCATTGCCATCCCTAGGATCAAATACACCCTCCTACTTTGGGTGAGTCCATGGGGACACATCCTAACCATAGATCAACAATTTTGGGTGGTCCAGATTTTTAGGGTTTTTTATGTTTATTTTTTTGTTTCAAAGAATTAAAAATGGTAGGGTGGTAATTTGGCACTTTAGAATCAGAATCGATTACTAAGATTTCATTCCCTCTTTCACGCGATTTCACCCACTCTTCACGCATACTCTCTCTCTCCAAATAAGCGTTTCTTTCAAAAAAATTTCTTTGTTGCTTATGTAGTATAGGGTTGTTGCTTGTGACTTGCTTATGTAGTTAATGTATTTGTGATGCATGCGTAATGTATATTCGTTGCTTATGTAGTATATGCTTATCGCTTATGTAGTATGAGTTTGTTGCTTATGACTTGCTTATGTAGCTAATGTATTCGTGGTGCATACGTAGTGTATATTTGTTGCTTATCTAATATAGACTTGTTGCTTATGTAGTATGAGTTTGTTGCTTATGACTTGCTTATGTAGTTAATGTATCCGTGGTGCATACGTAGTGTATATTCGTTGCTTATGTAGTATAGACTTGTTGCTTATGTAGTATGGGTTTGTTGCTATGACTTGCTTATGTAGCTAATGTATTCGTGGTGCATACATAGTGTATACTTGTTGCTTATGTAGTATAAGATTGTTGTTTATGTAGTATGAATTTGTTACTTATGATTGCTTATGTAGTTAATGGTATATAAAAATACAATGACACATCTACACAAGCAATAAATTACATCTTCATAAGCAAACTTCTAACTGAAGTCAAGCTAGCTCTAGCAACTATGACAAATTGTCTGCAACTTTTTTCACACAATAGTGCATTGAAGAAGAATGATAAATGATTTCTCACAGTAGTGAGTTGAAGAAGAAGGCGGATGATTAAGGAAGATGAGATTTGTTTACGTTGAATTTGATATGAGATTTGGATTGATTGTGTGATCATAATGTGAACAGAATCCCATGAATATTGGGTAATTTTGTAGGATGACTAATTTACCCTTTTCTCTAATTACCAACGTTTAATCTGAATTTTTAGCTCTAAAATCACAACCATTGAAAAATCTAGATATGCGGCTAGGATTGGTCCCTATGGACTTACTATATGAGGTAGTCTCATATAACCCTATCCCTACTATTATATATATCTAATGAGACCCACTAGCATACAATCTTACAAATATAATATTATATATTCAATTAAAATATTCAACCACTATCAACTTTTCAAATTATTATATTCATAAAATACTATTTCAAAACTACTTAACCAAACATAATCTTATTTTCCAAACCTACATAAAACTCATTCTCATTAACTCATCCAAACATAATTCCAGTTTTCACACGAAAACAAATAAATTCTGAAAATTCATTTTCCAACACTAGAAACTAGAAATAGTCCATGGAAATATAACCATACAAGGCCATAGACTTCTTGATTCATTTTAGAACAATTGTCATTTCATAAGTTAACTACCAAAGAATTTTTCTCTTCTATTATTTTTCTATTTTTTAATGTGAATATACACGTTTCTTTAATATTATACAATTAGAACAACACCCGTGTGTTACACGGGATATATTCAAAGGGTTGTGTTCAATGAGCCTTATAGGGGGAAAAATAAGGGTTTAAGGCTACGCGCCTAAGCTAATTTGTTTCTAATAGTTATATGAGACCGAAAATACTAATTAGAAATGCTAAGTTTAAAACAATATCATACAAAAGGTTCACTTCAAATTCTGGAAAAATTATTTGTAAACTACATTATTTGTTCTATTTACAAGTGTACTGTAATGGTTTATCATATACACACATTTTTTCCTATTTAACCCCTATTAGCCACCAGAGGTAGAGTTCAATGTCTTCTGATCGGAAATCTTCTGTTACGGAATTAGTCTGCAACATCAAAAGTAACTTCCTAATTTGTATTGGTTATTTATTTAGATTTACGGAATTAATTTGCAACATCAAAAGTAAGTTCCTAATTTGTGTATCCTTGATTCTCGCGATTATTTTTTATCTTGTAGAATCCTTGATTTATAGTTAGTTGTATACGGAAAATATGGAGAATATATATATATATGGTTGTCACGTGGATAATTGTAAAGCCGCCATGTGGATTCAGATAATGAGGTGTTGACACATGTTCCAAAATATTTTTTTTTTTGAGTGGCACATGTTCCAAAATATTGAGGTAATAACATGTGACAATTTTGTTTTTTTAGTATACATTGTTGATGGTTAATTATATTTCTCAAATTTTCAAAATACCAATTGAGGTAACAAAAAGAAAATATAACAAAAAAATTGAAGTTAACCTTTGCAATCTTAAACTTTCAGAAATCGTTTTGTTGTTTGTTTTCTGATTATTTAATTTATCAAAAAACTATTATTACTGCCACGTTGTCTGTAATTATGAACTTTCGTATGATTTTTTTTTTTAACTTCTGCAAAGCAACTGGACTAAAAATTAAAAACGTTGACCTTTATAATATTGCATTATATTAAAAATTATAAGGACGAAATTTAAGATTATCTAGTTGCTTTGTGTTCAAGCCAGGTCTTGTCGACTGGGCTCCCTAATTAAGTGTGCGCTAATTACAATACTATGATTCACTAAGGTATTTCAATTAATTTCATTTATTTATTGAGTTTGAATATATTTGTCTTTGATTCAATTAAAAAAGTTAAGGTAAAACAAGTTTATTCAAACACATTCATTAATTAACTTTGAGTTGAGCTTCAAAAAATTTCTATTGATTAAAAAATTTCAAGTCTAGTTTGTACTAAATAAATGAGAATCGAAACGTCATTGGAACAAAATCTTGAATGACTTATTTTGTTTTTCAATCAAATAAAACAAGTTTATCTATAATTAAAATAAAAAAATTCTGAAAATATTTTAATTACAAGCTTCTTTTTGATCTATACCTTAAGAAATTAATATTATTGTTTTTGTCAAAGGATAAGTACATTTTACTAAGTGGTAGTTATCTTTGGTGAAACTTAAGATAGTTTGGTGAACTATTTATTGGCTATACTTAGAACAGTTTCAACTCCACCTAATTGTAGATTTATATAAAATGTTACACAAGACTAGGTCAACATAAAATGTTCAATTACTTAGAATAAATGTCTTGGTCCAAGTTAATAATATTCTCATTATACTAAGAAAACCATAAATGAACGTTTACTTGCACGAAACGTATGTGTGTTGTATTTTATATGAAATGACCAACAAAGTACACTTGATTTCAAAATATAATAAAGGAATTTGTGTATTTTATATTAAACAGATGGTTTTTTTCTAACATAAATCAACATATTATATACTTAATGCGTCATTAAATATTTTAATACTAGAGGATAAGTAGATCCAATAAAAGTATAAATTTATTAAATAATTAAATTTTTACTCCACAAAACTTATGCCCAAATTTTCTCCTTTATTGTTAGAATTATATTTTCGCTAGCTAATTGAGAAATTACTAATAACAGTACCTTAGTTCTCGATGATGATGAATTTTCCGTGAAGATAACAAATAGTGATAGTGTATATTGTTGATTTTTTGAAAATAAATAATTGATTTATAAATATATAAACTTAAGTCATGCGCATGAAAGAATAAGTGTTGAATTTATTATGGTATTTTTGAACTAAGTCAAAGTTTATCTTATTTAATCACATCAAATCTAACATTTTTTATCGGGCCAAAACATTACGTATTGCATATTTGCATTGAGTTCCAATGCATTTTTGTGTTAGGTGGGATTAATTAAGATTTTCAATAAAAGTTAATTTTCACAAATTAGTTTCAATTTTTGTATTGTGTTTTGTATTTCATAAATCACGAGTAGTAATTCTTAAAATGTACATTTGAAATATCATATACAAAACATATATTTATGAAAAATATAAAATACTTCATAAAATTAATTATAATAAAATATATATTACCTTTTTCTGAACATATTTAATGTAACAGATGGGCAGGTGGTAAACTGCGTCTAGCCCTTTTCTAATAATAATGACATAATAAATCCTTATCAATAAATTGAAAATGAAGTGGATACTTTTGGCATAATAATCCCACCTCAATTATTTGGAGTTTCAGAATTTTGTTTGAATTTGACATATCCCATAATAATTGATTAATCATAGTATCAAATAGGATAATTACACCATTCATTATTGACTTTATCATATATTTCTATTAAAAAATAATTGCGGATTATTTATTATTAATTGAGAATCAGTCTACTGTTATATAAAGATGATGCAATTACAACGAAAATAATATTTACATGTATACATCATTTTGGTTTACAATTAAAATAAAATCTACCAATGTCTCTTGAATTAATTTAAATGCTTTAATATTTCTTATATTTTTCAATATTGACAATGCAGTTTTTATCCAAATGACAAAAAAAAGACAGATTTTTCCTGTTATGCATTTAAGTTTGTGCGTCTCATATATTAATTGTGTAAAGTTAGATTTAAATATTAAACTTTAACCATGAAGACAACTATCATTTTTATGCACCTATATCGAGCATGCGTAAAAGAAGAAAATATGATTTATTATCATATATGTTTTACAACAATGATTTATCGTTCATATTAATTCGATGTAACACTACAGCTCCTATAATTCTTTGAAGTCTTACAAAATTATTTAAACATATTAAAAAGTCGTTATAACCAATTATACTTTACAAAATAAAAGAACAAATTTTAGAATAAAAGGTATCTGGAAAAAGAAAAATGTAAATGCACTTCGAGAAAGATTGGAATTTGGTAAGATTGAAGGATCAGAAAAAAATAATTTTTTTTTCTGAAAAAAACGGTAACTTTTTTTATCTTGAAGGAATTTTATCTTAATCTACATATATATGCCCATGTAGTCCAATTTACTGGGGATGAAAATAAGCCGGACCAAGCCACACTTTGCCTTGGAAAACCTGAATCTACTTTACTAAGTTTAAGCCCAAGTCTAATATATTATATAAGAAAATTGTTAACTCTGGTCGATAGGATTTATTTTCAAGCGCAACTTTAATTATTGTTTTATCTAACTTCATAATCGTTATTATTATTTTTGGGGGAATGAATTATCCTTGTCCATTGGGCCCTTTTTTTTTTTTTTTTCCAACCATATGGCATTGCTAGGTGTTTTACAATAACATTTTCTTCTTCTAAAAGGAAACGTGTTGCGGAGCTGGTTTTGAGGAACACGCTTTTCTCCCCTAAATATTTATTAACTATCATCTTAATTATACTCCCTCCTATTCAAAATAGATGTTTTTTAGGAAAAAACACACATATTAAGAATTGTGTTAAAATATCAAATATACCCTTAATTAATAATAAATGCTACTTTGGAATGTTAGTTGGGAAACAATATATTTAAGGGTAATTTGAGAAATCTTTTTTTCTCACCAACCTTGAAATATGAGAAGGACATTCTTTTTGGAAAAAATTTCATGTGCCAAAAGAACACTTATTGAGGAATAAGAGGGAGTATTGAAAATGTCTCTAAGTTGGAACTTGCATTACCGACAAGTTTATGTGGGGTGCGAATCCAAACTAAAAAATTCGTGTTCATTTTGAACCATAATCATTAATGAAATGTCAATTCAACTACACACAACTTAAAAGATTTTACGACCGAGGGGGCCAATTTGGGGTGACAGGATCGATAGACACAAGTACTCAACATGTTCTAACCTAATAAGATGGTGCAAAATTTTTTAAACAGATACGAGTAATATATATGATATCTTAATAGGGTTTGAGATGAGTAAAATAGTATTAATATCACAATTTTTGGGGTATAGATACTTCTGAAACTAGCTTGATTGAAGAATGAATTATTAACCATATATATATATATATATATCAAAAATGACATCAATACTAATAGTTAAATTAAATATTTCAAAATACATAACTAAATTCTAATCAAAATGTATACTCCATCATTTTAAACAGTATGATATAAATATCAAGATCCACACAATAGTTTATTCAAATGTAAAAGTAATAATCATGGGCTTGTATGATTTACAATAAATGTTATTGATCAATAATTTAGGTTGGAGACAAAAATATCAAAACACTAAATTACTACATATACATATATTGATACATATATATACACACATATATAAGTCATAAGTGTACAAAAATGAAAAGTTTGGGGGGTATAAGCATAAAAAATGAAAAGTTTGGGGGGGGCCAAGGCCCCCCTGAACCAAAGGGTAGTTCCGCCCCTGACTACACATTTGTTTGGAAATATCAATAGGCCCTCACCCGTATAACGTAGTTGGCGATCTTGAAGCTCAAATCATTTAAATTTTGCACCAATCAACCAACTGCCCTGTGCTCCCTGGGCCCTGAGTTACGCAAACCATGTTAGTAGCATCTCTGATTCTTGCAATCAATAGTAATACCACGCACCGACACGGGTGTCAATTCGGGTCATTGGTTCGTGTTTAGTTTCGGGTTAATTTCGAGTTATGTTCGAAATACTCGAAAAGTTAAATAAAGGGATAATTACAAAAAGTATCCCTGAGGTTTGACCTAATTACAAAAAAATCCAACTAACTTTCAAAATTACAAAAAGTACCACTGAGGTTTGATCAGTGTTAAAATTAAGATATCTTAATGATTTTATAAATATGAAGGGGGATTTTGAGATTTTTTGCTTATGAGGGGGTTAAATGTTAGACAAAATAAAACATTCAGGGTATTTTTGTAATTTCCAAAATAACTGGGTTTTTTTGTAATTAGGTCAAACCTCAAGGATACTTTTGTAATTAACCCTTAAATAAAATATAAGATAATGTCTTAAGACAAATTGATAATATCGTATCAAATTCGTGTTAGTCATGTTCGGGTTAAGGTTTCTCGTGTTCGTATTTGGGTTTCTCTTAGTAACTTCGACTTGGGTTCGTGTCATGTCAATGATTGCCACCCCTACGGCGATACTAATAAATTGCAATGTTTTATTTCCTTTTCATAATTACTAAAATTCTTTAAAATTAATTTTAAATATCTGAAAATTCATAAAATCATTAAGTGACTCCAGTCATTTGCCATTTGACCACATCCTATTCAGGATCTTTTACTTTGTTGAAAATCAATACAAGTGCCACTTTTGCATCATCACAATTTGCAGAAACTGGTGCCATACTGCCATATGTTTTCGTACAGGGCGTGAGAAAGACAGGAAGCAATGCTGGAAAGACAAAAGTTATTTCATAATATTGTTTTAAGTTTTTGTATGCAAACGTTTAACAAGAGAATATGAAATTTGATCAACTCTGATCAATTTCTTAACTCTTGCTTAAAATTTTCACTAGACATCTTTGCATCAAAGGTAACACCAAAAGTGACTAATGAAGTACAAAAAATATCTGTTAGCTTATAATCCTAGATAATGTTGTTCAAATTCTGACAGCATAACATATTTCCCAACAATGATAATTTGATCCAAGAACATAAACACAAAAAGATAGACAAAGATTAAGGGACTGCCCCAAATAACTAAAACTACGCCTAAATTAGTAAAACAAAATAAATTCCTTTCCCTGTAGCTAAAAACATCAGCCTCAACTTTCCTGGACTTTTCACATCTTTGCACCTCTTGAGATTAGTATGTCTCCATATGGTACATTTTGTTCGACTCTTACGTAGTCTCGTGTAGCAAGAACTGTTAAATAGTTCAGTAACATTATTCCGATAAAGTTGGTAATATAAATATTGATGTTGTAATTGAAGGAACAGAAAAGTACCACAAGTCTGGTAGAAAAGACATGCTGCTCTCTTTTTGTTCATGCCGAAAGCTAACTGGTTTAGAGATTCAAATTTGGCAGATCCTGGTGTGTCAAAATGAGTCTTCAAGTGCCTGTAGTCATTAACCGGTTCCATCATTGTAATTAACTTACTATAGACCTCATTTCAAAGCCTATGCAATCATTCATGGATAAGTACTAGAAAATTGAGGAGGAATTCATTACATCCTGATGGAATCAGTTATCTGGTCAAGTGGCTGATTAATAATTGGACGCTTTTGTGTTTGTGTTGGTCCAGTTTCTACCAAAAGATCTGCAAAAATAGCAAGATGGACTGAGTATTTATATACGAAAGCAAACGGCCAAAAATGGCATTGAGTTGCAATTTAAATGAAGCCCAAATAAATAAAAGCCAGGTTCAGTTACCATTATCTGGTGTTAACCCATTTTCAGATAGTTTAGATAACTTAAAGTTTGGATCAGAATGCTGCCATGAAAGCTCCTCAGCCACTGGTTCAAGCCCATTTCCACTGTTCTTCGAAGCAGAAAAGGGTCTTTTTTGCGGATCTGAACCATATGAATGCATATTTCATCAAGAACTTAAAAAATTTGGTGGATTTTTTTGGACTAAATTTTTTTTCAAGCCAAAAATTAATCATTTTTAACTAATATTCAATGAATTACATCTTAATGCAAGAGTTTGACTAAACTCACTATCCTGAATGGTCTTTGCAAACTCACCGTCCTGAATTGACGTCTGAATTGTGTGAGAAAAACCATTCCCGGACCCTGAGCTGGGGATTGACCTTATTTCATCACCTATAGCATCATGCATGCACACATTTTTTCATTAGGAAGTATAAAAAATCTACACATCAAGTAGACACATTTAAACAGTAGAATAATACCAGAATTTCCAGGGGTGGCCATCAAATTGGCCTTAGATGCACTCACTCCATTGGCCTCCTTTACTCCCAAACCATTGTTTTTAAGGTTGTTCCTGAGCTCATCCATTAGTATATCTGGTGGCATCATCTCATTATCAAGGTCATTTCCTCTTTGCTTCTCAATGGAAATTCCCTTTGATAGGGAGCCAACTCTACTGTGAAATTCTTCAAAAGGCTTCAACATTCGAGATTTTAATTAGAAAAAATGGTACTTTTCCTTTTTAAGAAAATTTTGAAGAGAGAAACAAGGGGTGGCTTACATCTCCCGTTGGTTCCATAAAGTGCATTCTTTCTGGTGGAGATGATGATGATGGTTCTGGTGGCTGAGGCTGAGATGTTCGACCTGTATGAACACAGAAACTTAAAACTTTTTAATTTATTCTTTCAGAAGGAATATTGTGCATACAGAGTGAAGGAAAATCTGACCAGATGGTGAATCATGTGGAGGTTGGATACTTCTCATCCAAACTTCCAACAGGGGTGTCGGATAATGAATTTGTGTATTTCCATTTGTGACTAACTTCTCCACCAACACAACAGAAGGCAGGTCCATGAGAGTGGCTATCTTCATCCTAGACAAGCCATCCATGGGCTGCTGCAAATTGAAATGTCACTCATCTCAGATTACTTGAGTTAATTCCAAAGTAAATGGAAAATGAACCAATTAATGGTGCATTCGTTAGTATATCACCACCCAAGAGGTGGGGTTTTGCTCATGCCACTGCTCTACTACTTGAATTTTCTTGCTTAGCTTCGGCATTTGAGCAAAATGAAACAATCTAAGAGGTGCATTCAGCAGTTGGAAAAATGTCGCATCACCTTTCGTTTCCTTCCTCTTCTTGACGCAATATCAGAGGAATTCTGAAGCCAAGATTGATATATATGACCAGGAATTATAGTTTGGTCATAGTCCATTGCAAGAGCTGCAGGTCTTCTTGCCCTCCTTCGAGCAAGCCTTTTCCTCATTTGATCCTGCTAATGCCAAAATATGCATAGAAACTATAGAGTCAACTCATTATCCTGATGCGACATTTATTCACATGCATATCAAATCACCAGTTTAGCCGCTTCCTTGCTTTCATCAGATTGCTGCTTGGCTTGTTCCTGATCAGGATGTTGTTCCTGGATCTCATCACCTGCAAGAATTCCAGAAAATCAAGTGATGTATTTAGAAAGTGAAAAACTTATTCTCATCATATGCACAATATAAATGAAAATGTGGCATCATGAGGTTCTTCCTGCCCGGCGTAAACACACAAGTAACTCAGCAAGTAAATGACGGTACAGAAGCAACTAGCAGAACACAGTTTTATCAGAGGTCAGTACATTTGAAAAATAGCAATTGAGAAATCTATTTTGTGGTAGTGATAAGGCCCCAAATTAGGGTTATCTGATTTCATTTTCCCCCCCTACAACTATGTCTTTCAGTTGATTCTCTGTTTTGCACACAATATATGGCCTAATTTTTCAGTGGCTAGGCTAATGCCTGAAATGCTGGCTGCTCCTCTCTGTTTTTCAACATTTGATTATTCAAGAGAAAGATTTGTTGCAAGCTTTCTCATCTTCGGCAAAATCACTTACGCATCAACTTTGATTCTGGAAGTAACTTTCACAACAGAGGAAATTAATTTGCAGGTGTTACTATAGTGAATGAGATAAGCTCAAAAGAAGTGGAAATGCCCCTGCACTCAAACTATTTATATTAACTGGATATGGACAGGACTCATTGGTTCCTTACGTTTACCGAGCTTCTCTGGACGAGCTGGTGAGGGTATAAGACTAGGCATCTCAGTATGCTCTGGTGGAGTGAAATTCAATTGAGTCTCCTCATCCCCTTCTACATCAAACCTGTCATAAAGCTCAAACTTAAGTGTAGGATAAGACTTAAGAGAAAGATAAATGTATTGTTACACAGCACACATATCCAGATGAACGGAGAGAAGTTGATGGATGTGAAACTTTTAGACATACAGAATAACAGATACATCTAACAGATTTTTATACCTTTCAAAGCGATTGAATGTAGTGACATCAGCCTGATTTGAATCATAATTATCAAATAAGGTAATATTAGCAGCATCAACTGCAATAAAATAGATAGGGATAGAGGGGGTTAGTTGATGCGTACCAACTAGAAACTGGGAAATAAATGGCATGCAAAAGGATGCAAAATTTAAGAGAACCATGGATACCTTGATGGTGGTCATGCTTTAGATCACCCTGAAGGTTTTGATTTAAATAGGGGTCATCCACACTATCCAGTCTCTGCACGTAGCAAATTCTGTGTTAGCACCTGGGGCAATGTGATTTCTTCAATTTGATCTGTGCAAGTAGTCAGCATTGAGAAGACAGCAGAAACCACATACTTTGTACTTGTAGTTTTTCGATTATTGACCAATAGAAGCAAACAAGCCCCTTTAAAATTTAGAACAGTCAACCGTTTCACATTAGCAGAAAGAAAATATAGGCATTGCTAGCACTTAGGAACGGCATAAGATATCTTTTAGTTCATCTTAATTTTAGTAATCACATAAATTAGCTATCGCACCGCCAACTTCCGCAGAGCACTTCCATGTTTACAGGTGGGACATTTTCACAAACCACATAATATAAGAATCTAATAGAATACCATGGCAATATAGGAGGTCTGTTGAAAATCCATAATGGTAGTTGCATTAGAATATGGGAGTGACTGTTCAGTCTCCTCCAAGTCGTCTGTCGGATTTGGTGGCAATGTAACAGCTTCATATCTACAGAATCCAAATAACGTAAAGGAAATTAAAATCAAGGCGCGACAGATTTTCGAGGACTAATACTTTATTAACCACTACGTTTGCTGCATTTGGAAGCTGCTCAGAATGTTATAGCTGCCCACAGTGCAAAAATTTGCAGTTTCCCCCGAATTTATGATAGTTTTGAAGCAAAAATGTGCCCAAAGTTAATCCTCAAGACATTGTTTCTACAACTAGGATAATAAATCACTTTTGGCAATTAGTAAAATGTTCCAATATTAAATTTCCAGCAAAATATGTGCAGAATATCAAGGTATTGACTATTGAGAACTATGTCAATAAAGAAAAACAGGATGACGAGACTCACTTGGCTTGAGATTTGCCCTTGGGAAGTCTAGTTGGATCCGATGGAGCAGTTTTTACTTTCCAAGCGTCATTTATTTCCACCTGACAAAAATAAGTAATTTCAAAATTCTAGAACACCAAAATCCTAATTGAGTGATGATGCGAAAACCTAGTTAGATAAAAGGGGATGGGGGAAGATTAATTGATTTTATCGGCGAGAATTAATATTTCTTACCAGCAGGCGGGTGACATCATCTGCAAAACCACACCATAAAGTGAATGAAAAAGAAAAGAAAAGACATATATGGCATTTTATTTGAGAAATTGGTGGATGTATTTAGACCAGAAAAGGGAGCAAAATTTTAACAGGATTGAAGTAAACGAAGCCTACCGTAGAGGAGTTTCACTTTTCTTTCATAAACAATTACAACTCCGCCTGGGATATTATACAAATAAGGAATGTTAAGACTCTGTTAACAAAAATTCAAATAAGAGAAACAGAAATCGAAACGAAATACCCATGAGAATTCCCGAGAGTCTGAGGGCCATAGGGACTGAAGGATTCAAAATCTCTTCGCTGTAACAAAATCAGCTGGAAATTAGCATAAGTATAGATAGACTCGTACAGTAGAATTGGTTTTCTAAAATTTTCTGGAGGAAACAAATTACCAAATTTTGATTATGTTGAGCTTGTCCAGCTTCCTTCGGTGGATCTTAGCATGCATCGTCGCCGCCATCCTTCATACGCACCCATACACAGAGAACTAGAATTTTTACTTCATGATCTCGAACGTATAGTACAAAAACAGCTTAAGTACATAAAATAAAAGAAAATAAAGAAATATTCTTATTTCTACGAAATAACATTACTCTCAAGAACCAAAATGTTCAAGTTGCTATATACGTCAAAAAACTGAGTAACTGAAGCTAAGATCAAAATCCAAAACCACACACACAAACATTTACGACGACTCAAATCCCCCACCACGACTCACACAAAAGAAACATGTTAGCTACATAATCTCCAGCGGAAAAAAAAAATAACCATTTGTTTAAAAATCAAAACAGAGCACAAATCATATTGTCATTGAATTTCTCCACGTTCATGCTTCATATAGCTCAAACTCACCGCTATTGCTGAAATAATGATATTACGCAATGCATTAGAAACACAAATTTGTTCCTATCTACGTGCAAGTCTGTACATACAAAAGGGAAAAAAACAGAGTGAAGAAAGAAAAAAAAGATTCCACCATATTTGGCCGAGCGGAGCTTTGCGAGCTAGTAGCTGGTGAGAGTAAAACATTTTGATCCGATCGTTGGTGAAGCCTGAGAGCCAATAACATAAACGCAACTATAAAGAGAGAGAAGGTTTATATATAAGCGTATGCAAATATGCAGAGGCTGTGCAGACTGTGCAGTGTAACAAACTGAGTGCCCGCCAAGCAGAGAGAAACTTCTGCACGTGGGGGCAAATGGCAATGCGGAAGGAATGTTTAGTGTGCTACAGTTACAGAACGGTGCACAAATTTTGTGTGCAACGCTTCAAATTAAAAAGACGCAATATCTTATACTCTCTAATTCTCTATCTTAATTTTTTTATTGATTTCGCTAGTTCTATATTTCCTCCTCTAAAAGCAAGCGATGTTTTATCCTTCTCAAAATAGAACAAAATCATTTCAATATTATTTGATGGAATATATATGTAGGGGTGTAAATTTTAGTGTCTTTGTATGTTGTCCTCAAAATAATTAGTATGTTAATTAATTTATTATTTCTTTTTGTATTTTTTTATTAATTGAATAGTGTGTTGATTGATTTAAAAAATTATTCAATTTAAAATATTAAATATATATATATATATATCTAATTTATGATAAACCTTCAAGATTAAAATAATTAAATTAAGGGGTCGGTCCCTTTGCAACCAAACCCATAAATCCCACTCATTTACCCGTATAATCCGTTTGTAAATTTAAAAAAAAAATAATAAATAAATAATAAATTGTAAGAAAAAAAAAAAAACCACATGATATGTCATTAAAACTTAAATTTTAAAACCTCCTTAATATGTATGTTGTTATTATTTTGCATGTATCTTTGTTTTCTATGTTGTCCTCAAAATATGATTAGTATGTTATGTTATGTTATTTATTATTTTTTTTTGTATTTTTTTATTAATTGAATAGTGTGTTGATTGATTTAAAAAAATATTTATTCAATTTAAAATATTAAATATATATATAAACTAATTTTTTTATAGATTAAGCTTTTAGATTATGACTAAAACGGGTTCAAGATTTGATACTTGAATAATTAAAAATGGTTTTTAAGGCCATATTTCTATTTATTCAACTAATATATTAAACCCATAAATCCCAATTTAGGCAACCATATTCTAACTTTTTAACCTATCGACACCCCTAAATATATGGAGTGCGTAAATAAATGACAATTGTCTCATTTCTTTAATAAATGGTTGACAATTGTCTTGTTTTTATAGAAAGGCCATTGCCTCGTTTTGTCTCAACTCTCTCTATGTAGTTTGCTCTTTTTTCTTATTATTCATCGTTAAGGAGTAAATGTTTTGCCCACTTTTACCTAAAACCACTTCATCTACATATTTTTCATAAATTTATTTTATAAATACTTGGTCCCTACATAAATCTAGATTATTTTATTTATTTTCCTTGTTTATGATTTCGCCGTCTTAATGTGATATTTGGTTTATCATCTTCTTAAAGCGGTGTTTTTTCTCGTGCAAACGACCCATATATGCAAGTTTTGATTCGACAGATATAACAAATCAAATTGTATTCTTCAAAATATTGCAGAACTAGAATCATTGTTATTTTAGTCATTATAGATTCTTCAAAGTTGTAGGCTTTTATACAGATTTTTATTATCATAAATGTTATAAATAAATTCAGTCTATTCTTTTATGGTTTTTAATGGGTTTATTTCTTGTAAAAAAAAATTACTAATTATCTTAAAGACGTAGTTATGGGGCAACCTTGGCTCGGTTCCCCCTCTTTTTTCTAAAAAAAAACATTTTAGTAAGAATTTAAAAAAATAGTGAGATTTTATATGATTTTTTTGGGTTTTCTGCTCCGCCATTATCTTACAACCTATGTTAGTATCAGGATC
Source organism: Rehmannia glutinosa (assembly GCA_016081115.2). Classification (NCBI taxonomy): domain Eukaryota; kingdom Viridiplantae; phylum Streptophyta; class Magnoliopsida; order Lamiales; family Orobanchaceae; genus Rehmannia; species Rehmannia glutinosa. The sequence goes on along the minus strand of JABTTQ020001067.1, from coordinate 353,864 downwards.
TTGTAAATGGTTTGAGATTTCTTGTTCAATTTTTCCTGTTTCACTTCTATTCCATTCATCGGACAAATGACACATGTACCAGATGGTGTCACATTTGTATATATGTCATTCATCCAATATATGAAATAGAGAGTGGAACAAGAAAAATGGAATATGAGATCTCATCCCCTTATAAATGTTACATCTTGTGTAGTATATTTGGTATAGCATCCACTATTTAAGTGCTTTATTTTTTAGGAGATGAGACACTTGGGGAGTGATTGCACTTTTCATTTCTTTCTTTTCTACTATTGGAGAGAATACCGTGAAAAAATATTTTAAAAAATAAAATAATTTTTGAAAGTGTGATTGGATATAAGATGAAAATGCAATGATGGTAATTGATGTGATAATTTTTTTTTAGTACAGTAGTGATTAGAAGTGATCGGTGATTTGAAAATTAGAGAAGATAAATATTGTATTTGTGATATGATTATGTACTCATGATAGTTAATTTGATTTTTTCTTTTTTTTTGGTTAAAATAATCAATTAATGTGATTGATAATGGAAAAAATGAGAATGAGTGAATAATGAATTATTTGATTATTTTCACAAATAATCATAAGTTCATTGAAAAATTTGTCCGAAAAATGAAAGAGAGGAAAATTTTCTCACAAGCATCTACTCACCACTTAAACATTTAATATTCATCCACTCACCAAGTATATATACACCTAGTGTAGTCTAGATAACACTATTCAGTATGTGTTACACCCATGATATCTTTACTATACCCTAACAAATTATTCATTATAAATTTAGATGATAAATAAATATCTTAATTTTTTTATGGAATATTTATTTATATACCTAATCTACTGTACCATATCAAAAAGAGGGTTTTATATTAATATATATAGGTAAAATTATTTTTTTAGTCCTCTAAGTGGACTGATCTGGAGCTTTAGTCCTCACTTACTAATTTGTATGATATTAGTCCTCTAACTAAATTTTTTCCAGATCTTTAGTCCTGTTACCTGCTATACCCGGTCAACCTAACCAGAAATGCTGATGTGACATTTTGTTTTCTAATAAAATATTTTTTAATGACTTAATTGATGATATGTACACATAGTTAGATGATTTTGGAGGGAAACTAGGTTTTGGTACCAAAATTGAGGGAAAATTGATATTTAGTTATAAATATTATATTTTCGAAAAAAATAATATAAGTTATTTTTTTTGAAAAAATAATTTGGTTATGTTTTTAAAAAATAATACCAAATTATTCTATAAATAATTTATTATTTTTAAAAATAATTTAAATTATATTTAGATATAAATATAGTTTTTAACATTATTTTTGAAAGTTGGAAAATGCTAAAAACTATATTTATAACAAAAAATAATTTAAATTATTTTTGAAATAATAAATTATATATAGAATAATTTGATTATTTTATTAAACATAACCAAATTATTTTTTCAAATAAATAATTTATATTAATTTTTTTCAAAAATATAACTATTTAAATTTTTTCAAAATATAGTCTTTTTTATATTTTTATAATATTTTTAATTTATTTAATTTTTGATTGTTTTAAATTTTAAATATAATATTATATTGATGTTATTGAATTTGAATAATTTGGTTATGGTTTAAAAAAAATATTTTTACTTATATTTTTATATTATGTTTAATATTATATTGATGGTATTGAATTCGGAAAATTGTTTTTAAAAGATGATAATGTCAAAAAACTGAATTATTTTTAAAAGTTGGAAAAAATAATGTTAATAACTATATTTATAACTAAATATAATTTAAATTATTTTTGAAAATAATAAATTATTTACAGAATAATTCGGTATTATTTTTTAAAACCATAACCAAATTATTTTTTCGAAACAAATAACTTATATTATTCTTTTCGAAAATATAATTATTTAATTTTTTTTCAAAATATAGTTTTTTTATATTTTATAACTAAATATCAATTTCCCTCCATTTTGGTACCAAAACCTAGTTTCCCTCCAAAATCATCCAACTATGTGTATATGTCATCAATTAAGTCATTAAAAAAATATTTTATTAGAAAAAAATGCTACATCAACATTTCAGGTTAATTTGACAGGGTATAGCAGGTAAGAGTACTAAAGATCTGAAAAAAATTTAGTTAGAGGACTAATATCATACAAATTAGTAAGTGACGACTAAAGCTACAAGTCAGTCCACTTAAGAGGACTAAAAAAATAATTTTCCCTTATATATATCATATCAAACTCAGGTCTCTTCACTAAAGAGTAATACCCGACACATTGGGCTCATATCACATGGGTGAGTAGCAAAATGTGGCCATAATAAGAAAATAGTTCATATCATCAAAAAAAAAAAAAAAAAATAATTGTTTTGTCTTTTCCATTCAAAAATCACATGCCCAGTCATCCCCACAACTTCACTTTGCATCATCTAATTATAATCTCTAATCTCTTCCTTCAACATGAAAATGAGAGTCATCTTTTCCATCTTCTTCCTCATTTCAACACCCAATGGAGAAATTAATCGAATTATCTGACCATGAAATCCGCATCGACTTCGCTTTGGGCTGCAAATGCCGCACCAACATTCGCCTCAAATCCCTCACTTCCACTGCCCCGCTAGCTTTCAAGGTCCAAACCTCCTCGCCGCACAAGTTCCTCGTCAACCCGCCGAGTGGACTCGTCCCACCACTCTCCTCCGCCACCTTCCAAATCGTCCTCAAACCCCAGTCCCACCTCCCCCCGACTTTCCCCCGCTCCCCCTCCGACCGCTTCCTTCTGAAAACCGCCGCCGCGCCGGACCTCAGTGACGAATCGCCGGAGGCAAATCAGTCCGACATCGTCAATCGATGGTTCAACTCCGCTCCCCACCGCCCCACCTATGATGTTAAGCTCAAGGTTTATTTCGTTGGCCCCTTTCTCCTCACTCACGCGGTGGGTGCGGGAGATTTTGAGGCGGTGAGGAGCATTATCAAACGACAACGTTCGGTTGTTTCCGAGTTGCCGGCTGGGGAAGCCGAGTCACTGTACCGAGCCGCGTCTCAGTCCCCGGACGTTATGGGTTTACTCTTGGAAGCTGGGTTGAGGGTTGACGTACGCCGGGAACTGTATGATGACGTCAGGTGGGCGTCTAGGGGGTGGACGGAATTACACGTGGCGGCGGCGTTTGATCGGCCGGAGGAGGTTGAGAAGCTAGTTGGGGCCGGGGTGGAATGCAGGGACAAGGAAGGGAGGACGCCGTTGCATTTGGCGGCGGGTAAAGGGCATTTGGGGAGTGCTAAAGTGTTGGTGAGTGCAGGTGCTAACGTGGACGCGAGGAGCAAGGACGGCCGGACGGCATTGTTCAGAGCGGCGGCGAACGGGGACCGACGAATGGTGGAGATGCTTCTGGGGGCTGGCGCGGACCCCACTATTGGTGATGTGGATCATTGCCGTTCAGCCATTGATGTTGCACGAGATAAGGGCCATGTAAGTGGTGTCTCCTTTTAATTGGTTATTGAGATTTTATTTTTCCATCTCTGCCAATTTGTTCTCGCGTTGTTTGTATTTTAGAGACATTGTAGTAAGCTTTTCTGTAGCTTAGTATTTCTATAAACTTATAGTTGGCAGACTACAATAAATTGAAACCCATGGGGCTAAGAAGTCATTTCAAACAAACATAATGAATTTATATTCTTTCAGTTTCTTGTATGTCCCCTGCTTTTTATCTTGTTCATGGCCAAATCCATGGGTGATCAGTTTTGGATGAGCGTATCTTGAAGAAAAATTTTGTGCTGTTGTAATGTTAGTCAATTAATTCACTGGTTTCTTGCTATCTAGTTGTAATTATGCTTGTTTGCCTTTTCTGTTGTACATTGTTGTGTATAATTGATCTTCCATAAAATGGCATTCTGAGAAAGTGGAAACAAAAACATTCAAAACTCAAGAGAGAATCAGTCTCTTCCCACAGGCCCCATTGGAAAACTGTCCTTGATATCATCACTATAGCACAATACATATGAGAATGTGTTCTATGTTTGATTGGATGCATTGCACCAAGACCACAGGGTGCATACATGATAGATTGGATGATTGACAAGAGAGTTGCTTGCAAGCATGACGATTTTTCTGTTGGATTGGGTGCATTTACTTGAAAGTATGACACACACCTAACTTGGGATATGTTTGAAAGCATGCATGGCAAGATCTCTGAATTTCAGATCACAATTGAAATTCTTCATGCATGATTTCATAGTCTCAATGCATGTAACCTGATCATTAAATTATGTATTTTGTTAAAACCATAGATATGTTTATTTTTGATACCCAACAGCCAGGTATGAGAAAATGATGAATGAGAACAGATAGCTTCTTTATGCATGTGGGTATAATTGAACATTGCATGCTGTGTGATTTATTCTTTCTGTGCTTTTGGCATGTCATTCTATATGGTTCTAGTAAGTTGAAGATGCACAAGTTATTCTTTCGTTCATATATAGATAATTCCGCAATCAGTCTGCTATTCTCAACTCTAGCCTCTTACTTATCTTTTATTTCCAACATGTAGATGGATGTACTTAAAGTACTTGAACGGGGCGAATCAGTGCTTCATGCTGCTAGACGTGGAGAGCTCGACGTTCTTGAATCACTACTGGAAAAAGGAGCGGCTATGAACTTCTGTGATCAATATGGTCTGACAGCACTTCATGTGGCTGCTATTAAAGGAAACAAAGATGTAGTCATGATGCTTGTTGAGTTTGGTGCAGTTGTGGAATGCCGGGATTCTGAAGGTCACACACCGCTCCATTTGGCCGTCGAAGGAGGGAGCGTTGAGACCGTCGAAGTTCTTATCAATAGAGGAGCTAATATGAATGCCAAGACCAAGAAAGGTGCAACACCACTATACATTGCAAAATTGATGGAGTATGAGGACATAACACAACTTCTCCTAGACAAAGGAGCTGAATGATTTGTCCTCAATTGCATCTTCGTCTCCCTTAATATGTAAGTAGTAGCTCTCATTCTCTACTAGCATTCGCTCAAGTCTATAGTTGTCCAAAACAGCATTTTGTTGGTTTGAGAAAAAAATTGCCTCTAGGTTTCTTGTACAAGTTTAGCTATCCTAGTAGAAATTATATGTACAAATTTGCTGGCAAATTACCAATTGAATAGTTACAAAGGTGAATTACAAAAACTAGGTTTAGACTAATTACAAAAAAGTCCAGTTATATTTCGAATTACAAATACCCCTTTATGATATTACAAACACCCCATTAAGGTTTATACCTTTGTCTTGAGGGTGTAATTTATAATATAGAAACAAATATCAAGGTGTATTTGTAACTCTGAAGATTTTTTTTTTTAGACTAAACATCAAAGGTAAATTTTTTAGGCAAAAACTTGTGTGAGACCGTCACTAAAAAAAAGTGATACTTTTAAGTGTAGAAAGTAATACTTTTAGATTTAAAAGTAAAATTTTGCCTGAACTAGTTTAATATGTTCACATAAAGTATTACTTTTTACCTATAGGCCTAAATACACTTAAAGTGTCCCTTTTTTTCCGTCGAACTGTGCAACAGTCTCACATGAAATCTACTCTTTTTTTTAATTGACCCTAGGTTTAATGTATGACTACTGGCTACTCTGACAAAGTAACTTTGTTTAAGAAAATCTCACTCTCATGCGAAATATGTTAAGAGTAAGATGTTTTTATGTCGGCACCCAATATCATACTTCCTATATGAATAGATACTTAGATTTGATGTAATTGCAAGCAAAATAAAATACTTTAAATACTTGGCAGATACAGTTCTTTGGTCCTCTTCTACTTGCCCTTTGTTATTAAAATTGAGTTTATATGGTTTGACTATGCAATTTTGTATTAATTTCTTGAATTAATATAAGCAACTGTACCCATCAATCATGGATCTTATTGTTTCGTGTTATTATTCAAATAGATGTGTTTGAACCTGTTGAGTAACACGTAGTGGCCACCACCTACTGTTTTAATAGATTTCAATACTCGATATTGAACAAATTTCTCTAGTACTCTCTTTTCATTACAGCTGAAAATATGTTATTCTAACTTTGTGTGCTTTTGCACTTATTCTATTTCTTGAATAAATTTCTATCTGAATTCATAGTTCCCCATTTCTTTCCTCGTCCTTATCCATCCGACTGATCCGAAAAAATACTAACTTTGATGTAATTGACAAGGAGCAAAATAAAAATAAATAATTGGGGATAGATGATTTTTAGAACATTGGTTGCAATTAACCCTAGTTTTTATCAATTTTTATGTGTGATTTGCCATCGCATTACATTACAGATGATAATGCATAATGAGGGCCATTAAGTGTCGGGATAAAAACAAAAGCCTTCCAGTATTCGGAGAAGAAAAAATTCATACTAGGTTTGTGAAATGTCTATTTCTTGTCGATCTTGTTATAAACGTGCACATATTATTTCATAAGAGGTTTAGGCTATCATTAAATGATTTATGTTCAAATTTTTACATGTTGACATAGCAATTCCTTAACTACTAAGGTTTAACTAAAGATTTACTTATTATTTTTAGCTTAGTGAATCATCGATTTATTATAATTCTATGTAGAAGCAACGTTTGACATTTAAAATCTCATTGAGCAAAGAGTGATTCAATAAGAGGGACCAAATTTTGAAACCGAGTTATTGTAATAGAGAACCGAATTAAAATAGGTTGAGATTAGACATAGGAATATGATGCTAAAAATAACATTAGAATATTGATTTCAATTGATGAAAAATAACTTACTAAAATATATATAGGAATATGAAATAACAATAGATATTGATTTCAGTTGATAAAATGTAATTTTTCCTCATTTATTTATTTATGTTTTAAATATTTATCATGGTTATTTTTTTAAGATATTCACTAAACAAACATACCCAAGTATATTTTTTGAGAAAGTTTTTAAACTTTTAAATTTCATTACATTCACAATTATTCATATGCAAATTTCTCACCAATCTAATTATATAAAGGCAAAACTCATGAGGACGGGGATGGGATGGCTACAATGTTTTAACCATACCTTAAATGTATTATTTTTCTTTTTTCGTCGCACAATGCGATCGTTTCACAGAAGGCATAAGAGTATGTAAATTGTTGCGTGGGTCCAGAAATTACAAATCTCGTAACCTTCCAAGAATAGTCCTTCAACTAAGCAATAAAAGTCTAGGGCGATAGCATCTCTAATTCTAAGAGCAAAATTATTTGGTTCTCTCAAATGTCAAATATTATATATCGTCTCATTTTCATTATAAGCTAATCATTGGCCAAAGGCTCCTTTTAGGTAGATGATGTAAATTATGATGGACCCGTGCCACAAATATATGGGTACTATCTGTAGTATGTAAAATTAACTTCTGTGGTACGGATATACATCGCTCTCATATATCAATCAACACTTTTTTCCTTTTCTTTTCCTTTCTTTTTGCAATTTCAAACATGACCAAATTTTGAAACCGAGTTGTTGTAAGTTAAAAATAGAGAACCGAATTAAAATCCTTGAGATTAGACATAGGAATATGATGCTAAAAATAACATTAAATATTGATTTCAATTGATGAAAAATAAAAAAAAATATGTAAATATGAAATAACAATTTTGATTTCAGTTGATAAAATGCAATTTTTCCTCAAATTTATTTACCGTTCAATAGTAAAAACGGTTTTTTGGGCCTAACCAATTTGACCAACCACACTATTGAACCGATCCGACCATTAAACATGGGGATGGACAAACAACATAACGATTTTCTTTATATAAACATAAAAGTAGAAACTATCAAATTTTCATAATGAGTGCCAGTTATAGTTTCAACTTTCAATGATAAATAGATTACTGTAGTCCAAATCAGAGTCGGCCTAAGAATTGTTGCGTGGGTCCAGAAATTACAAATCTCGTAACCTTCCAAGAATAGTCCTTCAACTAAGCAATAAAAGTCTAGGGCGATAGCATCTCTTTTTTAATTAATTTAATGGTTTAATATATATGTATATGTAAAATAAAAAATATAAGTTTTCACAAAAGAACTCATAAGTGCAGCGGTTTTTGTCATTTTTTGCATGCCTAAGGTCCCATACTTCCAAATATAAGTGGGTACTTCTTATTTTTTAACTTCTGTGGTACGGATATAACATCTCAATATCAATTAAATTTTTCTTTTTCTTTTTCGTTCTTTTCTCTTATTTTATTTCCTTTCTTTTCTTCTTTTTGCATGTTGTCCACAAAGATTCAAAGTTTATTTTCTTTTTTTTTTTACCATAACAAACTTACTTAATAAACATAGGAGTTTCAAAAACAAGTAACGGTTTTTTGGCTAATGTTTGATAATTTTTTCCCTTTAAAACTATGTAATGATATTAAAAAAACGATTTTTTTGGGCCTAACCAATTTGAAACCACACTATGGAAATATAATGTTCATTATTTTATTAATTTTTTTTTACTTTCATAAATATAAAGTTGAAACTATGAAATTTTCATATCGAGTCACATTTATAGTTTCAAAGATAGATTACTGTATCCAAATAAAATGCTTTTATAATTGCTCTTGTAGTCCAACTAAAATGTCAATTAGGCTCCTTTGTAATAAAGATAAGTAGTTCCGGAACTACGAATCATAAACACATTGGAGCCCATAATTTTTTTTGAATGAAACTAATTGAAACATAACAATAACAGAAATTCAGACAATAAACTAGACATATAAAGTTTGAAAATTTATTTTCCAACGTTGGAAGTTAGAAATTATAATTGGAAATTCATCCATACAAGCCTTTTTTGAACCCAAATAGGCAATTACATTTAGACAAAAATTCATACGAGATGGTCTCATGGATTAATTTCGTGAGACGGGTCCTAACTGACTCATATGAGACGGTCCAACTGGTTGAACCTTTTACCGCACTGGTACGACATTTAAAATATTGCCTAAACTGTCACATATTAACTAACACATTTGAATTTAAATTTACATTACTTTTGATTTGTAAATAATTGGATCCGTCTCTCAATTTAAAGTTTAAACGGTCTGAGGTAATATTTACTCTTACATTTATAATCACATCATATCATATGCCTCATGTGGCATAGTTTTAAGTTGTGCTCTCTATAATTAGTATTTATCCTTGGGAAATAAATAAAACTACCCCACTACTGCACTACAGTCACAGTCCATAACTACCAACTCATAAATCCCGCCTCTCTTCTCTCTCTTCTTCATCTTCTTCCCCACTACTTTTTCAATCTCTCATCAGTCAACCCCTCTCTGCAACAACAACAACATGCATCCTTCTCTCCTCCTCCTCCTCCTCCTCTCACTACCCTTAATCCTCCCACTCGCCGCCTCATCACCACCGACCCACCACTCCCATTTCACCAACCACCGCCTCCACCGCCGTCACTCCGCCGCGCCGCCCCAAGAATACATCGAAGTCACGCGCCCACTCCCCGTCGACTCCCTCACTCTCTCATGCAACCTCTCCGTCCTCTCCCACAGCTTCGGCAACACCATCAACCTCCCCCCCACCAACGACACCTACTCCCCTCCCCGTAACTGCACGTGGACGCACGCCGTCCTTCAACTCTCCGCCGCCTCCAACGGCTCCCAGTACGATCGAATCTCCGGCGTCTGGCTCGCCGGGGCTGAGATCCTCCGCACCAGCACTCCCGAGCCGACGCCCGATGGAATATTCTGGAATGTTCGGAAGGATGTCACGAAATATTCCTCTCTACTCCGGCAATCCAATCTCACTCTCTCCGTTATGCTGGAGAACATCGTTAACGACGTTTACACAGGCGTTTACCGCGTCAACCTCACTTTCTTCTACTATTACAATGCTACGAATGGTACTGCTGCCACAAACGCCGTCAATTTCCCGTTATCTCAGTTTTCCCCCAATCGGAAGTCAACGAAATTGAAAAACTCCATGGAACTGAACGAGAATCCGGCAGATTTGATTATCCCTCTATCTGCAAGCGGAGAGGAGGGGTTTTGGTTCAACATTAAGAGCGAATTGGATGCGATTTACCACGGGATTCAAATCCCATTGAACACATACAGAGCTGTGATTGAGGTTTACGTTTCGTTTCACGGAAACGATGAGTTTTGGTACACGAATCCCCCTGATTCCTACATCGAAACGAATAATTTGCCCACAAAGAGAGGCCATGGCGCGTATCGTGAAGTCCAGGTAAAGCTTGATAATAACGTAATCGGATCAGTAATTCCATTTCCTGTGATCTTCTCTGGAGGGATTAACCCTCTGTTCTGGGACCCCATAGTTTCAATTGGGGCTTTCGATTTGCCTTCTTACGAAATCGAGCTCACCCCATTTTTAGGCATGTTGCTTGATGCTAAAACACACTATTTCGGGCTTGGAGTGGCTGATGCTATTCCATTTTGGCTAGTGGACGCAAATTTGCATTTATGGTTGGATGATGAAGCGGATAAAGTTCAGGCCGGGCCGATTAAGTATAGCGATCCGAGTACTTGTGTCGAACGCGAGTACAGATTTTATCAGCTCGATGGGAAGTTTGAGATTGAGGGGGAGAGGGAGAGTGAGTATTCTGGGTGGGTGAATTCTAGTGCTGGAAATTTAACCACCTACGTTTCGTACAAACTGGAATTCAAAACACGATAGAGTTTCAAAACAACGGAACAGAAAAATCAGTCGAGCAGGAAGTGAAGATGAAGAGTAAAGTGCAGGTGAAGTCTGTATCTGGAGATATGATTTCAAGTATTAGCGTCGAAAAGAAATATCCTCTCGAAATGAAATCGACCACCATGCCTGGTTCGGGTGAGGATAACTATTTGGTAACCACGAAGTTGGAACAGTCGATGAAGGTGGAGAAGAAGGTGGAAGATAAGGGGAATAATGGCGGAGTTAAGAGCAAATTGGAGAACACACAGAAAGCTAGTGGGTGGATGTTTGTGCAGGATCATGATGTGTTGTCTGGTTCAGCAAGTACTGAGCAAAGATATAAAGTGGAGGATAGGTTTGGTTGCTATACTCGGCGGGTTTCGGCCGAAGGTGGCTCTATAACGAGTGATGCACAGAACTTTATCTGTGCAACAGCACCTGCTGCTTCTTTTGACTCCATCTTATGGTATTGAAATTGCAGGAATGCCTGTTATCCGGTGTAATTTCAGGCTTTTCTCTCTTGATCATTGTCTTTCCACTTTTTAATGTAATGCTTGGGATTCTTTGACTTATGGTGTGCAATTTTGTGTGATTGATTCAATAATCTGTTCTATGAGAGGTTGTGTGTGTATATATTCTTGGCGCTTTTAAGGTTTCTAATAAAAGTTGGCTCGAGGTAGAGTTGAATTTCTTTTGGTATCTTGGCAATGTCCTTTAAATTCCAACAATGTATCATCTTAACTCACCTGCTCTTAGGCCAAGGAACAGAATTTATAATGTTTAGGCAAAGGAATTGAACACCTCAGACTGATACACTATGTCCTTCCTGATTATAATTGCAAGGTTCTATTTATGTATGTTTTGCTATGTTTTAAATCTAAATAAGCAAGGACATCAATGTTGTAAAGTTATGAACAAAGGCAAAAACACATCTAAGCCACTCATTAAACACGTCAAAACAATAAATTGCCACAGACATCACCAACAATCATGAGCGTTGAATTTCTTTGACATTGACCTCAACTCAGCAGCAAATGTGTACAAGTTACATAGTATATTGGTACTCTCAACCGTATCATACAACCACTGAAATTGCGATTGAAAAACGGGGTACGAAAAAAAAAAAAAAAAAATGTTGACAAGTTCCTTAAATTGAACAAAACAAAATCACTCAGTTATCACAGTTCCAGAATTCTCCAAATCAATCTCTCCCATCCCTGTATCTTCTTCCTCTTCACTGTCTTCATCACCACTGATCTCCTCATTTTCACGTCCAAGCTTAGCCATTTGTTCTGCAAGTAATTTATCCTCCCGTTCACTCACCTGTGAACAAAATCATACTCATCAAATGCATGTTAGAGCAGAAAACATCATTGACACAAAGGACAGGCCTGAAAATATTGGCTGAGGCGAAGTAGAGAATGCACGTGACGATTTTCAGAACCAGAAATAAGTGGGCTTTGTTATATAAACAGTAAAATTCAAGATTTAAGTTTTTATATTTAGTGATCCTCACCGCTCTTGGTGCCTCCTTGACAGTAAGTTTTCCTTTATGAAGTTCGATTTCTTCTGTGCATGCTTCAATTGCCTTGGTAAGGACTGCAATACCTTGCTCCTGCATTATAAAATAATTGAGAATCACGAGGTAATTCTTGACAATACAATTGAGAATGAAAATCAAATATGTCATCATAAACTTCATGAAATGCACACTATTTTCAGAACCTCCTCAATCACACAAAAGAGCATGATAGTGCTTCGGAATAGAACTCGGTTTAACTCATATCTGCATAATCTTATACTTGGGATTAAAATCCATAATATGAGAAGAAAAAATATATAATACTATATTATTACACTTGAAGGACAATATTGATTGATGTAATTATATTTAATGCCTCACTCCCAAGTAATGTAGAGATTAATCAATTAAACCTTCAGGGATTCTTTTTTAATCTGCAGTAGTTTTATCATTTACGAACATAGTCGCCTAGCAAGTAAGTTTCCACACTGCATAAACAATCGTGGAAGTGAATTGCGACTATGGCTTTCAGCTTTGAGCATGGACAGATGGACAGAATAGAAGTTTTATACTGCAATGAAAAACAAAGTACACTAACCGATGCTCAACAGAACACTGGTAACAATTACTGGCAACAGGTAAAAAATGTACACTAAATGGCAACAAGACTGTAGTCCAGGAACATCTTGCAATTGGTATGTGACATTAATTGACCATTCATTTTCTTTGGATAATGATTTCAAATAAATTCGAACTTACTGCAGTATAGAAGAAAAAAGGTTGTGAATGGAGAAAACTGGTAAAATCAAGTCAGGGTTGGGAACTGAACATTGTGTCAAATCATTAAATAATGATAAAAGATCACGAAAACTAATACGGATATGTGGACTAATTTGATAGTTGTCAATAAATGCTCATAACTACTGTAATAGTAAGAGTTGTTGGTTAGCTGCTGTACACAATTATTGGTGTATTCTTAAGACCCAAGCAACCACACTAGTCTTAACAGATTGAGAGTAGGTTTGGGAGGTCTTGTGGCTCATAGTACTGTATTTTGTGCAGGGCTGTGGCTGTAGCAGATGTAATTCACATACTATTAAAAAAAATTCAATTATATAAAAAACTAAAAATTAAAAAGCTAAAGACAGCACCTATTTCCTGTAGAAAATAACATAAAGTTAACTTCTGTAAAAATAGGAAAAACAAGAGTGTCTTAATGCAAAAAAATCAGATATTATTGATCGCTTAGCCATGAAACAAATAAGAAGATTGGCAACGGGCAGCAAGATTATTTTGCAAATTCCTAAATCACATGCATATAAAATAATAATATTCTTTCATACATATTCATAGAGATAAGCTATAATGTAAGAACAGAACCAGTATATAAAAACAAATAAAATTTCAGGCAGGTGGCAATGTGAATCCTTAAGCCAAACATGTTCATATTAGCATTTACCTTGTCAAGAGTCTGGGTGTTAAGGACATACGCCGGAGGAGCAACAAGTTTAATTTTAACAGGGCAATCCTTGTTGCCAGCAGCTTCAGCTTTACGCATTGCAGCCTGTAAAGTTCAGCACAAATCAGTACTTGTAATGGAGAGGCTTATCTAGCAGTAAGATACGAAATTCCTGAAGAACAGAATCAGATGAGTGACAGAAGGATTAGGACCTTTATGTGCAGAACACCATCAAACTGAAAACATTTCATTTCAATATCTGCACGAATCTTTAAAGGTTGTGGAGTCATTCTTCTTCTAATATTTTTCACTAAAGCATCTTTTACTTCATCTGATATAGCAGGGACCACCTTCTTCACCTACAGAATAACCAATTATAAATGGTTGTACCAACGGTGAAGATATTTTTAAAATCTTAAATCTGAATGAACACTACCTCCTGTCCATCAGGACCAACTTCTTTGACTTCACGGGTGAGGGAATCAAGCACTGAATCGGGATCATTAACGACCAATTTGAATGCCTACATTTTTATGAAAAATCTACAGAATTAGATATTCATATATCAAAGTTGAGGCAATAATTACAAAGGAATTTTGAGACCAGTAAATGAATTCACCTCAAATGCATGACCATATTTCCTGTACAAAGGCCAGCCGACGTGGATATAGAGATCCTACCATAATATACTTTCCATTAGTAAAAACCATATCAAAACAGACCACAAAATGATGAATGCTGTAACCATGGAACATTAAGATAGAAGTAGGAAAATTTAGAGAATGACTGAATGAAAGACCAACTAGGACAACAAGAAAACATAACCACCAATATGGAGAAACATAAAAGGGATGGCATGAAACCGAAAAACAGCCATCAAAACACCATAACCAACTAAATATAGCATCCACTGAAAAATTAAAATTGTCATATGGTTGAAAATTGAAGGAACACGTACGACTGAGTTGACTCAAGTCTACATACTTTTTCTTTTCACAACAAATTTGTGGATGTCAATCATATATATCTTAGTCCGTACGAAGTGTTGTTGATACAAGTAACCAATATATACTTTTGCTATGAAGTTCTAAAGACAAGTTAAACTCAAACTAATATATAGAAATTTGAAATATAAAGGCTGACGATGAAACTGTTACAGATATTAAGCGATAAACATAGATGTTAAGGGCGCCAGGCGCAAAGGCCATGATAACGCCTCGAGGCGCTCCTCGCCCTGAGGCGCGAGCTTCGCATGCACGATAAATTTGATTAAAACACACTTCAAGTGACCAGATTAAGTACCAAATCTCAATTAAAACAGACAAAGTTATCAAAACAACCATATTAACATACAAGTATGATGGGTTGAGTGCCCTTCAAGTTTGCTTAGAGGAAGTCAAGTATGAGAGGGTAAATGAAGATTTTCTATAAAAACCCTAGCCCAGTTTTTTGTTTCCTTTCTTATGTTTCTCTCTCCAGACTACATTGCTTCTTCTTTATTGTTTCTTTTATTTTCTTTCTGTCCAAGCATCCACACACAAAGAAATTAGTGAAAATTGCTTTTCTTTCCAACAAAAAGTGTTTTTTAAACTTTTTAAACAATTTGTCGCTGAGGCACTGAGGCGCATGCCCAGCAAACATCGTCCGCCTCAGTCTTAAAAAGGCGCAAGGCCTTGACCTTGAACGAGGCGCACCTTTAACAACTATGGCGATAGAGCAAAAGACACATATTTTACAGGCTTTAGCCACTTCTCTCTGCACATCTTTCACCATAAATTATAACTTGTTTTCTTCTTTTTTTATTATTGTCCTTTTCAGTTGCGGCATCAACATGTATAAAGAAGAGTAAAACAATATAGACCCAAGAACTACCCCAAATTCGCCTAAACCGCATCTCCCCCAACCCCCAAAAACAAAGAACCAAAGCTAAGGTATTACTAAAAGAACCACGCGTGCAATGACTCATAAATATCATTCACAAAAACAGTTGAGTTGTTGACTTGTAGCCACTAAAAGAACCCTTCAATGGCCACTTAACAGCTAGTTTCCTTCTATTGTTTCTTAGCCATTCCGCCCCTAACATATCCTTATAGCAGAACCAGAAAACACAGAATCCCACACATGCAAGGGCCCTCAAACATTAGGCTCCCAGAACTCCGGACAAATGTGTGTTTCTAGTGTTTTTAAGTGTATAGGTGAGCCGCCACTCTATTTATCCACAAATTATGGCAGAAACCTTAATAAACTGTATTGATAGCGAAAACAGAAATTAGTTTGTTTCGTTATATACTTTCCAACTGTGGGTACATAAGTTATAATTGGCTCATCACCCTCAAATACTTAGGAGATAAAATTGATGAGGATAACACAATATTTTGCAAGTTCCTCATGATGTAGACGTGTTGCATCTATTTAACACAACCAAATTTAGTTTTATTTGTCACTTAGATATATTAAGTTGTGCAGATTAGCTCATATTTGTTAAATATACAATTCTGAGCCATGAAATGAGAAAATGAAATTGTCCCAATATAAAAACAAATATTTACAAGCATATGTTTCTCTTTTCAAAATTTACACAACTTTGATGTCAATAACAGTATTAATATGCCGCGTCAGTTCCTTTTACTCATATTTTACAATATCATTACAAAAACTTAACCTCCCAAATCCAAATATACATTTTCTGAAATATTGTCGAAGTTCTTTGTCTCCCCAGGCCCAAAAACAAACTAAAAAGCCAATCCAATTCAGGGAAAAGAACTAGAAACAAAATTCGTCTATCACCTCACAAAATTACCAAAAAAAAAAAGAAAGTCATGAAAAATACCAACCTCAAGATCAATCTTCATGGTCTCGGCAACATGTCGCATGATGGAATGCACGAGTTTACTTTTATTGAACCTTTCCTCACACGCCTGAATATCCTCTTCGGAAACACGCCTCTTGCTTAGATCAATGTAACCCTTCTCTTTATCAACACGGAGTACCATGACGGGCTCGATGCGGCCGACCTTGATAAGGCTGCTTATGCTACGAATGCGGCGGCGAGAGAGCTCGGAGAAGAGAATCATGCCCTCGATATTGTTGTACTCCAGGAGTGAAACGTACGCGCCGCTATCGGCCATGCTCTTGACCTGTATCATCACCGCCATGTCCACCTCCGGGTACTTGGCCTCGTACATCCGGCACTCTAGGTTAAGCCCGTTTGTCGCCATCGAAATGGGGTTCGAGCTCTCCTCGGGTCGATTGCAGGGAATTAGGGTTTCTGCGGGTTGGGGTTCTGTGGAGAGAGCGAGAAACAATCACTCGAACTCTCGTAGGGCAGAGGAGGCTCAAAATTAATAATGGCAGGTAAAACCCCGTGAGTCTCTTTTATACGAAAATAACCACCTTTTGTCTAAAATACCCTAAGAAGGGTGTCCCCACATTTTCAAGGATTTTTTAAGTTATGGAGTTTTAAAAAAAAAAAAAAAATCCTCTCTCTACTCTTTTTTTCTCCCATTCTCTAAAAAAATCCAAACCCTAAAACTTTAAACCCCTCCCTCCTCCCTAGCGGTTGTCCCCTTCCCCCCTCCCCTCCCTCCCTCCTCCTCCTCCTCCTCCCTTATCCCCTCCTCCCCCCCAACCATGTTTCAACATGGAGGCCAATGAAGGCCAAATGGCGCACATCTTTTGTGTTATCCTGGAGGTGATTGGATTCTCCGATCGAGAGTGGAGGCAAGTCGAGATCTGAGCTACAAAGAGGAGAGTTGGAGCAACATTTTTCATTTCTTTTTTCGATTTTTCGATTTTTTTTTTTTTGTTTGTTTGAGTCTTTATTTTTACCTATCGTAGGCGGTCGATTATTTCTCTCTTGCAAAGTGCGTGAAGTAGCTCGTGCCCTGATTTGTTCGAGTTGGGTAGTCTCCCTGAGAACAAATTTAGTTTAGTTTTCTTTTGCTTTGTGTTTTTTTACTTGTTTTAATTTTTTTTTCCTTATTTACGGTGGTTCACCTCTAAAACATGTATCAAGTATGTATGTTAATTTTGAGCAAAAGTTTTGTTTTGTTATGTATAAAAGTTCTATCGTTTCGGAAAAAAAAAATATGGATTCCAGTAGATTTTAATAGAATTATACTATGGAATTGTATGGATTTTAGTGGAATTTGTTGGATGTTATAAAAAGTATAATTAATATTTTTTTATGAAACTAGTAGCATAACATCATAATCATTAAAAATATGAAATGTAAATATTGAAAGAAAGTCATTAGCAAAAAAAACGTTTCATAAACTTTGCAAAAATATAATTTAAAATTGTCGAAATTTAGAATAGTTCCATAAACAACTATTTTAAAAATATTTATTCAACAAACAACAACAAAATTGATGATCAAAATCTTACCAGATAATTTTAAAACCATATTTTCTAACACAACAATATGTTTATCAAGATGAATGGATGTAAATTTATCAACAATGATTTCGAATAAAGTATTATTATAACACTAGTTTTCTTATTAAGTTATCGATAAAATTAAAAAAGAGGGTTAATTACAAAAAATACCCTTGAGATTTGACCTAATTACAAAAAAAAACCCAGCTAGCTTTCAAAATTACAAAAATTACCCCGAGGTTTTATTTTGTCTAACATTAAATCCTTCATAAGCAAAAAATATTTCAAAATTCCCCTTCATATTTATAAAAATATTGCAGTTTACCCCTTAATTTCAACACTGAATCAAACCTCATGGGTACTTTTTGTAATTTTAGAAATTAGCAAGGTTTTTTTGTAATTAGGTGAAACCTCAGGGTACTTTTTGTAATTATCCCTTAAAAATATTAGCAATTGAAATAAGACGACAAATCAACTCTAGTTACTCTACAATATTTGTTCACAAAATTGAGGTAGAACCAGTGTTTTCAAAATCGGATAAACTCCTAGGGTTAACCGAGAACTTTCTAAATCGGGTGACGAAAAAACCGTTGCCACCCGAAAAAAACTAGACGAAAATTGGTGACCCCCAACCCCATTCGGTTTATTTGTATTTTTCTAAAAAAACAAAAAAAAATGATAAATAAGGTAATTAGTAAACTTAGGACAAGGAATATTGAAATATAAAAGGAATTTACCATGTTAAAAAATTTCATAACTAATTTTTATAGTAGATATTTAAGTATTTTTTAAAAAATAATTAATCTATTCTCGATACTTTAGATTCTTTTTAAAGAGGGATTAACATTGAATTAGGTATAAATAAGCTTGTGAGTCTTATTCAACAATTATATAAACTTTTATAAAAGTAGTTGCTCATATACATGTATATATATGTATATATAAATGGTTTGACCGGATTTTTAAAACGGTTTAGCCGGTCGGACCAGTGATCCAATGACCCAGTTCTTTGTCCGGTTCAATGTCCGGTCCGAGTTTAAAAACATTGGGTAGAACGTGTTGAATTGTTGAGATTATAAGACGATGCGTGGGGAGATGTAAATGAGAGAAAAATATATTATTTTTTCTTTTTATACTATAACCAAAAAAATTATTATTATTATTATTAGAAAATGGAATTTGAATTCCGAGGGGAGAATGTGAGAATTTATCCTTCATAAATCTAGCTTATAATTCCACCAAAATCCACTAAAATCTATTTATAAAAGAATTCCATGAAATTCCTTGAATGTTTGAGGATACTGGATTTTCGTGGAATCCATTAAAATCCAAGTTGAGGACCTCAAGATTTAATGGATTCCATTGAAATCCAAATTGAGGACACTTGGAATGTTATGGAATTATAAATTTATTAAATTCCATTAAATTATATGGTTGGGGACACTCCCATAATTCTAGTCCAACAGGTCGTTTGACAAACTACTACTCAACAAATTCGAATTAATAGCGTTCATGAACAAATTTTAGAGATCGTTCTTTTATTTAGTAAAAGAGTATATAATGAGCAAATTTTACGGTTTTTCTAATTAATTGAACAAGTGTATACTTGTTTATTAATAGCTAATGAACCAACTCATTTAATATTCAATTATAAAATATTTATGAACAAAGTCATGCGTCATTTGGTTAGAATTATTTATAAACAAGCTCGTAAGGACTCGATCGATAGCTCGACCATGATTCAATTAATAATAAAATCATACCATTCATATTTTAGTACATAACCTAGATACGATCGATCATGATTCAATTAATAATAAAATCATATTGTTCATTTTTTCAGTACATAACCTGGAAGGGATGGTGATTGGATTCGAAACTCATATCTTTGGTCTGAGCATAAGCATTTTAACCACCGGACTTCTATCTGATTCTCAATGACTATGATGCAGTATGAAATACTTTTGAATAATTTTGTGCAAACTTAAATAAATATGAATGATATGAAACTCACATTACAATAGAATATATGCATTTATATACGTTGCAGACTTGAAGTTATGTATCAGGTGTCAAGACTCAAGAAGGCTACTTATTGTTTTAATCGGAATGGAATTCTTAAGTTATAGTCTTTCATTTCTTTATTAATTATCAACTAACCCAAAAAATATCTAATTTCTTACCTAACTAATAAACAATAACGGGGTTCGGATAGTATTCTAGTAGTTAAAGACTCTCTCATCTCGAGACTTCAAGTCTAGTGTGTTGATTCCCACAGCCCTTTCCTCATAGGATTTGTGCTAAAAAATAACAATAATATTATTTTTTTAATAAAAAATGCAATTATAAATGATACATAACACTTGGATCATATAAATAAATGTATCTACATAATTTCCTATGATTTTTTTTTAAATAAATTATGTTGAACATAATAATTAGAGTAAATTACACTTTGACTCCTGCAATATGCGATTTTTTTTTTACTTTGCCTCCTAATTTTTTTTTACATTTTACCTTTGAACATAGTGTTTTCCTCACACTGTACACCCCTTTGGAGATAGTATAGGGTACAAAAAAATATTAGAGGGGCAAAGTGTATAGTTTAGGAAACTTAGTATAATCAACCCTATTAAATATGCTTAATAAATTAGCTGGTGATTTTATTGTATGCCGACTAAAATCGTATAAATAATGGAAAATAAAAGTTTGATAGGTGAAAACTGAAAAGTTATTAATAAAATTAAAAATAGAAAAGTCAAGTGACAAAAACTGCTGCGTCGTTCCCTTTTATATTAATTTTATTTTATTTAAAGGTTTAAACTTTGCTTTGGTATAAAAACTTCAAACCTCTGTTACCCCCATTAAGAGACAGAGAGAGAGATGGTGGTGGAGTAGTTTCTACAGGCTATTGTTTGTTTTGGTGTTTCGGTTGAAAACCTGAACCCCATTTCCAAATTTGGATCTGCTATATGGAGCCCCCAAACATTGCAGTCATTTCCACTTTCAAATGATCTGATGGTAAGAAAAAAGTATTTTCTCGCGAAGATTATTGAATTTGCTATATTCATTGATTTCTGTGAGTCGCTTTGCATTTATTTCATGTATTTTCTTCTGGGTAGTTTTCAAAGATCCGTGATCTTGAGTTTCTTTCTGCTGTCCCATGTGGCCGTTTCTGCGATCTTGGATAGGATAAAAAGTGCTGTAGTTAATATTGCTCAATTGGTTTCTTAGTGTGGAAGATGGAGAATGCTTTATTTACTATGTGAATCTTGATGTAATTGCAAATTGCAACGGGTGAAAGTTGAGAGTGAATCGTTATGGGATTGGAATCTAATAATACTAAGGATGCTATATTGATGACTGTAACTGTTTCGAAATGTACGGAGTTCTGTCAAGGATTAGGATTTCAGTATGTTTTAATGGAAATTTGAGAAGCTGGTGTTGATTGAGATAAAGATTGCCATCTTCTGTTATTACTGACTGTCCCATTATTTCTCTGTTTTGATTTGCGTCACCATAGAAGTTGCACACTCATTGCTTTACCATGACGAAAGATGGTTGGTGATAATCATTGATGCACGACTTAAAAAATTCTCATTCTCATTTTCGAGTTAGTAGGGTGGAAAGATCCATGTAGTCAATCATAAATATGTGTATGGATAACAGATTTGCTGAATTGTTGTTGCATTGAGTTGAATTTCTGTCTGTGGCCCACCATGCATTCAATCACAATTTTTCAAGGTTCCAAATTCTGTGTGATTTGATCTTAAGAAAATTGGGGTAAAATTCTTGAGCGTTTATATACTGGCTAAGGGAGGGGAGGACAAGAATTGCTTAGATTCATAAAGGACAGGTATTTTATCAATTTGTGGCCTTTGCTAGGTTTTTAAATTTGCTCAAGATATCTTTGAAATGTGATTTAATAGTCTGGGAGAAATTTTGATTGGAAGAAATTTACTGTTATCTTATTTTACGGAGAGTGATCCTGATTAGTCCTACTTTTAGTTGTGCTGTTAAATGCAGTTACGTTTGAAGTATACTTCTTTCTATGATGAAGGGTCGCATTAAGTTGTTGCAGAGATATTTAGATACTCGTATAGTAGCTAATATGAGAATCTCCTGCTTTGACTTAGTTCTCTTTCATTCTCTAGAAAAACTTTTAGGTATGCCCAAATTTTGGATGTTCTCCTCCTTTGATAGTCATACGAGGATATTTTATTTAGTTATTAGTTCTCGGTCTTTCTCTAAAAAGACTTCAAGTAGGCCCAAATTTTGAATGTGTGGAATAGCATTCGGTTTAATTAACGGCTAAATTTTAAGATCTTTATAAAATGTCTGTGGTTATCAGAAAACTCTTGGTTCTATATTTAGATTGTGCCATTTTTCTTTCTGGTAATGTTTTTGCTCTAAAAAGTGTCAGGTTTGTCATTTTCATTGATTAGTAAAGGCTACAATTTTGTGCTGTTTTGTGTTTGTCATTTATGTTTCAACTCGATCAAATAATATGGCTTTTCCTTTCATGTGGATTCTGCAGGACTCATTTTATTCATTCAACTAGTTCTTTGCATGCAATGACTGCAGGGATCACACATAGTCTGCTAATTTGTTGTATCTTGTTCCAGAAGGGGTAAAACCAATTATTTGGGTTGCAACTCGTACTTCCTGCAAACATGGTCTTCAGTAAATTTTCAGAATTATTTTCTTCAGCTCCAAAGGCTTCTCCTCTTTCATATAAATCACCTGGATTGCCTCCTATTTCGGGTTCTCCTCATCTTTATCCATTTTCTAGCCCAGAGAAGAAGGGTAATTTGAGACACTCATCTTCCCTTCAAGATTTGTCTACTTATCGCCGACTTGATCTAGAAGAAGGCGATCTTAGTGGTGGAGTAGAAAGAACTTCCGGTCATGCATTTCCACCATATTTCTTGCCGAAAGAAAATGGAGTATCAAGTTTTTCCAAGGAGAAGGTATCACCAGGAATTTCATCCAGACGGAAGAAGTGTGTGCAAGTTATCTGTATTCTCCTCTGCTTATTTTTGTTTGCTTGTCTTTCATTTGCTCTCCAATTTCTTTACTCAAACTGGTCTAGAGGAGCTTCCAAGTTCTATGTTGTCCTTGATTGTGGTAGCACTGGGACTCGTGTTTATGTATACGAGGCATCTGTTAATCGCAAAAAAGATGACAATCTTCCCGTTTTATTAAAATCATTGCCCGACGGTTTCCAGAGGAAATCTGGTTCTCAGAGTGGGCGGGCTTACAACAGAATGGAGACCGAGCCTGGCTTCGACAAATTGGTGAATAATATTTCTGGATTGAGTGATGCAATAAAACCTCTCATTCAATGGGCTGAGAAGCAAATTCCGAGAAAGTCACATAAAGCTACTTCTCTCTTTCTTTATGCTACAGCTGGAGTTCGTAGGCTACCAAGTTCAGATTCTGAATGGCTTCTTAATAATGCCTGGTCAATTCTAAAGAGTTCACCGTTCTCGTGCAAAAAGGAGTGGGTAAAAATTATCACTGGTGTGGAGGAAGCTTATTATGGATGGATAGCTTTAAATTACCACACTGGAGTCTTGGGGTCCATTCCTATAAAGGAAACATATGGTGCACTTGATTTGGGTGGCTCGTCACTGCAGGTTACTTTTGAAGGTAAACAAGGTGAATATGACGAAACTAGCTTAAAGCTAAGTATTGGCCCTGTTAACCATCATCTAAGTGCCTATTCTTTAGCTGGATATGGACTCAATGATGCATTTGATAAATCTGTCGCTCATCTTCTCAAAAAGCATCCTAATATCGGTAATGCTGATATAATAAGTGGAAAAGTTGAAATTAATCATCCTTGTTTGCAGTCTGGTTACAAAGAGCAATACGCATGTCAACATTGTTCATCTATTCACCAAGAAGATGCAAGTGCTCGTAAGGCTGGTGTTCCAATTCAGCTTATTGGAGTTCCTAACTGGGCAGAATGTAATGCACTCGCCAAAGTTGCAGTAAATTTGTCCGAATGGTCGAATCATAGTCTAGGAATTGATTGTGAACTTCATCCGTGTGCACTTGCAGAAAATCTGCCTCGTCCGGTTGGCCAGTTTTATGCTATGTCTGGATTCTACGTGGTGTACCGATTTTTCAACTTGACTCCTGATGCTATTCTGGATGACGTATTAGAGAAGGGTCGAAATTTTGTGAAAAAAATTGGGATGTTGCTAGGGAAAGTGTTGTTCCTCAGCCATTTATAGAGCAATACTGTTTTAGGGCACCGTATGTTGTGCTCCTGTTGAGAGAAGGATTGCACATTACTGATAGTCATGTAATTATTGGCTCTGGAAGCATCACTTGGACCCTTGGAGTTGCTTTGTTCGAAGCTGGAAAAGCTTTTTCATATGGTGGAAAGTTTCGCGGCTATGATATATCTCGTGTGAAGATAAATCTATTTGTTCTTGTTGCCATTGTTTTTACTTCTCTGTTTGTGCTACTTTGCGCATTTTGCTGTGTTGGCAGCTGGTGGGTGCCGAAATTCTTTCGAAAGCCATATCTCAAGCTTTTCAGGCGTAAAAGTGTAACATCGACATCAGTTCTCAATATTCCAGCTCCCTTCCGATTTCAGCGCTGGAGTCGTCCTATTGATATAGGTAAAAACTCTTCTTCTTCTTCTTTCTTCTTTTATTGGGTAAACTACAAAAACCACCCCTAAAATTAACCACAAAAAATCCCAATTTCTTTTTAAAATTACAAATACTCCCTTAAGGTCTTACAACGTTCCTGAGGGCTGAGGGTTTGTATTTGCTCAATAAATACCCCCTAAATAGGTTCAATTTTTAAAATAGAAACGGTATTTGTAAGTTTGAAAGATAACTGTTTTTTTTTTGTGATTGAATGAACCTAGAGGGTATTTTTTGTAATTAAGCCTTTTTATTTTTACAATTGTAAAATTTGTAGTGCTGACTGCAAATTCTTGCAATCTGATTTACTTCAATGTTTAAATCTAATACACCACTTGATTATTGTGTTTCAGGGGATGGAAGGGTTAAGACGCCCCTAAGTCCGACAGTCGCAGGTACTCAGAAAAGCCCGTTAGACACTGGACTCGGTTTCGGTAGTGGTGGCATCCAGTTCACTGAATCATCCTTGTATTCTTCATCTAGCAGTGTACCCCATAGTTACTCGTCAGACAGCTTAGGACAGATGCAATTTGACAACAGCAGCCTCGGCTCGTTCTGGACCCCAAACAGAAGTCAAATGCGTCTTCAAAGTAGGAGATCCCAATCACGCGAAGACCTCAATTCTTCAATTGCTGAAGCGCACTTGGGGAAGGTCTAACGCTACTAGCTCAACATGAATTGTCCTGGTAGATTTTCAACCATGGTGTAATGACAGGATCGAGTAGTAGTTCGAAATTGACAAGGATAATATAGTCCGACAGTTTTTGTCTTGATCCTCTTCTCCTGGGATATTTTAAAAGGTTGTCTGAGGATGGTACAAGATAGCTTATTGCCACATGCCTTCCAGAAATGACACATCCTAAAGAGGTTGATGGATCAATGATGGGTTTGTGGCATTATTACACGGAGAAAAAGCTGATTGAGTTTGGTTGCCAAATTCTGTAAATAGCCTTAATGCTCCATCAGCTTCTTATAAAACTGACTCCAACTTGTATGGTGATGGTTTAACTATGGTTATCTGACATCACTTTGAGAAGTGCAGCACGCTTATACGGAAGTTGAGACCATCTATCATAATGAAGTTTGGGGAAGGAGATGTTAAATGTACAATTGAGTGTTGTTACCATATGACATATGAAGATATTGCCAATAGATTTATTTGAGACATGCTCCTCAGACGAAATTTTGAAACTTCTTGTTTAAATACTGGAAATTTTTACGTCCATGTTTCTTTTTGTATAGGATCTAAGATGACTAACTGAACCCTTGAAAGGGTTTGGAATACAGGGTGGTGATAGTGAAATTTTATTTCATAGAAGAAGTTGTATAAGCTGCCCTGATGATATGTATTCTTGACATGGTACTTTCTTTGTTTATCTTTTTGTAGCTTTAATATAATACTTTTTACATGTGATATTTGCCTAGTATATTGAAACATATTTTTGCAACATTATATGGAACATCGTAAAAAAAAGGGAAAAAAAAAAAGATCCCGTATTTATTTCACCACCAAACATCTGAACTGAAATATTTCTCATCCGATCAAAAAAAGAAATATTTCTCATCATTTTATCAATTCATCTTCTACGTGCATCGTGAATGATATTCTGATAGCTTTGGCATGTTTTAATGCAAAGAATATCACCATTGTTGCCAGAAAGACAAACCGAATAAGAAATCCTGTTTTCTAGCCGTGCTCTTGAGAAATATAAACTTAACATAATTTACAACCAGCTGAAATGGGATAAGATTAAGAAAATGAAATTTGGAACTCGAATCTCTCAAATGAGAATGTTTAAGTGATTAAAATAACAGCATCTTATACAAGTTGTGAGCTTGATGGTAAAGTGTAGCCTAGCCTACAAGAACACCGCGACCAATGGCAAAATTTGATCACAATTTGATGTCAACAAGGAAGAAAACGTTTCGAAAGTTCTCCCCGATCAGTCTATAACTCAGATTTCTGGGTTTGTCTAGCATCAGCGAGGAAAATCCAACTCATTATTCGTGAAAACAAACTGGGTGGAGCTATTTGCTGTGATTGATCAGATTCCACGCTGCAAAGAGCATTGTAGTCGTGCTTTAAATGAGGAGCAGCAATTCTTTCCTGAGGGATCAAAGATTGAATTTTGTGACAAATCATTCTATAGAGAAACTTATTACAGAATAAAAGGTTCAAACAATCATACCTTAAACACCTCGAAAGGGCAAAAGTCAGAATTGACAAAAAGGGAAATGCCCTATTGACAAAAGAAATGCATCATGAGAGAGAGAGAGAGAGAGAGAGAGAGAGAGGAGAGAGAGAGGCCATTAAAAAGTGACAGAAAAGAATTAGAGAGAGAGCGAATTAAAATTGAAAAGTAAAATGCTGGCAAAATCATTGGCAGAATAGTATTAGGGAAAACTAAAAACAAGAAATAACTAATCAGTGGTTGAATAATATTCCAATTGCACAGATAAAAATCTTGCAAGTTTGAAAACATAAAAGACTATAATAAGCTTTACCGCCATTGGAATAGGATGTTCATTGTGCAGTACTCGCACAAAGTATTCGCTCGTGTTGTTGGCTGTGCAGCTATACAGAACTAGCATGTTATTTCCGGCAAATGGGGCAACTGTGCTGCCACGCCATATTCTCTTTTGGGGAGGTTTAGCAGGTAGTTGCAAAGGTTGTTCTTTTAGTATTTGTTCAAACTCTGAAGGTCCAGCAGAAATAACGTAAGAGTAGGTAGACCCAAAGGAAGTGGCCACAAAATAAAACAGTTGAATGAGTTAAAAAAGCCCAATGAGAACATTAGACAATGAAAGCACTCACCAGGACCATCAAGAAATAGCCCAATCAAACAGGAAAATGGAAGGAGCGTTTCTGCATGAGCAAACCTTAGTCTGGCCATTTCATAGCTCCCCGGAACAAGTTCGTCTACAGGAGAAGGTAAAAGATCATAGAGCCAAAATAAAAAAGAAGGGTAGGCACTAAATTAAATAAACAGATTTTTCGATTCCTCAAATATGTAACAATGATTTCACAAAGTAGGATTTTTCTACTCGAATCATTTTGAGAACTTCGAGTGATGAAGAAAAGAAATCATAAATCCACATAGCCTACACGGAAGGCTTTAACTAAACCTTAATAATCTATGCAGCGTAAACCTTAATAATCTATGCAGCGTACGTGATGGACTTTCGTACATAATCTTACTACTTTTAGCTTTTTGTTCAATCATATCCATTTAATCCTACAAGAATCACCTGTTTGAGTCTTTCACAAGCGTTCTCTCTCTTCTTCTCTTTCTCTTTACCTTCATTCTAGCTCATCTTTAAAAAAACCTCTTCTCCGCCATTCCTCCATTAGGGAGGATGGGGGAAATCTAAATCATTTTTCTTTTAGCATCTAAATCATTTTTCTTTTTTTAGTTTCCCTCTTTTTTTTTCTTTGTTTTCTTTTCTTTTTCTTCTTCTTCTTCTTCAAGTCTGATCAATTTGGCAACAGATCTGGCCTATTTGGTTTCAAATCTGGCTATTTTGGTGGCTGATCGGCTGCAATGGATGGTTTCTCACGGCTTACAATTGAAGAAAAATATGTAATGGAGTTGGATCCGGGCGTAATGAAGAAAAGACAAAGAGATTGTCACAAAGTTGGAACTGCTAGCCATTTTATGGAGTTTTAGTTTCTGTCACTTGTAATAAAACTTCTCTTTGCTCTTCTTTTTTTCAATTTATATATATTCTCTCTCTGGTATGCATTTTTCCTCGTAGAGTATTGAATGTTGATGTGGATTTGAATTGGTCTAGTCAATTCCCCACTTGGTTCTTCATGTAGTCAATATCGTCCTGAGCCAATTGGCTTCGTTGTATTGTTGGAAGTTTGGTCGAGTTTCATTTATAAAAGTCTTATCATTTTGGAAAGAAAAATATCTATTTAATCCTACAAAGTCAACTAACATATCCATCATGGATAGAGGTGAGGCAGAATACAGAAATGGTATCCATTTTAAACTTTCGTGTTGATCTGAGTTTGAGCAGCATCGAATTTATAATACTATCTCAAGGTAATCCTAACAATCTAAATTTCTTTTTATTTTCGAAAAATTCTCAACATAAAATGACAGTGCATCACTAGCATGACATTATTTCTGACTACTTGTCCTTCCACAAGTCAACCAAAGCACTACTCGGTTTACTTTAGTTATGCACCAGATGCAGCAACTGAGAAAACTAGATAAAACAAAACGGCATAAAAACAAGTAAAGTGACCATAATAAATTAGCACATGCAATTACCGCCAGCCTTTACTTAACCACTTCACGCCAGTAAATAACTATCTTCTTCTAAATCATTCCATGCCTACTTAGATGTATCCATCACATATAGATTCTACAATTCGACAATTAAAGCTAAAAGGGCCCCCAGGCCAGTAAAAGATCTCCAAACCCCTCCCCCTGCCCAATAGTTTTAAGATAAATAAACAAGGAAAAGAAAATAGAGGAAGAAATATACCTTCTTCAGCTTTAATAGCTTGTTCCATTGACTGGATGACATCTTCAAGTAATGGAACTCCCATCCGGTAATTCAACGAATTACCATAGCCTTTCAGTATGAAAACCTCCAGATCATCTGTCCACTCCAGCAAACCAACCTACAAAGAGCATATTTACAAGTTAATCACATAAATCATAATAATGGGGTTCCCTATCATATAATCTTATAATACTGTAGCACTCTTTTATCATATAAATAGACTCAATTTGCAAAGTAGACTATCATCGTTAGGCCTCTAATAAGGAAGTGAACCCATACGGGCAATAGTCAAATAAAATCAAATTAATAAGATTCATTTCTAATTACACAACATTAAAGAGGGGAAAAGGAAGTGAAAGTACCTCAGATGGACTGAACAGAGCACAAGCTTGATCAGTTGTGTTCAGCAAAGAAGCTTCCTACGCAAGTCAATGTAGAACAAATTTACTTGCACTCTAAATAGCAAACAAAGATACTGTAAAACACTGAACAGAGAATAATGACAAAATTACCTGTTTGCACAGAAACCAGAGAGATGATACATCCTGTCGTGTGAAATTCAGACCCCAACGTTTAACTAATTCTTGAGTTATTTCATTTAGTGTGGGTTCCTTGAGCTTATCCACAGATGGTTCCTGACTTTTCCTGAAGGCCTTTATTCATATATAACGGAACATTGCAGAATTTCAGTACTTACATCATCAGGAATATGGAAGTAATTCTTTAACTGGGTATTAAGTCATTAATTGCTTGATACACTGCTTGATAATATTATAAGACTCATCATCTAATTGACTTTTGCCAGAAACAACTTGATTGCAAAAATGATATGACTCCTCACAGAACTCACAGTCAATTTCAAGATCTGGAAAGAAGAAAAATCAACCATTCAACACTGCAATAAACGAGATACCTAAGTTCAAAGAATTAGAGGTCAATGACCACTACTTGCATAAATAGCTTCAATGCCAAAATGGTGTATAAGATAGAAGACCGAGAATTAGAGGTCAACATAACAATCACATGCAGCCCATGTATCGTATCAGCAGAAAACAAGAAGCTCAACTGCTGAGCTTGTTAGCAACTAGTACTCTCAAATTTTATTCCTTGTGCAAGCATACTCTGCTCTAGCATTACTAATGATCATTAAATTGAAGTGAAACCTTTTTATATTGTGCAAAAACTTACAACAACCATTCTGATGTTGTCATGGTTTAAAAATGATGAAGCTTCAGACAGAATCAAATAACTTCATAAGGTCAACATTATGTAGACATCAATGTATTAAATGCTAGATAACACCAGCCTCAACACTATTGGATAAGGTAATTTAAGCAATGCCATATTGATTGTTAATTAAGCAAAGCCATACTGGTTGTAAACATCTAGGACCAAGTTTACTGGACAGGATTGAAAACTACTTGTTAAAATCAATAGAGATCATCATAGTTCAATGTCCTTACTCAAACAATTGAAGATGGTCTGAAAGTCATACATAGATATAAGTGCCCGACCTTAGCAGTAGATACAAAGGTTGCATTTCAACATAATATCAAGAATGCTCTTACCTTGTAGTTTTGACAGCAATCATGGAATCTCAACATGCTATCACTTGCACGGCTTTCACTGATAACTGCAAAAGCTCGATGACGTCCCGTACCAAGATTTCCGCGACCACTAAAGAGCCCCATGCCAAATGCTACAGCACTAGCCGAGGCTCGAGAAACCTGATATTATCCATCACATGCAAATATTCATGTACGAGTAAGCCACCAGTGAAATTAGTCGTGCAATGAAACTAAAACCATCAATCATGCTAAAAATATCAAGACACAGACGAAAAACATTAATATGAACTAGCAGCCAATGAATCACAACATGCAAATTCAGAAAACAGCGATAGAAGGAAGGAAATTTTAACAGCTCTGACAAAACATTCAAGTGATTCTCCACCTCTTAGCAAGAAGCAAAGGCAAAATATGACACGAATAGCCAAAGTAAAAGGAGCCCTCATTCATATGTGAGTAAATATAAATAAAGGAATTTAAATGGCAAACCTGAGTGGCTTTAATTGGATATATATCAGGGTGGTAATCCTCATTAAACAGTTGTGGAAATTTTTCTCTGGTTCTAATACCGAGTTCAAACAGTTCATTTTCTCCTTCACTAATCAATTCTCCACCCTTATGCTTTCCTGTCCAAGGAGATTTCCATCCACGTAACCATGCAGGAATCAGAGTAGACCTCTGCTCCTTTACATTTTCTAAAAGGACTTCCAGACGAGTGGCCAAGGCATCTAGTTCTTTCATCTTTTTCTTGGTAGGAGCCCGAGTTCCATGTCTTGCCTGCAAACCCAATCATCAGACCAAGAAAATGTGGCAGAAAGGCACACGCTGATCTAAAAGCGTAGGAGTAAATTGCAACAAGAAAGCACAAATCAACATGGCATAATGGGTTTCATCTACTTATTTATTACGATCTAAGTTTCTAAAACAAATATTATCAAACAGCAAACATAAATTCCTTGAATAGAGCAAGTCAGATAGTGCCTGATAAGTAACTAGACAGTAAAAACAGTGTTTGAGGGGCAAAAATGCTCTGCCCTCTCTCACACACTAGCACACATTTTTTTCATACACACATGCACTTTTCTTCACGTTTGGTTCAATTTTGCACGGATTGTTCGAGGATTCTTTCAATCTGAGGGAGTTTTAGATTCTTTTTTCTTATTTTTCTTATTTTGTCTCTGTTTTTCGTTTTTTCTCACCCGTGTTTTCTCGTTTTCTTCTTATGTGCTCAGGTTTTCCTCCGCCACTTATGGCAGATTTTAGCTCATGTCCGCCGGAATCCCAAACCCCAAAGCTTGGGTCTTATGCAAATGTGACTGCTTCTAGTTCTAATCGTTCTAACCTTCCTTTTGACCCCAAGAGAGTCGTTCCAGTTGGCACCCACCAGGTTAGAGATGGCAAGCAGGTTATTTGATTTTCTTCCTCGGAGAATGATCGTCTTGCAGCGTCTTGGAAGCTCACCTTGATTGGAAAATTTTCATTTGCGATCCCGCACCCCAAAGGAATTGATTCTGGGTTATCTTCATTGAACTTGAAAGGCCCATACTCCTGGAGCTTTGCAAACCCTTCACATATTATCATCAAATTACAGCTTGAGGAGGATTTTAATAAGTTATGGATGGGTACTCTTTGGTCATTGCGGGACTGCCCGATGCGTGTGTTCAAATGGACACCTTCGTTTAATCCGAGAACGGAAGCCCCACTTGCGCCAGTATGGATTCGTTTACCGGGTTTGCCCATACATTTTTTTGATCATAATGCTCTATTTGCTATCAGCATGATTATAGGCACGCCCCTTCAAGTGGACTCTCTGACAGCATCTCGATCTCGATTATCTATGGCACGGGTTTGTGTTGAACTGGACTTATTGAAAGAGAGAATTGAAGAGATTGTTCTTGAGTTCGATGACACTTCACACGCTCAAAAGATTATTTATGAACGGATTCCGGACTATTGTACTCATTGCAAGCATATCGACACTCTATCGAGGATGCTACACATGAATGGGAAGATAACCCGCTCACCACCACCTGTTAGGTGCCATACACCCATAGCAGGTTCTGTTGGCTACGATTTGAAGGGGTTAAGTGAAAATATGGAGAAGTTAAGGGGTACTACAGATAATTCTAAGATCTCCAGGCGTAAAACCCTAATCCTACTGGTGCTCAAAGAGTCGCTTCAAAATCATTAATGGGTTATGGTCAAAAAGAAGGACCAAGAGAAACGGGATTGATTCCTAAGAGCTTCTAAAATTAGCTAAGAATTCAAACATACCTATTTTGAGGATAATCACTCTAATGTCGCACTAATCGATTTTCGAGTTTGGAAAATGAGGTTTTTCAACCATCGATACCTTGCCACAATTAATCAACGGCCCGCATCATGTCAACGGCTTACATGTGGACGATCATCGACTCCATTAATGTGGATAAAAATCATTAAGCGATGTGGCGCTTCTAAACGAGTATATGGCAAGCGTCGGAATCCCAATAACTGGACGACAACTCGGCAGGCACGCGTCTTGAACGGCGAACGGCCTTGAAAACGGAGTCATTATTCCCTCTGCACGGATCTTCTAAATGTCTCAATCATTCTATTCCAACTTTGTCTTCTTTTGAGATTAATAAACACACGCCCGTCCTCCCATTTAGGTGTAGCACATGCTTTTGAGGAAACTTTTAAAGCCACTAAGGAATGTCACCGGGCCCACCTTCTTTAAATTCTCAAATGGACGATTCCTCTAATTTGAATAAGTATTCCTATCGGGGCCACAAACCTTGTCGATAATTTGGATATTATCGGGCATAATCGCCCATCTTCCCGAATTTGAACATGATCGAAATAGTGGGTGATAATCTTATTAACGGCTCGGATTTTAAAGGAGAATCGCGTAGGCGTGTCTAAAAGGGGTTAATTGTGGGGCATCATCTCAAACTTCTCCCCGTATTTTCGAAACCCGCAACACTTTTGGAGGGATTCAATGGACAATTTGATAATATGGGAATTTGCATGGGCCCACCTCAACACCTTTCCATGCACAAAAGGTGGAAAATGCCCAACACATTTTGACTTTGACAAAAGCAAAGAAGAATGGTCTAATCTCTTTTCCTCCTCACGTCGCGCCCGTCCAATGATGTGGGGCCGATGTTTTTTTGTCTCCTTCAATAATTCAAACACTATTTCCAAACGGACCCACCACACCACTTCCCTTCAATTGCTACCTACACGCTTGTCCGCCGGATGTTGTCTCGCGTCGACGTTGGGCCTCCACCGCCGCTCTAATGAGGCTCAACATTTCTCCAAAGACACCGCCCAACTCTCGTCGGCTCAGGTCCGAGCCCAATCCTGTGTCTACTCTCCGGTTTGCGCTAATCCTAATCCCACCAATTAAATCGGGCGACCAAGCCCATTCCACAGTCTTCCGTCCCGCACCCAGGCCACTATTTTTCTATTTTGGAAGATGGGCCTCTTAACGGAGTTCACCCGTTCTTCATTAATCACATCATCACCCCATTCGCCGCTTTGCACGCGCCGCAGGTTAAAGAAGTAAGCTTTGCCGATTCATGTGGCCCAAATCAATTTGATCACCCCCGCATAGTAACGCCAACAATAGTATTTTGGAGGATGGGAAAATTGCCACAAAATTGCACAAGGATAATCATGATATAGGTGTTGATCGACGGATAAAATTAAAAATTTGGTGTTGACAAATCTTTGAAACCGCCAAAAAGAGTTCAAAGTCGGGCAAATTGGTTCATAATTTTCTCTACAAAGGAGGAGGAGCCAACGAACTCAAAATCGATCGATTGTTTCTATATCCTCTTCTCATTCTAATTGTTAATTATGTCGATTAAATTTTTAACGTGGAATGTGAGGGGTATTGCTAATCCGGTAGTCAACGCCATTTGCATGCGTTAATTTCTCGTCATAAATTGCCTCTCGTTGCTTTTAGAACCTATGACTTTCTTGCGGAGTTTAGTTTCTATTGTCGTGAGATTTGGCTTTGATAATGGGTTGAGTAATTGTTCTAATCATATTTGGATTATGTCCTGCTCATTTAAATTTTGACATTCTTGTTGATCACGCACAACTATTACATTGTAGTATGTACAGTATTGTTGCCTCACCATTTATTTGACTTTTGTGTATGCTAAATGTGATAGAGTTGCTAGATATGATTTGTGGGACAACATGCGTGAGATTGCGATTAGTATGGAGGGGTTGCCCTGGCTTGTTAGTGGTGACTTTAATATCTTTTTGCATGATCATGAGAGGATTGGTGGTACTTCCGATAGTCCGATGAGATATTAGATTTTGCTTATATGGTTGCGGATTGTGAGTTATTTGATGCGGGGTGTGGGGCCTTTCTTTACGGGCTAGGGGTGGGCTTCGGGAGAGACTGATAGGGCTTTGTATAATGAACACTTTGGCCGATGTGTTTACTTCTTCTATTGTTACGCATTTATCTCGTGTTCGCTCGATCATGCTCCTTTACTCATATCTTGTCGATTTGTACCGCATGTGCCTCGTTCTTCTTTCCGATTTCAAAGATATGTGGATACGCTCACTCACCATACTTTTTGCAGGTTGTCGAGGAAGACGGGGGCATCCTAACGCTGGTTGTTTTGGAATGAGGAGCTTGCAACACAAGTTGAATAAGGTCAAGTCTTGCGTAATCAAGATTTGGAATCACCGACGCTTGGTAATGTTTTTGATCGGGTTGGGGATCGGGCCGATGAGGCGGTTTGATGCTCAGCCGTATATGATAGTGATCCGCCTCCCGACTCCAAGTGAGCTTCATCGTTGTGTGGTGGCCGAAGTACGAGCTACGTTTGAAAATGGAGGAGGATTTTGGCGCCGAAAGTGCGATTAAGTGGGTAGTCGAGGGGAGCGCAACACTAAGTTTTTCCACGAATTTGTTAAGCGGAAGCGGTGTCGCGCTAGATCCACTCGATTGACGATGATGGGGTGACGATCACACAGATTCTCGAGATTCTAAGTCGGAATCCAGCCGATTCTTTCGATGTCTTTATTGACTTGACATGGAGTATCGACTCACCGATGATGAGTTCTTTCCCGCTTCGATTTCGTTGATCTTGATGGACTTTGTCTTTATGCCGACGGCTCAGATGTTCGCGATGCGGTGTTTGGGATTGATCCGTCTAAGCGTTTGGGGCCGATGGATTCTCATCTTTGTTCTTTCGATCTTGGGGATTTCGTCGGATCGGATGTTGAGGATGCGGTGGTTGACTTTTCTCGGGTAATCTCATGCCGCCCACGCTCACGCTACATCTATAGTTCTCATTCCGGTTCTCACCCTCGAAGTGGGTGAGTTTCGGCCGACAATTGCGGCAACGTGACGAATAAGATTATCTCTAAGATTATGAATGCGTGGTTGGTCTCGATTACGCTTTGATTGTGTCGCCGAATCGAGTGGTTTCACACCCGTCGTGTCATCTCGGATAACATATTACTCGCCCAGAGCTTATCCATGATATCGGCCAGCTTTACGAGATTCCTAATGTGGTGATAAAGTCGATATGGCTAAAGCTATGATAGGTGCGATG
This sequence comes from Rehmannia glutinosa, assembly GCA_016081115.2. Lineage (NCBI taxonomy): Eukaryota > Viridiplantae > Streptophyta > Magnoliopsida > Lamiales > Orobanchaceae > Rehmannia > Rehmannia glutinosa. The sequence goes on along the minus strand of JABTTQ020001067.1, from coordinate 317,499 downwards.
GGATTTCTTGTATACGACTATGATTCACATGGGCTTCCCCGCTCGATGGATTGATATGGTTGGCGGTGTATTGAGCACGCGACTTCTCTCGTTTCTAGTTAATGGTATCCCTTCTCGGATATTTTCCTTCAACTCGGGGATTGCGGCGGGGGGATCCTCTATCTCCCGCTTGTTTGTTCTGTTCGGCGAGTATTTATCCCGAGGATTGGATTCCATTATTAGACGACACCGGATATGATTTATCGACGCGACGGTTTTCCGGTGACTCATTTGCCTATCTTGATATATTCTTATCTTCAACTGGCGTCGGACGATGGCCTCGTCACGTTGAGGCACTTTCTGAGCACTATTCTACTACTTATGGCCACCGGTCAGTGTCGAGAAAGAGTAGATTCTTTCTCGCCCCACGTTACATTAACGGCCGGAGCACATGGTTCATGAAATGGCAGGCTTTGTTCGCGATGACTTAGATGACTTATTTGGGTGTCCGCTTGTTCGAGGGCGAATGACGAAAGAGCTCTTCCTCCCAATGATTCGAGGGATGTTGGATAGAGTTGTTGGGTGGTCGATCGACATCTCTCCTTTAGTAGGCTCGCTCTTATTCGAGCACGCTAATGGCCACCCCGTTGCATATTCTTCGTCATGCATGCGGCGCCAAAGACATTCTGCAGCAGCTTGAGCAAATCACGGCTGATTCTTCCGGGGATCCTATGCGGGTAAGACTTCATTGGATCGATTGGATATTATCCGCCATCCTATTTCGGGCTGGGTCAGGGGTTGCGCCGACTTTCGAGATATTATCGACGCCTTACATTCTGATAAAGATCTGATAATCTTTGATCTCCTCAGAGCCTCGTAACACATAATCATAGTCATCGCGGAGGCGCTTGAGGCGGATCGGTATTCGGGCCCAGGAGCGGATTTTTCTCTATCGCGGTAATGGCGGGTCGGTTTACGGATGATACTTGGTTTGGGCATCGCCGCTTGATCATTGTTTGGATCGGCCGTTGGGTGATATGACGGTTGATTGTTCATTCGCGATGGTATGTGGGATATAGATAGATTGTAGACGTCTTGGTCTCCGGATGTGGGCTTCCAAGAGTCTCATTGAGGATATATCCGGGTTCCGATTCTCTGGGGGTCCGAGGATATCATGCGGTGGATGTTTACCTCTCATGGTGGGTTCTCTATGCCTTACGCTGGGATTCTCTCCGGGGTAGAAATGCTCGGAACCTTCAGTATGGTGCCATTTGGAACGATGCTCTTATTCCTACTATCTCTATATTCCTTTGCGCCTCCTTCGTAATTGTCTTCCCCGTGGATATCAAGTTTCGAGGCACGTGGCACTTCCTCGCCTCACGTTCTTTGTTGTTGCTGAATAATCCACATTCATCTCCTCAGGTCGATCTATCCTCACCTCTTTTTGATGAATGATACTTTTTCGATCCGTGTGGAATCACTTTCTTCCTTGGTTTGACACTACACTTCCACATACCACGATATGATATTGTTCCTTTCATTTTGGAGGAATCGCACACACGGATCACACACGAGCACTTGAGTCTCTTGGTTCCCTGCGCTGATTTTATGGTTTGTCTGGACGGAAAGGAATAGTGTCAAGATCGACACCTTCCTTTCGCATCTCACATTATTTGGCGGTGGAGCGGTATCTCGGATTCTTGTTTAAGGTCGCGTCGCCTCAACCCATGATTGGTCCGGATGCTTCCCTACCGTTGGCTTTTTGCGGGGAGTGCTCCACCACAGTTCCACGCAGTCGAGGATTGTGATTTGGCGAGCCCTCAGTCTCCTCGGATCAAGCCGAACACGGATGGTTCGTTTGATCGGACACTTTGATTCTTTGGTGGAGGGGATTGATTCGAGATCATTCGAGGCGGACTTATGTTGGCTTTTCATTGTTCTCTCCAGGCGGTGTCTAGCTTTCATGCCGAGCTTTCTAGCCACCGAGATGGGATCACGGCATGCCCATCTTTTTTCTCTTGATTTGGATCGAGTTGGGCCGCGCAGCGGTGGTCACCACGATCACTTCCCAGGCCTCGCTCTTGCGAGTTCAAGACACCCCGATTCGCATTCGGAACATGCCGAGGACCTTCGCATTCGATTTCCCACAAACACAGAGAGGGGAATCGACCAAAGTGAGATCACCTTGCGAGTTGGGAGTGCGCCGGCAAAATCACATTGTTGATGAGGGCACGACTTCTCACCACCTCCTAGCGCTCATTTGGATGGACCACCGGGATATCCGAGCTTCAGATTTTCATAGATCATTGGTTCTCCTTTTATTTTTAGATATCTCATTATGATAGTCTTTCTAGATATCGTAGTGATAGATTATTTGTTCTTTGATTTTCTCCCGCCTTGACGGGCATGACATTGTATGACATTTTGATTGTTTGATAAAAAATAAAAAAAAAAAGTAACTAGACAGTAAAATGAATTAAATAGCATAAATGAGTGATAATGTACCTGGACATTAAATTGCTGAAAATAAAAAGCATTTCCATCATATTGTTAAATTTAAACATTTTTCACCACAGCTACTTCTCAAATCGCCTTTTTAACACTTAGAATTTAATATTTCACAATTTTCTTCAACCAAATGGCATGAGAAAGAAATCAGATGTTCAAAACGCTGCCACAAACACTACATGTCCCCATCTTCTGCACTTTCATCACATAAACTACTAAGCACTTCAAGTTGAACCACCAGTTTAAAGTAACTTATAGCCTCCAAAAAGTATTTTGAAACCACCATAGCACAATGAAAGAAAAATCTTGTTTGTAGATACCATTTAACCAAGGCATGAATCAGAGAACAAATAAAACCAACATCAATAACTTCTTAGAGGATTACCACAAGATTTAAGTGAATAGGTCTACATTGATCGGGAATATTTGAAGGAACAAATGAATTCTCAGAAATGTCCTTAGCAACATGATATCTGCACAAAGAAAGATATCTAGACAAGTTAAGAAAAAATTGACCCAAACCAAAAGTAAAAGAAACCAGAAAAACAATATATATATATAGAGAGAGAGAGAGGGGAATTTCCACGGGTGAGCTCCTCCTGCAATAAGCTCCAAACACGCACACTAAAAGAATAAAAACACCAGCTTCATGTAACTGATAGTACCATATCAAATACAGTCCAACTTTGAGATATAATGCATCGTAACTCAGAAATGTTTGCAGGAAAAGTTACCAGAAAAATAAATTATCGGAAATTGAATCAAAAATAGACTCATTAATCCTCGCCGCGACTGATACTGACATGTGGCTAAGCCATACCCATTAAGTGAGGCAGCGTAATATTATTTTTCTTCACGATTTACAAAAAAATAAGCACATCAATAGAACTTAATCAATGAGAAAATTCAGGAAATCTCAGTAAATTATACACTCCTGCAAATCGAAGAGTGGGCGAGAAGGAGAAAGAGAGAGAGAGAGAGAGAGAGAGAGAGAGAGAGAGAGAGAGAGAGAGAGAGAGACCTAGTAACAGTGGATAAATGGCGGCGAACGTCGAAATTTTCTTCGGCATTAGAATGAACTGCTGCGGCGGCGGCAAATAATAAGAGTAAAAGCAATACAATCTGCGGAGGGGCTGCCATGGCTTCTTGAAAGAGCGGGTATCGGAAAATTTTCTGTTTCGTTTTCATATATATAGATTGGGGAAATTGCAGTTTTGGTAAAGACTTGGAATGTTGGTGATTCAGAAAGTATGACTTTACACGTGGCAGAATAATATTGGGTGGATGATGGTGGAAGGTTTTCTTACTGTTCAAGTATTCGCGAAATTAATGTAATTATGAAGCCTACATATGTTTTTCTTTTTCAAAACTATTTTTTTTCCAGGCCTACTCATACCTTTATTTTCCTTTAAATAGATTCATTCTCTTTTTAAACTCCCAATATTTCTCAATTTATCGTTCCTCAAACTTTATGTTGTACGATCATATGGCATGATTATATGTCATATAATTATGTGACACATGATTATGTGGCACAATCGTGTGTTAGTTACATAACTTTGTGACACCATCATGTGACCAGAGTCGGTTCTAAGTTTTGAGGGGCCTGGAGCGAGTAAAAAAATGGGGCACTTGTGTTTACATAAAAAAATTAAAAAAATAAAATCAACGGTACAAATATATTTCATTGATTTAGCATTAAAAAATAAGATATATAATAACAAAATACAATACTCAACCTTTAACATTTCGGTCTTATTAAAATAAATTACGTAAGATTGTTCAATATAATTTACCATAGAGAAAAAGACAAAAAAAAAAAAAAAAAAAAAAAAAATAAATTAGCTACGAAAATTTGATCTTCTTGCATTTTTAAATTCTTTAATTCTATTTTTTGGTTTTGCAAAAGAAAAAAATGGCAAATATGAATGAAGGAATGAAGACTTAAAGGTGGGCGACTCTTTCAATTCTTCAATTATGTTTTTTGGTTTTGCAAAGAGAAAAATGTATAGTTATATTAAAAAAAAGTTAGATATATAGGCGGGATTTTTTTTTACATATAATGGCAAAAAAAAAACCTTTCACTTATGTCTTTTCGCAATATATATATATATATATATAGTTACATAAGAAGGCAAAAAAGAAAACCAAAATGTTAGATGGAAAGGCAAAAAAAATAGAAAACTGATATTTATCAGTATTAGGATTTGAACTCATGACCATGAAGAACATAAAAAACATCACAACCACTATGTATCCAACATATATACATATAAAATATATAAACAAAATTTGGGGGCTCTTGCCGGCGGGAGGCCCTGTGCGGCGGCATCACGTGCACCGCCCTAGGGACGCCCATGCATGTGACACATGACTATATGTCACAACTGTGTGGTACTATCATGTGGCAATAATCGTATGACACATGCTTTTAGTATAGGACGGTGGAAATCGAACCTAAGCACATAATTGAATTTTCCAAACGTCATACCACTAAGCTACCAAACAATTCCATTCAAAACCATCATTTTAATTTTATATTATTCAAAATATTAAAATTACTTAATTTGTATTGTAAAAATTGTATTTTTATTTTTTATTTTACAAAGAACTTACACGATCCTAACATACAATTCAAAATGCAGCGTGATACATAATTCTTATCATAACACTATTATTTTATTACAATTAAAATATATTACCATTGGCTCACCACTAACACACACAAGTAAGATGATAATTTATATAGATAATACGTAAAAATATTTGGACTATATGGTCTATTTATATAGGTTGTATTCAACAATGCTAGCATAATTGAAGTCTAAAAGATACGATAAAAGAGAAGTTGAAGTTTTAATCTTCGTGAGATGATATGAGATAAGATGGAGTTCTTAGCAGAGTTGGAATCGAGAGTTGGAATCTCTATAAAAGTATTTTGAAGAAAGGATTTATAATGTGCTAAAATAATAATGTTTTAAACTTGGGTTTGAGCTAACAAGGAATGGACAATTGACCTAACTACTATCGAATTAACTTGAATTTTGGCTAGTAAGATTTTTTAGCATAATAAAATCAGACTTGAATTTAAATAAGTGAATTTTAATAAGAAATTTAACCCCTAAAATAACTAAAAATTCTTATGCAAATAATCCTTAGGTATTACAAAAGGTGTATATACAAAGTATAAGTGTAGCATTTATATGAATTTGAATCCATAAACTCATGTACGATAACATTCATTCATGATTCAACACCCAAACACACACATACTTACCACATCGAGTCAACAATACACTCAACGACATATTTTCTACCAAATCATTGTCACGTCAAATTGACACTCAACCACACATATTTAAGGGTGTAAATGAACCGAGTATGGCCAAATACACTATGCTCAAGTTTGTTTGAGCTTTATTGAACTTCAAATATTATGTTTGAGTTTGATTTGATTATTATTCGAATCGGAATTGAACAAGCATTAGTCGAAACAAACACAAATCGAACTCGAGTAGCTTGATATTCCGCATATATCTAATTATAGTTTTATCAATCGAGTCGAGCTTGAGCCGAAATTTACATTTTACCAAACAAAAAAAACATGTTCAAACTTGATTCATTATGTTAGCGAACTGAGTTCAAACGAGATTCCAACAATAGATATCGAGTAGTTTAGTTTGTTTTTTAGTCGTACACTCATTCTCTAATCATTACCATACTGAATGACAATATCACACACAAACAACGCCTTAAAATTTAAATAGATCACAACAAAACTCCATAATATTACTAATTTCTCCAGTAAATCACCATATATCAACTTTCCCAGTTATCTTAAAAAAAACCTTTTTTTTATGTAATTATAAAATTACTTATAAAACTTACTATTAATTAAACAATATAGATAGTCCATTAAATAATTGTAATAAAGTTATCTTGTCTTAAAAAATAATCCCTCCATCCTCAAATATATAGTCCAACCTTTCACACATATTAAAAATATTGTAAATTACAAATGTGTTATATTTTTATTTGATTTATCCTTATTTAATTAATAGTGTAAATTATAAAATACATATTAACTAGAGTTATAATAGTAAAATAATAAAAAAATTACTATTAAATATAAAAATAAATTATATTTTTGGGATATTCTAAAAAAATAGTGGACTATATATATTTAAAACGGAAAGAGTATATGTAATAAAAATGCATTTATAACGTTACCCGCAAATATAAAAATGCAGTAAAAGTTATGAGCTTTTTTTACTCAATACTTTTGTCCCCACCACTAACACCTCTCCCCGAAAATAATCACACTTTTCATCATCAAAAAAGCCACTCGAAATCCACTCAGAAAAAAATCACACGCACAGTTTCATAAGAGTTCTGAACTCGCACTTCTCAAACTTTCAAATCCCTAACCGCGGAATTTCTGTTCGCTGGCATGACGACGAACCCACCCGAGGGTTACGCTTCCGATGACTTCCTGGAGCAAATCCTTTCGATTCCTTCCTACGCCGGACTCGCCGGAGCCGACGGCACTAACCCCTCGGAGACGACGTCATTGGATGACAGTGTTTCGCAGCTTGGTCCATCCGGCGCTGCCGCTAGCCTCCACCATCCCCCACCGATGTTTCCTTTGAGCCTTAGCCTCGATAACGGCCGTGACGCCGTAAATGACCACGGGGCCTTTGCCGTGAAGCCAGTAAGTTTTATATTTATTGTTTTGTCATTTTTGTTGGTTATGTCCTGTAACTGTGAGACAGTGAATTAAGTGAAAGATGGAGCTCTGTAAGTCATTTGTGTGGGATTCTATTGGCAAAAGAACGAAAAAAGATAGCATTTCAGGAACTATTCGGTGTTCTTGTGCGTACGAGCATATTAATGCTTATCATCTGCCTTTTGCTGGCTAAAGTTGGGAAATTTGTTCTCTTGGTATAGTCGTTTGTGTGTGAATCAAGTTAAAAGTTGGAGGCGATCTGATCATTTCACCTTATGTGTCCGAATCATATTTTTGTTGTGTGATTGATGTAAAAAGGAATGTTGATATCTTCAGGGTTGTGTGTATATGTCCTGTTTTTGCAGGAGAGGGAAGCTGTTAATAATAATATGGGGAGTTTTTATCCGGCTTTTGGCCATTTACAGGCACATGCATTACGTCACCCTGCGCCTCAAGTTCAACAGGTCAATATCAATTATTTACATAATTGCATTTGCTTAATTTTTCGTTCATGTGTTCTTTTGTTCATCTTAGTGATGCAAGTATGAGTTGTGCTTACTTCTCACGTAGGACAGGGGAATTGTTGTGTGAACTATTAGTTTATAAGATCTTGATAATATACTGGGTTGGAGTTAGATCACGTGATTGCAATGCAATTTAGAATTTTGCATGCTGTGTTGGTTGTTTCTTGTACTTCCATAAATATGTTTCGTGAAGGAGATGGATTAGGGCAAATGTGAAAAACGTGAAAAATTACTGGGTTTATAACTCGTATAGTTCGTTGAGCGAAAATCCTATTGAGGATAAAGATTCACTGCGATGCAGTACTTTTGATTGATGAATGTATTGACTTTGGGTGGCTGTTTATCTTTAAGCTTCATTTGAATTGGTCGTTGAAAAGATATGTTACATGTCTATGGTTGTCATGACTATGGAAGGCTATCATTTGCACTTATAAGTGTGTTTCCTGAGCATGTAAGCTGAAAACGTAAAGAGAAGAGGTTATAGTGTGATTTGATGGCATTTCATGCCGCTCCTTTTTATTTATAGAGAGAACAATGTGAAAAAGTAATTTGGAAAAATAATAATGAAGTTTGATATGTGAATGGATATGAGATAAAAATGTAATGATGAAAGTTGATGTAGTGGATATCTTAGTAAAATAGTGATATGATGTTATTGGTGATTGCAAAAGTAAGAGAGAGCGAATATTTTATTTGTGATATGAAAATGGAATGATGATAGTTGATGTGAAATTTTTTTACTGTAATTATAATTGGATGTGATTGATGATTGGAAATGAGAGAGAGAGTGGATAGTGTATTTTTGAGAACAATTCATAAACAATCACATGTTGGGACAAAAATATTTCTTCAGCGAAAAGTTTACAATTATAATTTCACAAGCAATCACAACGCAAGTTTTTGTGAAAGAATTAAGCTCTTATCTCAAAAACATCTTAACACACCTTTTAACTTTTTCTCCATATTAATTATAGAATTGTCATTGATCTAGTTTATAAATTCCAGTAACTTCTTGAAAGATGTAGGACCTTGTAAATTGTTTTAAATAAGCTTAACGAACACCTTCTAAATCCACTCACATGTGTTTTGCTGAGATAAATTTTATTGGAGAAGTCAAATATCTGAACTTAAGAAGGTCTTTACATATTGGAATGGCTTAGTTGGCTTTTGCTTTTATAAAGATGTATCCATTGTTGAGGTATGATGTCTCAAATCAGGTGCTTAAAATTGTTGGGAGGGACACTGGGACAGTTCCACCTGTTCCCCCCTTGAGAAAGACAAGAGACTCGGTGACGGTGTAGTAACTTTAGTTGAACTAAAGGAGTCTGTTTCTTTAATCTAAGAACCTAGTTAGAACGTTACTTTTAATATATCAGGATTAACAATCCCACGTAGATTGACTAGTAAAAAGATTTCGAGATGAATTAATAAAAATTGTAAACACCAACAGGCAGGTGGGTCAGTAAATGTAAACCTGTGTTAAAGTAAGATTGAATTCAGAGTTCATCGTGTACATTTAAAAGTTGGGAGTAGCAAATATGCAAAATCACATCGTGTACATTGAAAAATCGTAAGTTAGTGTCCTGTATTTGCCTTTTCAAACAGAAGCATTATTTATGTGATTTATCATTCCATGGTAAGCACTAAAATATCTGCATTACTTCCACAGGCCTATCAAGGTCTGCCAACAGCAAGCACCGCAGTAACCGTGCCACACCCACCTGTCATGAGGCCTAGGGTTCGGGCAAGAAGAGGTCAAGCAACAGATCCCCATAGCATTGCTGAGCGGGTAAAGCAATTATGCAAACAAGCTATTGAATATGCCCTTCCTGAGGGAGAAATAACTATTTCTTCAACTTCTTATTGGTAATGCCACTAATAAAATGATTGCATCTCGATACAGTTGCGTAGAGAAAGGATTTCTGAAAGAATAAAGGCCTTGCAAGAACTTGTTCCCAGCTGCAACAAGGTGCGCACACGTCTACTTTAGAAATCTCTATCTGCTAAAGTTACTTACCCATCTCTTTGGCTAGTTTCTAAATTTTTACATTTTAGCTATAAGTCTGCACCTTAATTATCAGAAAGGAGTTTTTTGGTATTGAGTCACATAAGTCTCCGGCCAACTTTTTGATCTGATGCTCGAGCCACACGACTTGAAGGCAGTAGCGGTGCGATAAGGTCCTTTAAGTTTTGCTAACTTGCACTTTTAATAGATCTCAAATGTAGAGCGCCTGAAGTTTGTCTCAATATGAAGTAAATGATGGTGGGATTAGTAAAAGACTGGGTGGAGACAGGGCCATGATGGTGGACTTGGTGTTGGAAGAGCAATATGAGAAAAAAGTTATTTGGAAAATTGGAGAAAGGTAGTTTAGAGGTGAGTAGAAGAGAAGAGGAGGAAAAGGAAAGGGAAAACTGTAGGCATGCGGTGCAGGTCCGCAGTGGAGACTGACGAGGGTGGGAAATAGTAAGAAGAACAAGGCGAAAGTAATTAAATACATAAATAAGGAGAAGAATGAAAAAGAAGGAAAGGGGTAAGGAGAGCTGACAGATGGATGGGATGGAAAATGGGGATTAGAGTTTTAATGTGTAACATGTTTTATTTCACCTTATGCATTATTTTTGGGTTTGTGGATAAAGATACTGTAACTAGCTCTTGTGAATATCAAACCTTCATAGATATAAATTACTACACACGCTTTAAGCCACTCTCACTCTCATGCTCCTGGTCCTGCTACGTGGCTTAGCCTTAGCTATACTGTTAAAACAAATTAGACCTTTATGTATATTTCAACTTGGGTTTTATGTTATCTGCAATATCTATCAGTTGGGAGTAGTTTACTAACTGGAGTCGAGTTATGGATAACAGATTGATGCCTGTTCTAATAATCTTGGTGTATGAGCTGACTTGAGCTCATTAAAGTGGCTGACCGCTGTTGGTTGATAGATTAACAAGGGATTGGGTTGAATTTGTTTTACATGTTTTCCAATTGCTTTTGATTGGATTCACTGACTTTTCCATTGTTTTTGCAGACTGATAGGGCTGCTATGCTTGATGAGATACTGGACTATGTAAAGTTCTTAAGGCTTCAAGTCAAGGTCACAATGCCTATCCATTCTTGTCATGAATGAATTTTTGCATAACCCAGGAACCTTGTATATGATAATTTTTTCTAGCATAATTTTATTTGGAGGGTCATCAGCTCAGTTCTTACTGCTAAGTAAATGCATTTATTCCCATGTCTATATTTTGTTTTTTTCTGTTCGGGTGTACTGGGTTCCAGTATTATCAATTATGTCACCCAACTTGCTGCCAACATCTGCGCAATACGATTTTTAAATTATGCAAGAAACTTTAATTTGCTTTCTGCAAACTTCTTCTGACAGACCTGTTTTTGTGGCTCGTTGGTCATATTTTTTAGGCACTTCAAGTCCAATTCCTGTTGGTTCTGTGCATGCTAACCCCCAAATTGGATATGCCAAACACCATCCCCCTCAGTCTCCTTCCTTTTTTTTCTTGAATTTTTTCTCTCCTTTATCACCCTAACAATTAAATGTTAACAGGTTTTGAGCATGAGTAGGCTAGGTGGTGTTGGTGCAGTTGCACAACTTGTTGCTGATATTCCCATGCAACCCATTGAGGTAATTAAATTACGCTTCTCTAAGAGGGTATTTGCTTGAGCTTATGTTCTCTCTAAAAGTGTTTGGTAAAGTTTATCTAAAAAGATCTTATAAGCTCCCAAACTAAGATGTTAAGGAGCTTATAATTTTTTTTAAAAGGTTGGGGATCCCACCTTATTTTCAAAATAAGATCTTCTTTTCATTACTTCCTTTCACTTTTGGCCATTTTAATTACAGAAATGCCATTGTTAACATCTTATAAGCTCTTTTATCTTAATTTATCCAAACATTTCAACTACCTATTTTATTTTTAAAATAAGATCTAACATCGTATAAGCTATAAAAAAACATCTTATAACATGTGGGAGTTTATAAGATCTTTTACATAAGCTTAGCCAAACGCCCTCAAATTTAAGTATAATCTCGAAGAGGAGTTTTTAATCAAGGACGTGTGTGCATATTAGTTCCTATTACATTTATTTCACAAACATTTGTTTGCTTGCGTTACTTTTAGGATGAAACTGGCGAAATAGGATCTAATCAGCACGTGTGGGATAAGTGGTCAAATGAGGAAACAGAACGCGAAGTAGCTAAACTTATGGAAGAAGACGTAGGAGCCGCAATGCAATTCCTCCAATCAAAATCACTTTGTATCATGCCTATTTCACTCGCAGCACTCATCTATCCCACTAGCCAATCAGATGACTCTACACTCGTCAAATCTGAGCCCTCTGCCCCTTTGTAAACCTATCGAGTTATTGCATGTGCCTATGAAATTTCTCCGTGGCCTTAGTCCGACGTGCCTATTTAAATATATAATCTCTTTTGATGCCCTTTGCATATAAAATCACCGTCGGATGGCACAACTTTGGTTTTGTTCTCCTACTCACTCAACCTCTTCATTTCTTGAAGTTTGCTACAACCTTTTTGCTTGCTAGAGCTTTCTCAAGCTAGATGACGGATCTTTTGGAGAGTGAAATGAACGGAGGTACTTAAGCGTTCCTTTTCGATGATTGGTTGGTAAGGTCTGGGGACTTTTGTTTTGGTTCGTCTACAGATGATATTGTGAAAGTCCTTGTATATTGTAGTAAATGGGCGAAATGGCGATTGTATTATCTCTTGTTTTTTGGGGCTAATGATATCCACCTTGATTTTGCTTGTAAATTATATATGTGTTTAGCTTCAACAGTTTGGAACAGGTTGTATTATAATCTGCGTTGCTAGATACTCGAGAATACAATGATGGCAGCTTGGGTGGTTGTGTTTGTTGTAATCTTAAAAGATAATTGTATCCTTTTGTAGTTAGAGTAAATGTTAGGGGTATTTTTGTAATTCACCCTAACTTTTATCAAATTTCGTGTTGAATTAAATTGGACCCCCTTTTTTTGGGGTGAGGGTGGGGGTGGGCTGGGGGAGGGAGTACTATAGGTCACTACTGCACCTATACTTTTCTGTAGCAATTTTAAAATGTAAAACGAATTAAGTTCTCACAAACTCAATTTTAGCTTATAAATTTTCAATGCAGACAATCTTCTAAAAGATTAAAACATACATATACCGGAAAACATTGATCAATGCCAAGGGAAGACATCGCTCATTTCACCAAATTGACGATTTCACAAAGAAAAGAGAAACAGAAAAAAAGAAAAACAAAAAAGGATTAATGAATTGAAAACGTGCAAACAAAGAGATATTGAGAATTTGTGTTAAATTCAAGGGATTTGGTACAACCAACTCCATTAAGTGTATCCAATACGTGAGGCCTGAGGGAGAGCACTAACCACCTAAGTGAGGTTCTAAAATCAATTGGCGTACCAAATCTCATTAATTTAATATGTTATCAGAGCAGACCCCATGCTCGGCCCGGGTGGGCTGTCGATATGATGTAGCATGAGCAGTGGCGTAGCCACCTTAGGACGAATGCGGTCGGCGGACCGCACTTGATCCCGGAACGACCGTGTTAAATTCAAGTTGGATCACACTGAAAATTTAGAAAAAAAAAATTGAATTAAAATTTAATGGGACAATTAAACCTACTATATTGGCCCAAAAAATTAAGAATTATCTGGCCTAATTAAGGTATATGAGTGGAGGATGAATGATTGTCTCTTTTTGTTTTGTAGATAGATATATATGTTCTAAACTTGATAATTAATAGTTTTTTGGGAGTACTTTTCAAGTGAACTTTTGGATGTAAAAATCTATTTTCCATAATAATAATTGCTATTTGGTGGTTAATTTAGAATGAACTTTGAATCATTCACTTCTCTAAGAAGTTCATTTTAGAGAAGCCAAAATTGGAGAAACCCACAAAGAATTTTTGCAAGGTACAACCTTTCGAATTGCCTTTTTTATTTTTATTTTCTATGTTTTTAAAATTTCGGTTCAACAATCATCCCACAAAAAAGAAAAGAAAATTGACCGCACTGGTCGAAAATCCTGGCTACGCCCATGAGCATGAGGATTGTGATGATTAATGAATTCACGAAGGACTCACAAGTGAGTGGAGCGTGATCAAATATGTCACTTGTGAGTTGCCCCGCATTGATTATTTAAGGGAAAATAACCTAATTTATAAGCCAATTGAGTTATCTCTGCCGTCACCTATTAATTTTAGGATGGATCCTCACTTAATGGTTAGTATTGTCTCTCATATACTAGGTACTTTTCAAGATGTGGGACGTGCTATATGATGCTGAGATAATTAGCAAAGTACAAAATTGTTAATTAAAAACAACAATATTGTCACACAACTACCTTGGGGGATATAAAAAAAAACATAGCATCTCGATTGTTAAATGTGTGTTTGGGTGTGTGTGAGAGCACGATGGTCACATTTAATGCTTGCATGGAAGGTCTCGTGGTCTAATCTCCTCCAAACAAGGGTGTGGAAGATGTCTGTTTTTTTCCTCATAAGAAACTCTTGTCTTAAATTTTTCAACACACGATTACCAAACAATGTGGTACCCCTCGATAATATTTTACATGATCTCTTCTTTCAATAGATATATAAAAACATATTTTATGTTGGACATGCGTAACCCAATCCAAATTTAACTTGGTTTATCCTAATGGTAACTTCTAATAAATATAGTACACCATTTTACAAACTTAACAAAATTTCATATTTACTGATTTTTGTTGGCTAATATCAAGACAATTGCAACTTGCAAGATTGGACGGGATCAGTAAATTGTTTTTTTTTTTTCAAAAAATAATAAAAAGGTGATATTTTTAGTTTTTTAAGGGAGGCCAAATTTTATAAATTTTGATAATTTTACTATTATTACAAAAATATGGACTTAAGGGGCGGTGAGACTTTGTTCCTAGTAAAATCAATTTTACCGGCCGACCATCATGACATTTTTACTGGGCTAGACTGTAATATTCCATGCCCGGAATAACCGGGCCGCAAAAAGCCGACCCGTGTAGGCCCAAAAAACCGACCTGGCCCGACCGGTCTAATTTTCCCTCTTGGCCGGGCGCCAATTCAGCCCAACCCGTTTGACACTTCTAGTTCCTAGTGGCTGATTGTATTCCATATTTATTGATTTTTTTGTGGGTTAATATCAAGACAATGGCGAGGTTGGATGAAATTAGAAAATTCAGATAGCGGGCACGACTGGTTATTTTCTCAAAAATAATAAATAAATATTTTCTTAAGTAGCGATGCAATTTTACAAATTTTTATTTAAATGAGAATGTGAATATAAAAAGAAATATTTACGAGAGAATTCCGATTTTGGATTACTAGTATACGAATTTGAGAGAAGAAGCTGGGGTTGTTATTAGAGTTTTAATTTGTCTATGCCGTATTGTACAAAATAAGTGGAAATTAGTAGGTAAAAAGATCTTAAACAAGACAAAAATTGTCACTTAAGTGGTAATGGACCACAATCAGTTGTTACATTTAGTTAATAGATTAATAAACAAAAATAATCCTAGTAAATACAATAATTAAACATTAACTTAATTCACATTTCCACAAAAACACATTTAATGAAGGTTCTATAGAATTTAACAAAAATCAGCATCTATAATTGTTTTTATCAAGAAGAGACAAGAAAAGAAACTTGGAACCATGTGAAGGACAGACAATTAATGCAAGGAGCTTAGGGTTTGTAAAACCATCATTTTCAATATTAATCTCTCTCGAAATGGGTCTCATATTTATTTTATTTTTTTACCACTTAATTTCATGTCAGGATCTCATTAATTGCTTGGTCGACTTGTTGTTCAAAAATGTTTTGGTCCCTGTAATAAGCTTCAATGGAATCTTTGCAAATTATTTACTACTCCAGTAGTGGACCTGCATTTAATGTGTCTTGTTTAGGAGCCATCAAATTTCAATTTTCTTTATTAATTATTCAAACATTCATTTGGTAGAATCATTTGTTCGACGTTGGTATTTTATTTATAAACACGTATTAAGTGTATATAAATATTATTTCGATGCGAAGAAATTACATATAATTTTATATGACATCCAACATCATGTTACTAAAAATGGGCAGCTTCGAGTTAAAGTAATCCAAGCTAAGATATCCGACTGGCGATGTAATGTCCAATCTACGTGGAGAAACCAACCCGCAACATAAAACCGTGTTAGAAGGGTCTCGAGGTTGTCTAGGTGTAACCCCACTTATGCTTTTTTTTTTTTTTTTTTTTTTTTTTGAGAATAACCCCACTTATGCTTAAGTCAACAATGTATGGAAGAAAAATCCAGATTGTAAGAGATATAAGCAGTTCAATTGTATTTTTGGAATAATAATTAGTGACGACTATCATACCTGAGACTGTGGGTCGCATTGGCCTGATGTAATGAATTAGGTCTCAAGGGCCTAATAAAATGAATCGACGAGCTTGTAGGGTCTGATCTTATGAGCTGAGCCTCATGAGCTATTGAGCTTGATGCGACGAGGTGGGCCACATAGATCTTTTTTTATTGACTTGGTCCAACATTATTTTTTATGAACTAATAATTAATTAAAGGAAATTAAATAAATGACAAAATATTTAAAATAAAATTACTATTTTACCCCTCATCCCAACTACTCAGTGATTGTTGTATGAGTACTACAGATTGTCAGATCAATTTACTTATATCAAGAGATAAATAAGTTTCGAGTGAATATTTGAAAAGAAGATTTTCATTTAGAAGTAGACATTTAACTTTTAAGTAAATTAATGAAGATGAGGTTTTATATCTATATTTATTTTTTTAAACGACTCGTATAAATATAAATTATTATCTTTAATTGGGGTCGTGAGACATAAAACTATAAATTATCAGATTACTTAAATGATGTTAATTAGGATATACATGATGTTAATATTTGAACATCATCCATTAATGCTGCTATCAGAGATGACTGACAATTGTAACCTTCATGTCTAGTTGTTAGTGCAAAAATTAAAGATCTTCGTTGTGAGAAATAAATTAGGTTCAATAACATTAATAATAGATGTGGGAACAATATGAATATACAGTACTGTGCAATATCTGACAATAGAACCAAATAAAAAAAAACTTTGAAGAAGAAAAAGTTGAATGTCAGAATTTTCAGGATTCTTTTTTTTTTTTTTTTTTTTTTTTTGGAGTGAACAGATCAAATATGTATTCAATAAATTACTAGCATAAATTATCAAGAACCAGCTGTAAACTTAAAAATAACGTTCTCCGGAAATTCAAAAAATATATTAATTAACTAATTAACAAATAATTATTGTCTTCAAATTCAGAAAATGTCAATTTTCAGGTATATATAATTATATTACATATATCAATATTCTGTCACGAATTACATTGGTGCGATTCACAAGTTATCTTGATTTTTTCCCCATTAGATCTTGCCTTGATTAGCTTTTTATAGAAACGCCAAGATACTATAATTTTTTCGATTACAAAATACTATAATTTCAATTAGAAAAAGAACGACTATTAATTATTATTTGGAAAATTTATAATTTCGAAATAAAACCTACATATGTTTGAATAAAGATAGAGACAAATAAAGGGAAGTGCAATCCCGGAACTTATAATTCTGAAAATAGAAGAATCCACAGAATTTCGAGGAAAATTGACAATGTAATTATTTATTTGTTTATCTGTCACATCAGTTGACTACCTCGTGAAGAGATATGCTAAAATTGCAATCATTTTAAATTACACCATTTATGTATATATTTTAATCTTTTTGTGTCTAAAATGATATTTTGGAATAACTTATTCAGGAAATTGAAGATCAAGTTTTTTTAAGGAATTATTAGAGGTAAGATAAGCATTCTTCCTTTATTTACTTTTAATTTTCATTTTTTTATTTCGTAATCGGTTAAAACACTGGGACACGAACAGTGGCGTAGCCAACTGTCTCGATTACCCCTAGCCTAATTTTTTTTTTCGTTAGCTCAACTATTTTTCTCCCTTAAAAAATATATATAGTTTTTGTTTATTTTTTTCTTCTAAAATTTGGGGTATGCCCAGGAAGGCCCATCCTTGACTCCGCCCCTGAACACGAATAAATATGTTATAAATCACACCCCCACCCACCCCAAAAAAAAGAAATTAAAAGCTTAAAAAAATGACCACACATATGAAAATCAATGTATATATAAGTTGATTAATTAAGTGGCAGGAGTTAATTATAATCAGCACTAAAGAAAACTTAAAATTACGATGCAACTAAGTGGGATCCATTTAATTAATATTCTGTGTGACACGCAAATTATTTTCTATGTATTGCTACGACTAAAGTCTCACACAATTTCAAAATAAATAAATAAATAATTAAATAAGGATATCATGCTACATAAGTTTATGACCATTAATTGTTTGCATAAATTTTGGGGCCTAAAAAACCATACGATCAGTTTGTGTGTGTATTCACGTGAATGTTTTTGACTTAACAAACATTCACGTTGAGCTCCTCCTTTTGTATAGAGTAGGGTTTTCCACGAATTTTGTGAAAATAGTTTTATAATACAAATAAATAAGGGAGTTTCCGAATTATTTATTTTTAAACACTAATTGTAAAGCTTCACAATTAAAGAGGACACGATAGCTAGAGTCATAGAAAAACTATTTTTATTATATTGTCAACCAATCACAAAATTTGGCGGCAGTCAACACTTTGCTATATATATAATTTTATTTTATTTGCTTTTAATTTACATGGAGCACCCAAATTGGCTTTTTATAATGCAAAAATGTCCTTAACTAAGTTCTCCATTGTTATTGAGTTGAGACTTGAGATTTGGTGTTATAAGAGATGTTGATTTAATTTCATTTGGTTTGAACGTAAGATTGTGAATTAAATCGATGATGATATCTAAAAGTTTAAGTTGTTAGAGAGGTGATCCATTAATATTAAATTACTCTAGTACGTCTCATATATAGTTGTTTAAGCCTTGCACGTGGAACATTTTTATAGGTGATCAGGTGACTTCGAAAGCATGACCTTTTTCCGGGTCTAACTCTAATAACATATTGGGGATAATTTCAGTACTGATACCCCAAGTATACCTACTTTTTGCTTTTGATACCTAATGTTCCCATCTCATCAAACTCGGTCATCAACGTTAGCTTTTTTAATCAATTTTGGTATTTGCCGTTAGTTGACCGTTAAGTATGACCTGATAACCTGCTATAACAAGTAAAAATGGGTAAAATAGTTTCATTTACGTTTTTGACCTCATTTTTACTTCTGCCTTCATTTCTAATGTAAGTTAGAAGCTCAATTTTTGGATCTTCTTTTCGAGAACTCCAATTTTCTTCAAATTGGTCTATGATAACTATTGGGCATTCGTTATTGAGTGCTGTAGTTGATGAATTGATAGTCAATTTGGAGAAATTAACCTTAATTTGGTCAAATTTGCGAATGGGAACCTTAGAGAAATCCCGTCAAATCTTCGATACTCGTATGAAATTGAGTTGGGGAACATTTACCCATGATGAGGCAACCACAATAGTGTTACTGGTCACCGACAATGACACCGGAAAATTCGTCGGCGATTGTACGAGGTCTGTGCACTCAAGATCTCGCGTTTGGCGTTATTTTCCTTGATTTTTCCAGCCGAATTGATGGTTGGCAATGAGGGATTCAAAACTGTTTCTTAGGCGAGGTCTATGCTGCTGTGCATTGTATGAGTTAGATTAGTTCTGTTAGGGGTGATCACGGTGCGGTTTGGGCGGTTTTTTCAATATTTTCAAACCGAATTGCTAAGTGCGGTTCGGCCACAAGTTTGATTTCAAGTCGCGGTTTTTTAGAATAAAACAAACATGCGGTTTTCAACGGTTTTGGCGGTTTCGGTCGGTTTTGCGGTTTTAACGCATACATAAGTGAATATTATATAGAACAATCAAAATGAGCAAAAACAACTTATCAATTCGATAATTAAAAAGTTAAGAATATGTTGTAATTGCCTAAATCAATATTATAACAACTTCAATAACATATAATAGTTGAATCTAATAGAAATATGGAGTTTTTGCAATCACTAAAAAAAGCATTTCTTATATTTTGGCCTTAAAACCATTTTTTAGTATTTTCAAGTATCAACTTTTTTTGCTTCTGTTCTTTCATTTAGTCATAATCTAAAAGTTTAATCTAAAAGTATGGAGAGGGTGCTTTAAATTTCCGTTTATGCTCCTAGTTTAATTTTTACAACTAAATAAGCACCTCTACAAAGTTTTCATCGAACAATAAATTGACTAATATGCTCTCCCATAACTTGAATATTTCAATCTCCAATCTACATCCATAACAAGAAATGAAGGCTTTGATGTTTAAACTATTGAGTAAATTGACTAATATACCTATAATACACAAGTAAAAATAATTAAATATGACAATACATAATTATACACAAATATACTATAGATTTAGAGAAATGTAATGACATATATAGAAAATATAATATATATATATATATATATAGTATTCTACTTGCGGTGCGGTCGGTGCGGTTTGAGACTTCAAATTGTAATTGCACCATCTTATGCGGTGCGGTTTAGACTAAAAATATTAATCGCGGTTTTTCCAATAATTAAGCAATTGCGGTGTGGTGCGGTTTGGTTCGGTCGGTTTTTGCGGTTTTCGGTTTTTGTTGATCAGCCCTAAGTTCTGTTAAGCCTTGTTTATGATTTTTTTGTTTTTTTTGTTTTTTTGTTTTGAGTGTTTGTTTATGGTTTTTTAAAATAACTAAAGTTCAATTTAATTACACTTTTTAATTGAATTGGTTGATGGGCAAATTAGGGTACTGCTGCCTTATGCCTTGTTTATGTTTTTTTTTTTTTTTTGAGTGTTTGTTTATGGTTTTTTAAGATATATAAAGTTCAATTTAATTACACTTTTTAATTGAATTGGTTTATGGGTAAATAGGATATTGCTGTGCAATGGATTGTGCTTTTTAATTGATATTAATTTAACATTAAATGTCAAATGTACTTTGTTATGAATTATAAAAAAGAATTATAGGTTTAAGCTATTGATTAACTTAAAAATATATTAGGATAAATCAATTAACATTAAAAATAGAATTTTATACCAAAAAATATTAATTCTGAGTTCAAAATATAATTATATTATTCTTAATAATTCTATAATTATATTATTCTTAATAATTCTATAAGATAATTAGAGTTCAGTTCTTTTAATTTTTACTCATTTTTTACCTTATTAACTTGTTGCAACAGGTTACCAAGTCATATTTGACGGTCATTTAACGGTAAGTACTAAAATTGATTAAAAAAGGTAATGTTGGTGACCAAGTTTGATGAGATGGAAACATGAGGTACCAAAAACAAAAAGTATGTATACTTGGGGTACCAATACTGAAATTATCCCTAACATATTGAATTATCACCTCATTTAAAAGTTTAAGTTGATAGAGAGATGAACCATTAACATTTAATTACTCTAATACCAGTGAAAATGTCAATTACAAGTTAGAGTTTTTGCCAAGTCACTGGAGGAAAATTGAGGAATAAGTCAAATACCTCTATTTTATTTCAATAAAAAAAAATCCGGAATCTAGGGTTTCACAAAACATTATGCTATATATAATAATTTCATATATGAACAAAGCATAAGGAAATTAAGGTGAAAAATCAATAACATATATTAATCCTTTCAGTTTCTCTCGTAATTAGGTCAAAAGATTTTCAAAATCACTCTCTATATAAAAGTCAAGTCCCCCCTGCATCTACATTCTATAACATAAACAGTCTAATTAAGAGCAGATTAATTAAATTAACTTAGGAGCTAGGCTACTTTTTTCCTCTCCTATAAACCACTATAAAATTAACGAGCAATTAGTTTTGGTTCACTGTATAACGTTCCACCACATGCTTTTCAGTCCGTCACACAAACAAAGCATCATCATTAAATTAATCACTTATTACTTTCTATATTTAAGTGTTATACTCTTTTTGATATCTTAGTTCACACATGAGCCATTATAAATAGACGGTCTATTCCCATTCTGTATCTGCATTCTTTCTACCTACAACTTTTTTTTAAGTACTTGAGACTTTTTCTTTAGTGGACTTAAGTTATCTCTCAGCTTCTTGTAAAAAAAAAAAAAAAAAAAAAGAAAAAAAATTAAAAAGAAAAAAGAAAATGGGTGGAAATTCGCCTTGCGCTTCATGCAAGTTGCTGCGGCGGCGGTGCGCCAAGGAGTGCATATTTGCACCGTATTTCCCATCTGATGATCCTCACAAGTTTGCCATTGTTCACAAGGTTTTTGGTGCTAGCAATATCAGCAAAATGTTGCAGGTATCAATTATATACACTATATATTCCCAAATTAATCCTCTTCTTATTGGTCCATTTCGTTTTATATAACTTGCTAGCCACATTCTTCTGGGTCAATTATAAAGTTTCTATTCTGTTTTTCTATTTCACTTTGTACTCCATTATTCATATACATATGTAAACGACACCGTACGTGCCCTAAAGATAAATCACATTTAAATAACCAACAATACATATTAATTTGAGAAACACCTACGTTCACCCGAAAAATGGAATTAATATAAAATGAAATAGAAAATTTAAAGTCTTTTCTTGTACGGTGTGTTCTTGCTAGACTACCCCTTGGCCCTTCTAATATATAACTTGCGCGTACCAAAAATGCAATTTAAAAAATAAATAAATCAGTATTTGCCAAACGGTTCCTTAATGGACTAAAACTCTATCTCGACGATCAACATAAAGGACGAAATATATTTTTCAATTTTTGTTTCTATCATATAAAACACCAATTTGAAATAGATGATCCGAACAGTTTCCCAACACGACCCACTAGCTTATCGTCTCAAAAACATTAAATCTAAACTACTTAATACATGTTACTATTACAGGAGCTTCCGGTGCATCAAAGAGCCGATGCAGTGAGCAGTTTAGTGTACGAAGCGAACGCAAGAACGAGAGATCCCGTTTACGGCTGCGTCGGCGCGATAACGTACCTACAAAACCAAGTGTCTCAGCTACAAATGCAGCTGGCTGTGGCTCAAGCCGAGATACTTTGTATTCAGATGCACCAAGATCAACATGCCTTGGCAAATAACATGACTACTGATCCACTGCTTCTAATGGAGGAAGATGAAAACACGTTTTTCGGCTTACAAAACAATTTGCCTCATCACTTGCTCAACTTTAGTACTTCTTCTAACAGTTCCAATCATGTAATTAATTATGACTCTTTCAAGAAAGAGTCCCTCTATGGCCATGACATGGTTTCTTAATTAGTTAAATAAAGGAGGTTTTATTTCATCATAATTTCTGCTTCTTTTACTTGTGATTGTTTGCATTTTGGCGGTTGGATTAAAATAACTTATAAATGTGTGTGTATATATATATAATAGAGGCCATAGGATTTTTTGTCTTTCCTCCACTGCAAAAATATTTTTTAGCCGTGTTTTTGCAAAAACATGTTTTCTAGCCATTTAATTTGAGTTCAAATATCTACTTTACCTCTTTTTTCATTTTTGCTACTAGTACATAACTCGATACCGAGTCACATAACTCGGTGCCAAGTTATGTACTGCATCAATTTTGTGAAAAATGACCAAGTACCTCACCAGAGAATACATGAAGGGCATGCATATCTTCAGTTTTTGGTCAAAATGACTAAAAAAACATATTTTAAAAATACATAGTTATTTTTTATTTTCACAAAATAGAAATGACCAATTTGGCCAATTATTACTATATAATATCACGGAGATGAGGGAAAATTAAAGTAAAATGGAAGATAATATGTGATAAGTGACAAATCTCATTGTGCTAATCAATTAAAAGTTATTGCAAGTTACAATTGTCCGGTGCGATTAAATTAATTAGAGGTTACGCACTCGTGCAATTGTTCATATTTCATACGATTCACCTAGTTATTCATATAATATACTATGTATCATGTGATTGATTGACTGACTGAATATTATTCAAATCCTATAAATTAACCTATCTAACAAGTGAAAATTCATTTGTGGCATTAACTAATTAGTAGTCTTGGTCCAACTATGTAGATCCAATCCCCTTAGCATTCCAATGCACATTTAGACTCTTTAGAATAGGCATATGTAGCCAAGTAGAATGAAAGGTAACTCTGAGGCAGAGAGTGAGAAAAATGACAAAAATATATTCTTTTTTTTTTGGAATATACAAATGGAAGAAGTGAGAAAGAGTAGAGGATAGGAGTATGAAAACAAGGGTAAAATGATAAGTCAACCCTATAGCATGTGGAACTGTGGGAGCAAAGAAAATTAAAAGTGTATTAAAGAATTAATATTAGGGTTCTCCCACCATGTAAAATTAAAGTAAATTAAAACAATGAACAAATGTTGGTGGGCGGTGCCCTCTCATACATATATATTATAGCTGACATAAACACAATTGGCAATTATAAATTTATAACCTAATTATAACAAGTATGGTTCAAGCTTTTTCGTGATCCCCTTTTATTTTACTTTGTATTTTATTTTTTTAGATGCGTGATACGTGTATATGAAATAAATTACATACACAAATAATCAACAATACATATTCATTCATATAACGGGCATGTGCATTTCATCCACACACACAAAAAGGAATACACAGTAGAAATGTAGAATAGAAAAAAAAGATAATTACAGAAAGTATCCTTGAGGTTTGACCTAATTACAAAAAAAAAAACCCAACAAACTTTCAAAATTACAGAAAATACCGCTAAGGTTTGATTAATTTAGTGTTAATATTAAAGAGTAAATTGTAATATTTTTTAAATATGAGGGATGATTTTAAAATATTTTTTCTTATGATTAGGATAAATGTTGGACAAAATAAAATTTCAAGGGTTGATTTTGTAATTTTAAAAGTTAGCTGGATTTTTTTTATAATTAGTCATAGAAGAAGTGAGGGAGAATTAATAACTTTGGGGATATACACACAACGTGATAACCATTAACCAGTCTTTCTAAATAGCTTGTTCACGTGGGGTGGGGTTAGGTTGAAGAGAATTGGTCAGTTCATGGACTAGAACTGTAGAACCCAAACAAGAATTGAATAATTGAATAATCTTACTCACGGATGAAATTAAAATGCCTCACATTAGTTTTTTCAATAAAACATCCAAACAATTTATTATTCAAATAACTTGTTATTCTCCATACATTTCTTAATCTCATTATTAAGAATATATTCTCCCAAAACATATTAAATGTATTAAAGATTCCTCAATTTGCTTTTGCAGATGTAGAATTGTTTCTTTTTTTTTATCTTTTATCTTTTCAAGTTCAAGCAAATAGAAGTTGTGCTTGCTTGTATTTCATTTCCAAAATTTTCATTTTTTAAAAAATAATTTGTGAGATATGTGATTGTTTGTAGAAAAAATGGAATCTTATTACATGTATGATTGTTCGTTTTGTTCGTTTTTGTAATCTCATGTGTTTTTATTTCTAACACTTGAGCTATGCTAATTTGGACGTGTATTTCATTTTTTCCCAGAGCCATCTAACCATATAGGTATCTTTTACCACACATTTCAGTCTCAAATAAATATTTCATTAAAACCCATCAAATAATTAGTAGAATAATTATGGTATGCATCATGATCAATTCCTAAACTTCGCAGATTTCTCGACTTATAATGGTATTTTTTTTTGTTCAAACCCATAAAATGCAACTATTTTATTTTCTCACTAAACTTAGATAAAATACATCTAATTGCCCTTTCAATTATTTGTATTTATGTATTTTGCAACCATTAGCTTAGGTTCCTCTAGTGGGGTCTGACTGGCAGAAATTTGAAAAGGAATAGATGTAGCTTTATTGAAGAATTTATGGGAAATGTGACTTAACTAGGTCAAGTACATGATGGAAAAAGGCAAAATGTAGTCAAATGAGTTGAAATTAGAAGATTAAAATCATGGAAAATGAGATAACAAGACAAATTACATTTCTGTTCTATATATCAACCTCGATTTTTGTTGCAGCTTTGTTTCGAATGCAGAAGATCAATAGATGAGTGGAAACAGTTTGGTTTTTGAGGGCTCGAGGCCAATATGCTTCCAAAATGGTTGTCTCCTTGGTTTTTGTTTTTCAAATCTCATTCCCTCTTTTCTCCTTTTTTCTTTTTTTTTTTTATACATTTTCCAGTTTCTTCAAATATATGTTGTTATGTGTTATTTGAATATTTCCAGAATATTTATTAAGATGCTTCACTTTATAAACAATCAAATACGGCGAATACTCGTGAATGTTATTCTCAAGAAAGGAGAAAAATGTAAGTCAATAAACTCAGGCCGAAATATATACTTGCATTAAATAAATACTTTTAGCTGAATTGTCGATATGTGAGAAATAAAACTCGATACTTTTAGTTTCACTTACATTATTAAAAAACTCAGTTGTTTCATGCCAATCATAAATATTACATTATTTGCAAGAAGCACTCTTATTGACTTTTATTGTAATCATACAACATATGTTACTGTCCACATTCTTCTCATTATTGCAATCAACAATTTGACTGAATAATAAGACTTAATAAAATTTATGAACCCTCAACTTGCAATTGGAAAAATGGAGAATCTTCAAGCTCTTGGCAAGTCCCATCAAGACCACACACTTGGACGATGAATTTCAGACTAGAAGTTCCTTCAGGAACTTCTAGGTCAGAAATGTAGAACGATTTCACAAGCGCCGCACCAATATACTCGTTTCGACTCTGATTTCCAGACGATGAACCATTGACCTTATCGACGTATATATTGTACTTCGCGAAAAGATCAGCATTACCAACTTTGAGTCGCCAAACAATTTTGACACTAAGTTTTTTCGACCCTTGAGAACCCAAAGTCCAACTGACGAATTCGCTACCAACAAGCCATAAATTAGATGGCGGGAATTTTGAATTCTCTCCATCAGTAGTAATCTTAATATCTCCAAGTACTGCATAGTAATAATCAGATGGACCATCAGAAAGGGTTGTATCAGCTGCAACTGCGACTGATTTTCCGGGCTTTGATCTGTAGCATATGGCCCGGATTTCTTTTAATATTTGTCCGGCCATGTCTATGCTGCTTTCCTGTATAACCCATCCAGTTTCTTCGTCCAGCTTGGTTACTCGACGTGGCAATATCACACTAGTAAAACGGCTTGAGAATTGATTCATGGTTAGCAAGGTATTTCCTGAGGCGGACAGAAATACGGAGTTTTTTTTATCTTCTGTGGCAGAAGAGAACTCAAGAGCGAGACCTAATTGAGAGTTCCCACTTGATTTAACCTGCGTTAAATTATTTCCATTAACAAAATGAGTAGAATACCTCAGCCAGAACCTCAAATTTTGCTAATTTAATTATCAAAGTTCATATTATAAAATGGTCACTGTATTATCAGAAGTGACAAGTATCAGCTTCCACATGTAGAATACAACCAACCTAAAAGTTTTGAGGGTTCCTCTCAAGTTAATTTAGAGGGTGTTTGGCAGAGCTTGTAAGCTCTTAAAGATTATTTGGTAAATTATTTTTAAGAGCTTGTAAGCTCCATCATCTTATTTTATTCAAACATTTCAACAACCTATTTTTAAAATAATATCTAACATCTTATAAGCTCTAAAGACATTTTATAACATGTAGGAGTATAAGAACTTAAATGATCTTTTATGTAAGCTCAGCCAAACACCCCATTAATTGTTTGTTTATTCTTATGCCATGTTTCAACCATCTTTCCTCTAGTCCCATCTCTAAATTAATACCACTGCCTGATGCAAATAAAGCAATAATTTTTCAGGAAGGCGAGATCTTTTAAATAAAGCATACTATCTGGGAATATTTTCATGAGTTGAAAATTGTGCAGCATTTCAATTCCTGAGTTAGAGGCTTACTGAATATGTAAAGTGAATTTGTGACTTCCCCAAGAGAAGCTCTCCTTGAAAGAGCCTTGCTGTAAATTCAGCACTATCACCAAGAGCACCTATAAATGTGATGTTTCCTCCTCCATTGTAAGATGCTTCCTTGAAACTGTAATTAGCATACATATGTCATGTTTTTAGGAATCGGGACAGGATCATAAAGAATGGATTCATGTTGTTACAAATTTTACAAGAAAGAAAAAGGTCTACTTCTAATTTAGCTATTACTCCATAGAAGAATTTAGAAAGCTACATTATGAGAAGGGCACACACACACCACATGGTTATCTTTTCAAGGGCTCACTGAAAATTTAAAGTTTAAGCCACAACCTTTATGAGAAACAAAGAAAATTGAACAGACTTGTTTCTCAACACCATTAGTGTATATACGAGTTTTATCAAACAATATATAAGAATTACCATCATGATCAACAATTTCAACTAACAGAATAAATACAAAATGATACGAGTTATTAAGCAACTTACTTAATGGAAACTTCAATTGGCTGAGTTGTGGAGTCTCCGGAATACTCGATAAAAGGCTGTAACAAATTCTATGAGTTACAAGACTGGATAAATATGCCAAAATAGTACACTATGAATTACAACAGCAGTAAATCCAAACAATTGAATATGGATGCATATTCTGGTCTCCCCTCACTTGACAGCTTACATTAGAAAAAGGACGTGGAACTAAACAGGCAAGGCATTAATGACAAACAAATACTAGGATATGTTCTCTACACAAAAACCCTCTGAAGTCAAAACACTCTTCATGCTGCTTGCTTTAAGGTGCTGGGAGTGAGTGAAATACTGCTTGGTATGTTACAGAAAAAGAAAAGGCTCTCTGTTGATTTGAGAAAATGAATCAATTTTTCGATCGATGGGTATTACAAAGAGTTTCCAAGGGTCAAAAGTTTTTACACATCTGATTAAACCTGAAACAGTATTCATCGCACACAGACAAAACTATTTCAACAATTTGAAAAGTGCAAAAATTAATAGCTCAGCACACAGATTTTTTATTTTCTTTGTAAAATGCAATAACTGACTCTACTCGGTGAATTAATCAAATTGCATTATGATATGCATTCTTAACCATACATTGTTTGCCTGCTCAGTTAAGTTAATTGGGTAATGAGATCCATAGTTAACCCAAAATGGCGTTATTAGGACCATGGGAAAAATCTTGCAAGCACTGACTTGGGCATAGAAATTTAACCAGTCATACAGCTCAGGTTTAAAAGTAACTGCATTCTCCACTAGTGGAGAAGGACCTTTAATGTAAGATGTTGGGCTAAACAGGAAGCAAAACATCTGTGGGAGGCATACCTGAAAGCTTTGGGAAGAAATGTTGTTCCAAGGAGTGTCAAAAACTTGCTCTCCGTCACTGTATATGTGGTAACCATGACCCTGGGAAAGAATTACATATTGTTTATATTGCAATAGAAAGTAAAAAAAACTACTAGCAAATTCTTAGTGCTCATCAAAATCTGAGAACCCCGAATGCACGACATACAAGTATCAATACATCTTTATATTCGTTCTAGCTGACTATCCCACGACTTACCCGCAATCCCCCTTTTCAGTTTCGCCGGAAAGAAAAGTGGCAGCAAATAAATTACGTTTGCATAGTCTAAGGAACTATGATGGCTGAACTCTGCAGTATTAAAGTAAAACTAATTCTTGTTCTCTCATTTAATTGGGACACAACTTCATAGTAGAACATAAAATCATAGTGATAATTTATAGTTTCTTAGACTATAAATATATAAAGAGGCATTCATTAAACAATAAATAGAATCTGAACCTACATAAATACTTCAAAGAGAATAACCAAATGGGAAGGGCAAAACATAGTTACATAACCTGAACTGGTAGATACCTGATCAAAATTCGAGTAGAACGGTAATAAGTTGGGGTAGTTCTGCACTGTTCCCCATGATTTTTCAATAAGTCCCCACCATCTGTTTATTTATTCCATGAACATGAATGGAGAATAAGAACCTAGCTGTGAGGCTAAAGCTGAATGACATGAAAACCTCTATGCATGCACAACACCAGTGTGTTATGATCACTAAGGAAGCATGAAAAACAGATTGATGAGACATATTTTAAGTGCATCAGGAGAAAAATAAATTTCAAGGAAAAGTCATTGAATAGGACTAGCAAAACCATTTTGCAGTATCCAACAATTAAGTCAGACTGAGAAATTAAAAGAATAGTTTAAAACAAAAGGAGCCAATAACATCCCATGTGGTATACGGGAAAAGAACATCTAAAATCACCCGATTTATTTTAGCCTGAGAATATTTATTCAAAAAGAAAAAGATAAGGAAAGAATACTCCAGAGAAAATTGCCATATCCATCATGTCAGGCAAAATGATGAGAAGTGTTGATACATATTCTTCCACAAAGTGGTATCTTAGTCAATCAGAACTTACAAACATAATCATTAGAAAAACAAAATTAAAAACCAACAGATCCAATATATCGATACAGGAAAGTACATCTGCATTACCGATTTTGAGAAGTTTGAAAGTCTGGTGGTTGCTTAGTCTCATAGACCCATCCAGGTGCAAATATGGCAGCTGATACCTCATTTTTCTTTATCACATCAAGGGCAACATTAGTCTGCACAAAAAATATATATACTTTTAAGTATTTTGTAGATTCATGCACTGCACTCACATAAAGTCGAGAAAATGTTTCCAGATATGCTAGGTCTATAGGCTGGCATGGGAAATGTAATCCATTATCTTACTGAAGTCTTGAGGTATATATAACGCTGACATACAAAAAAAGAAACTCTTTTTCACATTATCACAAGACCAGACCAGTACTCAACTTAGAGATATTGAAATATGTTGATGAACTTTAGATATTACAAATATTACTACTGAACTGCAGCTTCCACCTTCTTATCTTAACTGATAGGCAAAGATTATCACCCCATGCAAGCAAAGGTCAAATATACTGGGGAATTAAATCCCTGTATAATTAGGTTTGAGCAGGAAAAAATATCTCAAAATCTAGCATTCCATGACTGGCTTCTGTCATAGGACAATAAGCCAGAGAGAATGCATTCCCTTAACTTATAGTTCTCATCAATAGATAAACAACTAAACAAGTATTCCAACTTAAGATTGACCTATTCTAGGTGAGAAACAGGCCTCACACCTGAATTTGATGTGTGAAACATATCTGTACAATATCTCTGATTTCCATAAATCATTGGAACATGATTATTTTGCATCAGATAAAACATTATATTCTAGAAAGACAAATCTGCCCAATGATTTACCAAATAAACTAAGATATCAACATAGGTTCTTCCTTAGTGGCCATAAATGCCTTATTGAGGTTTAGGACAAAGATCTTTAGTCCATCCTATTCTGGTCAAACTCATAAATATATCTCACCACTTTTGATGATTGACCTATTTCTATTCTTCATGTTTTAAAACAAGCCAACCAACGCGTTCTCATCACATATGTCAAACAGGAAAACAAAGGATCCAGAATATATATCAGTGAATTTTTTAACAAAATCCATAATATACAAGAATATTCATGTCATGGGCAAGGCTAATGAGTTGAAACTTACAGTCCACTGACCACCACCATAAGTGCCCCTTCCAAAGACATCAATGCCCATGTAAACGTCAAATTTTCTGTCACCAGCAACATCAGCTGATAGCTTAGGAAAATCTTCCTGTATCATACAAGGAAAGTCTCAAGACAGAACAAGAAAGTATCTTTATATTGTGCAAATATAAGGAATATAAGTACCTTCCATGTATAGTTCACAAATATGCCATCGCATGAGTCAAAGAAAGGCTTGTTTTTGTCATTTAATTGATCCTGCCAGCTAAGATCACCATCAACAGTAACACTGTCGTACCTGCATCATGAAATTCATAATAAATAGTTTGATGTTACAGATCCAAAATGCAAAATTAAAGCCTATGTGAGTTACTATACTAAGTATGAAAACTACCATATAACTAAAGACCCAGGTAGTGAAGAGTGCATGGTCTGGCTTAAATGGCTGACAAATGCTTTCAGATTAGGTATTTGTCCAGGATCCAAAGTAACTTCCATATTGATCTGCCAATAAAAAGGGGCCGTAAAGTTAATCTTCTGGAATCATACTTGTATTGCCAGTTCCTTCTTTAACAAAGCACTAAAAAGTAAAGTTATTAAATTATCTCAAAGCATTTAGTGCGCTTATTTTTCAAATTGCTCGAAATGGTCTCATTTTCTAAAAATTAAGAGATATAGTATGCAATAAGGAAGCATTGCTGGTGGACAGCACCAAATTTCATAACTACTATCAAATTATTAAAACAAAGAATGAAGCTACATATCCAGATCAGATATAGGAAAAACATAAGCTTACCAGCCAACCATCAAAACCTAGAGCAACAGCAAGCTCCGTTAATCGCTCAGCGTACATTTGAGCAGAATCCTTTGTTGATAGCAGCTTATCAGCACGTTTTTCCCCTTCATCCCACTCCATGATGAAAGTTCCTAATACCTTCAATTAGTGCGAATACAGTCAGTAACCTTGTGTATGAACAAGCATCGATACTCAGCCAGTTATTTCAATATAAAGAGAGGTCCAATGAAAGACAATCATATCCGTCAAATATATTATCCGAAATTCTTGCTTGTGCAGCAATCAACGCAACCATGCTGATTTATTGTGTCATCATTATTCAAGCAATGCACCTTTTCGACATCATCATCATAATAAAAGTTACAAATATTATTTACCGTTATTGTTGTTGTTGTTGTTGAGAAGACTATACCAACCATAGAGTAAAAAACACTAGCAACACAATACAGAAATTACATCATCGATGATACGAGGACCACACAAAAAGAAAAGATTTCATTTTCCTTTTTCCAAGTTTCAATACACGTTACTCAACATATAATCATGATAACCTTTTGCAAAAAGAAAATCCAATCATGAGCAACGACAGAAAAGTAAGGCCAAAAGCACAAATAGTCGCAAAAGCAAACAACTCCAGTGCACACATGAATACCTTAACACCATGTCTATGAGCAGTATTAATCCAGCACGGCGGCGGAAGCGTCACCAAGCTATGCGAAAAATAAACAAAAACATCAATCAAATACCAATGCCATATTGCATACGCATCAGCATTCTTCCCGCCCTGTACAAATCGATCATCCGTATACCCTCCGGCCATGTCATGGCAAACCAGAATCCGCGGCCGCTGGGGCAATTCCGCGCAACCGCCGCCTCCAGCTGACGGCAGCTTCACCGCAGCTCGATTGAACGGATAGTGAAACGACTTGAAGTAGGCGCGGGACTCCAATTCCTCGAGCGTTTGTAGCGGGTACGAGATTGGAACCGCAGGTGCAGAGGGATCGAAAGGTGGCGGAGGGTCGGCGCCGGCGGCGGTTGAGGAGCCGTCTACGGTTGTTTCCATGATTGTGGAAAGGAAAGAGCGGAGGTTTTTCAAGGCGGAGAAGGCTTTGGGGTGATGGGTTTTTATATAGGCGAGGATGGGCATTGGAGATCTGGGAGAGAGGGGAATCCATGGGAGTTGACTCGAATTCAATTTTCAAGTCATTGGAGTGAATGATTTTGTTCTTTAACCCTTTTTTTCTGCATTATTATACTGCAAGAATTTGTTCGTTTGATTGGCGGTAAATTAAGAAGATTTTGCCAGCTAATATTTATGGGATTTGCCCATTGTTTACTACTTGCTAACATCATTAATCAATTCATTTCCCTCTTCCCATAATTTGCAATTAGGATTTATTAAACTACTACACGGGTAATTAGTACAGATAAATAATAAAAAAACAAAATAAAAGAAAATGAAAGGGAGAATAACAAGAAATACAATTGCACATGCGCACATGGAATAAGGGATTGGGGGTTCTTCTCATTGAAGGCTACCTAAGGTTCTAGTGTTTTTCTTTCCTTTTTTTTTTGTGGTTGAGTGTTCGAGACAATTATTCTAAAAATTCCGTTCTAGCCTAACTAATTCTCGCGTAGGTGTTAGGCTCCATTCTGCCGTCAGACTAGCGTCTAACGCTTTTTAGAGCATTGTTTGAGACTAATATTTGAAAAATGTATTAAAAAGTAAATAACATGTATTTTGAAAATAATTAATTTGATAAATCTTTGAGGGGAATGACATTTGATTTAAGCTAGGAAACACGAATACTTTTGTGGACCGTGAGGATATGTATCAAATATAATATTTTTATGATAATCTATGGATACTCCATTAATAGTAGAACTGTCAATTTCGGCCCAACCCAATATTTTTATCGGGTTGGGCTCCATAATCAGCGACCCGATTACTGTTTGTCCGACCTGACCCAATTTTACTCTTGGCTAACGGGACGAGCCCGATCGTTTTGACAACACTAATTAATAGTAGACAAAAACTTGTATGATACGATCTCATAGGCATAATGCGTTGTCCATGATAAGAATCCTATATATGTAAATAGAGTTTAAACACAAACCCAAACTCATTAGAAAAACCCATATGTAAGAATCCTACTAAAATCTCACATCCCTACCTTTTTGTTTACCTTCTGTACGCTCTTTTTCTAATTTTTCTCCCCATTTACGCTGCAGTTCTTTCGTGCCCAAACTGTCACTTCCTCTCTCTCTCTCTCTTTCCTCTCGACGTTTGAGTTTATTCCTTTGCATGCCCGCCATTATTGGTTTGTTTCTCTTTGATTCCGGTAACTTTTTGTTCAAAATCTGAAGCCCTAGTTTCTTCATCTTCTGAAAAAGAAAGATGAAACTTGTGGATGTTGATGAAAAACAAGTTAAGGGAAAATCATCCAAACAGAAAACTTTTGGATTTAGAGGTGTTGATGTTGCTGAGATATGGTGTTTTTTACATTGTATTACTGGATTTATTTTGTTATTTATTGTTTATATGGAAACTTTTTTTTTCATTTTGTGTTGTGTTCTTATGTTGTTGATCTGTTGTTTTTATTAGTTTTCAAATTTTTCTGTACAAGATGTATTGTTTATTTTTTGTTTCGTTGTTGTTTCTTTGTTGTTCTATTTGAAATATGAAAGAAACATAATTGAAACAAATATGAAACAGTATTTCTGTACAGCGAAAAACAATGTGTTGTATTTGGGAAGCATATAGAATAGAAACACTTTTTCAACAAAAATGAAACAACTTTAAAACAAAAATGAAGCAACTTTGAAACAATTATCTAAAAGATTGCATACAGGTTTTTTAGAGTCATCCGATATATATATATATATATGATCCGGTATGGAATAGGCCGAGCTAGAGAGTGGGCTCTCATAATCGGAGTCCAATTCCAGGCCCATCAAGGTTCACTTCTTAAGGCCCAATTTCTAGAAGACTGAGAGTGCTCGGGATCAATATGTGAGCTCGGTATTTGTAGGCGTAACTTAAAATTCTTCAGATCTAGATAAGATTTTATAACAAACGTCTGACAGATTCTCCCTAACCATTTCCGGAAAATGCGGAAACCCTAACGGTGAGCCTTATAAATAGTCATTCATCAAGTATGAGCAAGGTTAATGCACTTTTATTCATTTACGCTATACTTGAGCTATTTTGATCTCATTTGAATTGATATCTGACTTGAGCGTCGGAGAGGGTACGCTGGAAAAACCCTCTGGCCCCCCTTTCTTGCAGGTGCTCGGTGTTGCTAGTGGAGTTCGGTCGGAGATACATCGGAGTTTGCTCAGTTTTGCCATTGTATATAATCTGGTACAACCAAATTGGCACCGTCTGTGGGAAATTTTGAGCTAAGGCGTGAGGTTTCAAGGGCGATCATGGAGGATTTGAGGAGGAATTTGACGGAGGACCTGAACCGCACTCCCACGGTTGATACGCCAGGGGTGGTGACTCAGGAGAGAGGTGTGCGTCCTCCACCACCCCCGGTGGAGGATCCACATCAGGAGAATCCGGGAGTAACTCAGGGTGGCTCGGTCCCATTATCCTCGGCAGGGGTTGGGGATATTGGGGCCCATGTTTTTTGAACAGCTGAGTAATTTTGTTAATGCAGCGGTGGAGCAGGCTGTGGATCGGAGGTTTAGCCATTGGGTGCCACCACCACCTCCTGTCACCACCCCGGGGGGCGTGCAGGAGGCTAGAAATCCTGAAGGAGGTGGCAGAGGGCGGCGGGCTCCGGTGGTAGATGAGGAGCACTCATCGCGTGCTACGGAGTATACCACCCCGGATGATCCGGACTGGTCAGAGCGGATGAATGATCTCCAGAGAGAAGTAAGGGAGGTGCGGAGGAGAGTAGCAGGAGCTCCGGTAGGAGCCTTTGTTCCTCGGGTGCGAAGAGAGACGCCATTCACGGAGGAGGTGATGGCGGACGAGTTGCCAGTATCCTATAGATCTTTTAGTTTCGAATATGATGGCACGACGGACCCATGGGATCACCTTTGCCGGTTCGAAAATGCGGCGTTATTACATAGGTTCTCTGACGGAGTAATGTGCAGGGTATTCCCGACAACCCTCACTAAATCGGCGCAGCAGTGGTTTTCCCAGCTTCCCCCGAACTCTATAAGGAATTTCGACGAATTCAGCTCAGTGTTTATGCATCAGTTCACTAGCTGCAGAAAGTATCAGAAGGCCCCTTTGACATTATTCAGTATCAAGCAGAAGGAGGGAGAAGGGCTGAGGAGTTACATCCAAATGCTTCACAAAGAAAAAGTGGAGGTGCCCTCAGCTAGTCCGGAGATTTTGACAAATGCATTGGCCCAGGGACTGAGGGATGGAGAATTTTTTGAATCTTTGGTAATTGAACCAGCCAAAACTTTTGATGAGTTGTTGGCCAGGGCGGAGAGATATATTAATTTGGAGGAAGCAAGGAGGATGAAGAAGGAAGAAGGAAGTAAAAGACGAGATAAGGTGGAGGATAAGGAGGAGAAAGCGCCTCAGAAGAAATCGAAGGTGGAAGTGTCAGGAGGAAGGCCTAGATTTGATAAGTATACTCCGTTGGTGGCTTCTCAAGGAGAGGTGTTTTCAGCAATAGAAAGACATTCCGACTTGAGGTGGCCAAGGACATATTCAGAGGTTCCCAGGAAGGAGAAGAGTAATGAGTTTTGTCGTTTTCACAATGAATATGGGCACACCACAGAGCAATGTACTCACCTGAAAGATGAAATCGAAAGAATGATCCAGACAGGGCATTTGAAGGAATTCGTGTATGTGGATAAGAGGAGGTCGAAGGGTAATTACCGGAGGGGGCAAGGTAATTACTAGCAGAGGCAAGAGCCGGAGAAAAAGCCAAACGAGGAGAATAATCTTCCCCCTCCACCGCCGAGGAGGGGGGTTATTCAGATGGTTATCGGGGGTCCGTCCGGAGGGGATTCTCGAAGGGCTAGAAAGAGTTACGTCAGGGCGGCGACTGATGAGAGAATTCGAGAACAAATGAGGATTGAACAAGTAATGGTGGATCCAAATATTCAGTTTGGACCGCAGGATAGGCGGGGCATTGTGACTCCACACAGTGATGCCCTTGTAATTACGACAACGATTGTGAATTACGATGTGCAGAGGGTGTTTGTAGACATAGGTAGTTCAGCTGATATACTCTTTTATGAATGCTATAAACAAATGGACTTGCAGGTGGAGCTGGAAATGGTGGATACTTCCCTGGTGGGCTTTGCAGGAGGAACCATTCAGCCATTGGGGATGGTTACTTTACCCGTGTCCCTAGGTAAAGAGCCATTTAGGAAAACGAGGATGGTGAGATTTTTGGTGGTAGATGCCCCTTCGTCATATAATGTGATGATTGGGAGGCCATCTCTGAATGCGTTCCAGGTTGTGGTCTCAGTATATCATCTAAAGATGAAATTCCCAGTGGATGACCAGGTGGGAGAAGTAGAGGGGGATCATCACATGGCACAGAGGTTGTATGTGGAGAGCCTTCAGATGGCCGAGAGAGGAGAGGCTCACGATGATGAGAAAGGGAAAGAAAAAATCATTAAGTCGGATGAGGATCCGGTGGAGCATGTGCGGCAAACAATGAGGAGTTGATGTGGGTGGATTTGGTACCAGGAGAGCCGGGTAAAGCTACGAAGATAGGAAAGAACTTGGAAGACAATCTTAAAAAATAATTGGTGGGGTTCTTGAGAAACAATGCTGATGTATTTGCCTGGTCGGCTAGCAATCTAGTGGGGATAGATCCGAGCGTCGCTGAACATAGACTCAATGTAAACCCTTCATACAAACCAGTAATGCAGAAGAAGAGGAACTTCGGTCCAAAGAAGGACGCGATCATTCGAGCGGAAGATGAAAGGCTCGCCGAAATGCGGGGGCATATTAGGGAAATCCGGTTTCCCGAATGGTTATCTAACACCTGCTTTGGTCCCAAGACTCAAGACGATTGGAGGATGTGTATAGACTTTAGGGATTTGAACAGAGCGTGCCCTAAAGACTATTACCCACTCCCGAATAGATCGATTGGTTGACTCTACCTCGGGATGCGAGATGCTTAGTATGATGGATGCCTCTCAAAGCTATCACCGGTCGGTTGGCGGAAGAGGACCGAGAAGAGGTTAGCTTCACCACCTCTTTTGGTACCTATTGCTACGTTGTGATGCCCTTTGTCTAAAAACGCGGGGCAACATACCAAAGATTGGTGGACAAGATGTTTAGTGATCGGATCGGGAGAAATATGGAAGTCTATGTCGATGACATGTTGGTTAAAAGTCACGAAGGTCGTGGACCATGTGAAAGACCTGGCGAAACATTCGATACGTTGAGGAGATATAGGATGAAGCTTAATCCCAAGAAATGCGCTTTTGGGGTGAGATCGGAAAGTTTAAGGGATACATGGTAAATGAAAAAAATGAATTGAAGCTAATCCGGAGAAGGTGAGGCCTATACGAGAGATGGCCGAGCCCAAGGATGAAAAGGATGTCTGAGTTTAATTGGGAGGATAGCGGCCCTCAATCGATTCATCTCGAGGTCGGCGGAGAGGAGATTGCTTTCTTTAGAGTATTAAGGAAGGCGAAGAAATTTGCTTGGGATGAAGAATGCCGAAAGCGTTTAAGGAATTGAAAGATTATTTGGCGAGCTATCAAGATCTTGACAAAACCGATGCCCGGAGCCGTTGTATCTTTATATTTCGGTAGGAGAAACAATGGGGTTAGCACGGTATTGATAAGGGAAGAGAACTCGGTGCAAACACCGGTGTATTATGTGAGCAAGGTGTTAAGGAATGCCGAGGTAAAGTATGCAGAGATTGAGAATGCCAGTTTGGCTCTGATGATAACAGCTTGGAGATTGAGGCCATATTTTTTGTCACATAAAGTGATTGTGCGCACAAACTTGCCATTGAAGGTTGTGATGAGTAAACCCGAAGTCTCAGAAAGATTGGTGAAGTGGGCTATTGAATTGAGCGAGTATGATGTAGAGTTCCAGAGCCGAACTGTCATTAAGGCCTAGGCCTTAGCGGATTTCGTGCAGGAGTTAACGAAGGACGTGCCTGAGGAGGGAACATGGGTACTATTCGTGGATGGATCCGTGGGGAGCATGGGATGCGGAGTAGGTATTATATTGATCAGTCCCGAGGGGGTGGAAAGTAGTTTTGCGGTAAGATTGGACTTCAAGTTGTCCAATAATGAGGCAGAGTACGAGGCCTTTTTGTGAGGAATCAATATGGCAATAAGTATGGGAGCGTCTAAGGTGCTCATACATATAGATTCCCAATTGGTATACAAACAGATAAGAGGGGAGTTCGAGATTCGGGAAGAAAGGATGAAAAATTATGTGGAGAAATATAAGATCCTAGAAAAGAGGCTGAAAGAAATCGAGGTCTGCCATATACCGAGGGAAGAAAATGCGAAGGCTGATTTCTTATCTAAGATTGCAAGTTCAGCGGCAGGGGGTTATGACAGGAATATTTCTCTGTTAGTGGATCGGGATACGGTTCTGAGTTTGGAGATCGGAGAGATGGAGGAGAATGAAGATTGGAGAGTGCCAATCCTAGCGTATCTCAAAGAGGGGATATTACCGAAAGATAGAAAGGAAGTGGCTCGGGTAAAAATACGAGCGACTCGTTTTTGTATCTTGGGAGAATTGCTGTACAAGAAGAGGTTTAGTGCTCCGCTTTTGAGATGCGTAAGTTGCAAGGAAGGAGAGTATGTTTTGAAGGAAATACATGAGGGATGTTGTGGAAATCACATGGGAGCCAGGACTTTGGCAAATAAAGTACTAAGGGGATATTTTTGCCAACTTAAGAAGAGATCTGAATCCCGATGGTGAAACGGTGTGAAAAATGTCAGGTGCATGCGTCTTTCATACATAGGCCAGTCGATGAACTCATGACTATGAGCTCGGCTTGCCCATTCGCTAGATGGGGAATTGATATTGTGGGGCCTTTCCCTCCGGCCTCGGGACAAAGAAAATTCTTGATAGTGGCGATATATTACTTTAGCAAATGGGTGGAAGCTGAACCATTGGCTAAAATAATCGAGGATGTGGTTATGAAGTTTATTTGGCAGCATATAGTGTGCAGGTTCGGGATACCTCGAGTGATTGTTTCAGATAATGGAACGCAGTTCAACGGAGCAGGGATTCGGGAATGGTGTAAGGAAATGAAGATTAAATGCAATTTCACCTCGGTGCCCACCGCAGCGAGGCGAATGGGCGGTAGAGGTTACGAACACTGCTGTCCCGAGGGTTGAAGGCTCGGTTAGAAAAGTCCGGAGGGGCTTGGGTCAGAGAGTTGAGCTCGGTACTATGGGCGTATAGGACGAATCCAAAAGAAGCAACAGGCGAGACACCCTTTAGTCTAGTATACGGAATGGATGCAGTCATACCAGCTGAGATCGGGATGGAAACCCACCGTATTCAGAATTATGAGGAAAATCGGAATGAAATGAGAACTCAAGAGTCTTTGGATATGATTAATGAAAAGCGGGAAATGGCATTTTTACGGATGGAACGGGCAAGAAGTCGAGTCCGAGCTAGTTACAATAGCAGGGTGAACAAGAGGAGTTTTCAGTTGGGGACTTGGTGTTGAGGAAGGCAGATGCTACGAAAAACCGAGGAAAACTGGAAGCTAATTGGGAGGGACCTCTCAGAGTAACTGTTGTACTGGCGGGTGGGGCTTATGAATTAGAGGAGTTAGATGGAAAAAAACTACCCCGAGCATGGAACATTGTTAACCTGAGGAAGTATTATTCTTAAGAAAATGAAGGTCGGTAGCGGACCCATGATGTCTGTAGAAGTTTCTGTGTTTATCTTGATGTAATGAAGAAGGGCATGAATGAAAGAGTTTACGATTTACCGACTTAAAATGTGTAAATATAGCAAATTCTCGATTTTTAGCTTTGTCCTCGAAGTGACTTGAAGCTAAAAATACCTAAAGCTCAGCTCGAGCTTCGAAAGATTGAAAATTTATCCAAGTATTTTTAGCATGGTCCCCGAAGTGACTTGAAGCTAAAAATACCTAAAGCTCAGCTCGAGCTTCGAAAGATTGAAAATTTATCCAAGTATTTTTAGCATGGTCCCTGGTGACTTGAAGCTAAAAATACCTACAGCTCAGCTTCGAGCTTCGGAAGATCGAAAATTTATCCAAGTATTTTTAGCATGGTCCCCGAGGTGACTTGAAGCTAAAAATACCTAGAGCTCGGCTCGAGCTTCGAAAGATCGAAAATTTATCCAAGTATTTTTAGCATGGACCCCGAGGTGACTTGAAGCTAAAAATACCTAAAGCTCAGCTCGAGCTTCGAAAGATTGAAAATTTATCCAAGTATTTTTAGCATGGTCCCCGAGGTGACTTGACGCTAAAAATACCTAGAGCTCGGCTCGAGCTTCAAAATATCGAAAATTTATCCAAGTATTTTTAGCATGGTCCCCGAAGTGACTTGAAGCTAAAAATACCTAAAGCTCCGCTTGAGCTTCGAAAGATTGAAAATTTATCCAAGTATTTTTAGCATGGTCCCCGAGGTGACTTGACGCTAAAAATACCTAGAGCTCGGCTCGAGCTTCGAAAGATCGAAAATTTATCCAAGTATTTTTAGCATGGTCCCCGAAGTGACTTGAAGCTAAAAATACCTAAAGCTCATTTCGAGCTTCGAAAGATTGAAAATTTATCCAAGTATTTTTAGCGTGTTCCCCGAAGTGACTTGAAGCTAAAAATACCTAAAGCTCAGCTCGAGCTTTGAAAGATTGAAAATTTATCCAAGTATTTTTAGCATGGTCCCCGAGGTGACTTGAAGCTAAAAATACCTAGAGCTCGGCTCAAGCTTCGAAAGATCGAAAATTTATCCAAGTATTTTTAGTATGGTCCCCGAAGTGAGTTGAAGCTAAAAATACCTAAAGCTCAGCTCGAGCTTCGAAAGATTGAAAATTTATCCAAGTATTTTTAGCATGGTCCCCGAGGTGACTTGAAGCTAAGAATACCTAGAGCTCAGTTCGAGCTTCGAAATATTGAAAATAGAAAACAGTAAAGGAAAAGAACTCGATCAAAGGAAAAGTTCATTAAACATAAAAGATGAAGTACATGGAATTAAAGAGGCCAAATTATATTTACAAAAGCTAAGAAGGGGGGGTATCCTTAATGCCGTAATCCGCTACGGTTAAGGGAGTCTCGTCCAGGATCTCGATAGCTATATCGCTTCAAAGAACAAGATCCAGAATCGGCTCCCGAGCCGGGAGGGAGAGCTGGGAGCCGAGGATGAAGCTCGGTCGGCTTCCAACAGAGAAAGGATATGGTTGAGGAAGTCGGTAGAAGAGCTTAGATTGACCTGATTTGTCTCAGCACAAGGATTATAGCCTTCGGGATCAGTAGCGAAGGTTAAGGCCTTGTTCCGATCAAACTTTTCAACAAAGCCCTTCTCTTGGCCTTGGGCTTCGGCCTGATCAAAGGCCAAGTGGAAATATTGGAGATCTCCATCGAGAAAAACGTCGAGAACTCTTGAACTTAGAAAACTTTGTTTGGCCACCTCCCGAGCCTTTTGAACCGAGCACAAAGACTCGGTGATTGGAGGAAGTTCTGAATACTGGCTCGGGCACCTTCCTCTCGAGCCTCAGCTACTTGACGAGCGGACTGAAGCTGGAATTTTTCAAGCTCGGCCTTAAGAGCTCTTATCTCCTCATCCTTATTAGCCAGGGTAGCTTTGAGCTCGTCGAGCTCGGCTTTGCCTTTGTCCAAAACCTTGAGCACTCGGGCATCCCTCTCTTTGAGCTGGGCCACTTGTTGTTGCAGGTCATTGCGCTCATTGACGAGGTTGGGATCAGCAAAGCCCACGCGACTTCGGGCAACTATTTCAGAAAGGCGGAGTAAGGCCTGTGAAATTACAATAAAAGCAAGTATGAGTAGAAGAGTGAAGTAATAAACTAAGAGCATAAAGAGGGAAAACATCTTACCCTAGAAAAGTCGAGGCTGAAATTATCCAAAGCAAGTCGTCGGCGCGTTTGCCTGCGGTGGGCGGCGTTCCCGGGAGGGCAAAGGCCCTGTAAGAATTCAGCCACCGTCCGAGGATGGAGATTCTCCATAACGGGGGACTGCAGAAAGAATGTCTGGTTGGGAGTAGTATTATCTCCCGAAGTGCCGACCGTCTTGGATTTCTTCTGAGAAGAGTCCAAAGCAGATGGTGGGCGTTTCTTCAGAGTTGGGTTGTTGCTAGGATCTGAGAACTCCCTAATGACATCCCGAGCTGAGTCGGGGCGAAGGGTCCGGGGAGACTTAGGAGCTTGGCCCTCGGTAGGTTGAGCAGGGGTAATGGAAGGAGGAGGTTGATTGGATTGAGGATTGGAAGACGTTCCCTGGGTGGGGGCACGGCTCATGGAGACATTTCTCTTCCGAGCTG
This sequence comes from Rehmannia glutinosa, assembly GCA_016081115.2. Classification (NCBI taxonomy): domain Eukaryota; kingdom Viridiplantae; phylum Streptophyta; class Magnoliopsida; order Lamiales; family Orobanchaceae; genus Rehmannia; species Rehmannia glutinosa. Next base: position 273,914 of record JABTTQ020001067.1, on the reverse strand, counting down.
CTTCTTTCTCGGCAAGTCTTTTGTTCATAGTTGTAGCTGAAGGAAAAAGCGATGAACGTCAGTAAAATAAAAGTGAAAACAGAAATAGAAATAAGTACTAGCAAAGGATGAATACCGAGGTCATCCTCGAGCTTGGCAGGGGTATGGCTTAATTTGAAATGCCATAATAGAGCGGAGACAAGAGCGAGTCGTGAAAGATCATACTCTTGCTTATTTAACCGATCTATGAGAACTTGGAGATCGGGATCTCGCTCCTAATATTTACTTTCCTCGAGGAGGAACTTCCCAAACCCACCGGGGTAGGGAAGGGCCAGGGGTTCGGGAGAAGAGAAAAGAAATAGCGATCCTTCCAAAATTTATTGGAAGTAGGATATTTCCCAGAAATCGTGCATCACCTCGGGAGGAGAGATAGAAGAGGCCACGAGTAGTGGAGACCTTTATTTGAAATAAAGAGTGAAAGAGCTCGGCCGTGGTTCAATTTCGAGAAATTTGGTAACCATGACGAAACCGGTCATGAGTCGAAAAGAGTTGGGAGAAAATTGGTTCAAAGGGATTTGATATATGGTGAGAGTTCATCGTAAGAGGATGGATAGAAACCGAAGCCCACCATCAATCAGCCTTAGAAAAAGGCTAGAAAACCTGGTGGAGGTCGGTTCGGCCTATTGTAAAAGCTAGGGAGAGCTAATTTAAAAGTTGAAGGAATACTTATGTTTTTACAAAGATATTTTAAATTCCTAGCAAACATAGCGGTGGCATTGAAACTACTATCTACATGGGAGGTCGGGATGGATGACCTTATTTCTATGTTAGAATAACTCTATCGAAAGAGAGCTCGAGCTCATTTGGAGATTTGAGGAAGAGTCCTCGGTATGGTGTGAAGCGAAGGAGCGGCATTTTCGAAGAAAGTTCCAGGTCATCGACCCAGTCGCGAAACGACTTATTTCCGGGATCCGTTGAAGTACCCGCAGAGGAAAGATTAACAGGGGAAGACATGGTATTATACAAAATAAGAAAAACAGAGAAAGAAGATAGAGATGGGGGAATAAAAATAGGGCTAGGAAAGTACCTAAGTAGAGGAAGCATGCCTTAGAAGAAAATGAGGAAGAAAAATTACACGCCGGAATGGAGGTTCTGAGTCACCGGAAGACGTCGGAGAGCTGCCGGAAATTGCCTGAGAGAGAGAATGTGCAAAAAGTGAGAAATGAAATAGGGAGCCCCTTTATATAGGAGAAGAGACTGGCACGAGTACCGAGGACGATGAATCTTAGCCGTTGATGAGAGGGAAAATCAGCGGTTAAGGACACATTGGGCAGAGGGACAGACGTCCCATCAATAGGGCAATGATGACAGTGGCACGGATCTCGAAGAGACGGGAATTTCAAACGATAGGGCGGCAAACGGTTCGGTATATAGAAATCAATGTATATTGGACAGTCCGGTGTGAAGAGCTCGGCCTCTTTGATTAAAGGGAACACTTTAACCAAGCTTTTTCGATGAACAACTCGGCTATAGTGGGGGGACTGGTTGATCCGGTATGGAATAGGCCGAGCTAGAGAGTGGGCTCTCATAATCGGAGTCCAATTCCAGGCCCATCAAGGTTCACTTCTTAAGGCCCAATTTCTAGAAGACTGAGAGTGCTCGGGATCAATATGTGAGCTCGGTATTTGTAGGCGTAACCTAAAATTCTTCAGATCTAGATAAGATTTTATAACAAATGTCTGACAGATTCTCGCTAACCATTTCCGGAAAATGCGGAAACCCTAACGGTGAGCCTTATAAATAGTCATTCATCAGGTATGAGCAAGGTTAATGCACTTTTATTCATTTACGCTATACTTGAGCTATTTTGATCTCCTTTGAATTGATATCTGACTTGAGCGTTGGAGAGGGTACGCCGGAAAAACCCTCCGGCCCCCCTTTCTTGCAGGTGCTCGATGTTGCTAGCGGAGTTCGGTCGGAGATACATCGGATTTCGGTCAGTTTTGCCATTGTATATAATCTGGTACAACCAATATATATATATATATATATATATATATATACACACACACAATTATGATTTTGCATCTGGAAATCTATGTGCAATGATGTAAACAATTTTTTTTTGAATAAAATAAGCATTGCCTTTTCAGATTGGGTTGCTTGGTAACTTATTTTTTTGTCCTGTTTTCTTCTTCTATTTGTTACTTTTTTGTTCCTGTATGTTCTTCTTTTTCCCGATCTGCAGTCTGATTCTTCTTCCTTTGTACTCGAAAAGATGTATTCTCCTTGTTCTTTTCCTCGCACAGTGTTTGCGCACTTGTTTTGGCTAATGCGTTTCAGATCTCTAATTGGTGCTCTGTTTTTTGGTGGCTATTTTATGTGCAGCGTATTGTGTGGGAATGATAGAACTTGGAGCGTATTTGGTGGAATATGAGACCGGGTAACGTATTGTTAGGTAATGTTTATTAAAAGTAAGTATTTGCTGGGTTTTGTACTAAATAGGTGGGCATTTTTGTTATTTCCCCTATTTTTTATGTTTTGTAGTATTCGTCTCATTAACTTAAGTTTATTAGACAGTTTCATATAAGAATATAAGACCGCCTTTAATAGTATCCAATTTAAAAAATAGATTCGCCCAAACATTCAAATTTAAAAGAAACAAATCCACGTCTATATGAATTATCATAAATCCACATGTGGAATGAAATAGAATTTGCTTTATTACTCACAGCTTATAAATACTTGTTGATTTTTACTTTTTGAATTCAAATACTTGTTGATAGTGTATTACATATATACATATTTAATAGGAAAACTTACTAAAAGCTTCGTTAAATAAACATTAAAACAATTAAATGTTTTTAATTCAAAAACTCATTTCACCAGCTTTTCATTTAAGAAAACCCTACCTTCAACTTTGATATTTAAAACCATTAAATTTTGTTACTAAATCTCTTAAGCTTCTTGCACTAGAAAAATATTGAACTAAATTTTTTTGGGATGTCAAACATTGAGCTATTTAATGTGAACGATGGAAACCTTAAATCTCAACAAGCTTACTAATAGTATGTTAATGAACTTAAAAAATTAATTTCTTAAATTTTAAGAAAAAGATAATGTCAGTATACCTATCTGAGAGTTCAATAATGAACAAACTAATGTCCAAGTATCAAAATTTAAATAAAAGTAATCAGTAATATGGTTATTAATTATAAAACATCCAAGTAAAAACCTCGCTTGCATTTATTATAATATATTCAGGAAATGAAAAATTGGTGTATTTTTTTTTGAAATAAAAAAATATTTTATGAGTTCTTTTTAGATGAACAAAATATATTGTAATGATATCCCTTTTTTACACAGTCAAAAATACACTCACATCTTTCCTCAAAAAAAAAAAAAAAAGAAAAATACACCCACATCAAAACTCAAGATGAGACCATGAGAGGCATTTTTTGTTGAAAACAATAGTATTGGGCTAGTCCATTTTTTGGAACTCCAATGATGAGTCCAAACATTGGGCTCATTGATTTTTGGGCCTCCATCTTCTCCCGACATTTAAGGCCTGCCATCTCCACACCACCATCGTTTGGAATTCTCTGCCAATTCTCGATTTCAACGATTCAATTAGCTTTGCAGATGTACGAAGCTTGAAAGGGGTAATCGGGTGTGAGATTGCTGGAGAAGAAATGAAAATTGATAGCATTTCTCTGAGACCACAATTTCTTCTTCTGGTATTGATAGTAACGATTCTCCACCGAGTCAGCTCCGACTCGGTGTCCGCGCTGTGTGAACTGAGCTTCGAGGACAAGAACAAGGTCTATTACTACAGCTTGGCCTCTCCGGTGCGTAACTTTCCGCACGGCATCCTCAGCGAAGATGGGTAATTTCTGAATGCTACGAATCTTCTAAATTTGTTTATTGTTTGAGGTCCGGGAGAATTACAACGTTGATGTTGTGGTGGTGGGACCCGCGTGGGACGGTCGTGATTATTTCGGGACCTGAACTCCCAAGACCCCTGGAAAAAATCAAACAACGTGTCTGACTGCTTGTTCTGTGTGTGTGTGTGTCGATTTGTACACAACATATGTTGATTTTTTATATATGCAATCTACAGGGCTACTGAGGTTAGACGATTTAGAATGTATAATCTAGATGGAAGTAGTAATTTGCGAAGTGAATTTACAATTATGGATGCTTGTCATTATGTAGTGCAAGAATGGAGTAGCACTACAGTGGAAAATATCTATTTGACCATACAAAAAAGGGTTATTTTCACTAAATATAAAACTTGTACTGATATTTTCTCGTTTTGTTCTTTTGTTTTGTTTTGGTGACTTTTTTATTTTAGGTTTTATAAAGTGGCTGCTAATGGGACTGTGCTTTGGTTTCAGGTTGGCTCTATCAGGTCACAATATTATGTTTTTTCCTTTTATTGAAAGTACTCAGCATTATGTTTTGGAGCACAGTTACCGCTGGATTGTTTTTGCCATTATTCTCGAAATCATGTCATCTTGGCTATTGCTGATTTGAAATAGTTGAACAACTATTAATTCTGAGTTGATTGGGATATTTTCAATCGATCATTTTGTTAGTTTAATATTATTTTATGTTTGTTGAATTTTTCGTTATTGATTTGGAGCAGCTTTGCGGTTCGATGATATTCAACCACGATCCTCCTATATGTGTCGACTGTAAGGTGAGGACTTCATTTTGCCCTCTTGTTGGATATTCCGTATCCATTTGTTTTCACACAGACAATTTCATGAGGTAGTTTATTAGCTTTCTGCTAACCACAAATTTACCACTCTTTAGTCCATTTGCTCAATTTTTATTGCTGAAGTTATGTTCAACAAACAGAATATGGTACTTAGAAGTTAGAACAAGAATTTCACTGTACCTTGTACAAGTTGGAGCTGGCTAACAGTGCCTTTTTTTTCCCTTTTCTTCTGGGGGTCGGGGGAGGGGCTACGAAGAGAAAGGAATAGTTATAGAACTAATGAACACACCCTACTCACTCTGCACTTTTAATTTAGAGATACATTCTATGTCAATTTGGAAACCCCTGGGCCATCAAAATATTTGAATGCTAAAAAATTGTTACTATTTATCTAACTAATTGTCACAATGAATATGATGGTGTTATCTTTTGTCTTTTCTATTTGGACCTTTTAATGATATGAACTATTCCCAACTAACATATGTTGTATCAGAAGCAATGTTATGGTCCTGGCATCTAGTTGTTTCTAAAAACCAGCAGCATCCTATTTATATTTGTGGACTATTTTATTAAATTTTAGTTTACTTCTTCCCAAAAGATTGGGAGTCTTATTAATCTTATTAATTGACAATGACGATGATAGATATTTGAGTACTAAACCGCGGATTTCTACATTCTTATATATGTAGGATTGCGGGGGTCCATCACGCTGTGGTATGGGCTGCAGTGCACTTGTGTCTAACCAAATAGAAGGTAAATTCTCATTGATATCGATACATATTGCTGAATTGTTGAATTTTTAAAACTGGATGGAGTAAACTTGTGTACTGATTTTAGAAATGTTTTTTTCTCGAGATGAAAATAGTTAATTGAAAATTTGTGATAAGGATGCCACTCATTTACAAGATCTTCACATACAATACCCTTAAGAACTGAAAGTTTGAAATCCTGTGCCAATCTTCATTTTCTCTTTGATCCCAAAAATTAAATACAGGAGTATCATACTAAATGGTTTGCCCCCAATATAATTCATTTTTTCTGAATGTAAACCTGTAAAGATGGGTAATCACCTCTTTGTATTATGTCAGAAGGTAAATTTATCCTCATAATGGGAGATATTAACAAATACCTTACTAGATGGTTTTGTAAAATTTCATAGATATAGAAATTGGGATGTGTGTATCGAATTGAAACTTATTAATTCTACCAGTGGAAAAAAATATCATGGAAAGTTGAAATTACTAAGCCAGTTGATTGATCGACGAATATGAGATACATATCATGATGAAGCTATGAATAGGGTGCCAACTCTATTTAGTTGTAAAATTATGGTTAATCTATTTGAATGGTCAATACTCTGATCTATTTTTCCCTTGTCATTTCTTAGCATTTTATTAACGAGCTGTTATATGGAATAGGTTATTCAAATTGTAGTTTGTACTTTTGACAGGTTTACACATATGCACACACAGCAGATATATCACATATTCACTTTTTAGTTTGAGCTTTCTGTAGTGGTACCTTATCTGATTATTATTCTAGACCGCGATGAGACTTTACAGTGTGGAGGAAACTAATGTTTTCACAATACTTCTGTTTATCAGTCTATGAACATTGAGGTGTAGTACTAAGCTAGATGATTGTGTTTTTTTTTTTTAAGGAGAGAGAATCACAAAATACACATTTTATAGAAATTGGAATCAAGAAACATGTGTCTTATATCTTGACAATTTATACAAATTGCGTGTTGTACTATGAGGTGCCAAATGTGGTGTTAGACATTCTATGAAGTAGATCAGAACAACCGAAAACAACTTGGTGATGAGCTGGGTTGGAATAATGTTGCATAAAACAGTTATTCTTGCAACTTACAGTTCTTCTCTAAGCTCTTCATCACCATGGGCTGTGCTAAATGCACATGAATCATGGGTTTTACATCTCCGAGAACATAATTGGGTTGGTTGGGTTTGCCAGTGATTAATAACACAGCATCTGATTATTCGTTAGCATAGGTAATCCTCTAGTCTGGAGTAGTTTGAATCTGTCCCCAATGAATTTCACCGAGGGTCTCCAACATGCAAAACAATTCTTCTGATGGATGAAGAATGAGATGGTAGATCAAATATCGTTCTCTTTGGGGAGATTTTGTTATCTCCAGGCAGAGATTTGGTCTGGTCAAGTAGATGAAGTATGTCTTTTCTTGGGTTAGGTACTTGGAGATTATGAGGCCTGTAGACTGAGAATTAGTGAAATTTCTGTGGATCGCCCTGGGGTTTTTGACTTTTTCCGAACTTATCTTTCCCATGGTTATTCCTGTGAGACTGCTTCAGAACCAAACACCCGGCAGATACTGGATATCCAAACTTATATATGGGTCTGTTAGGAAATCAGTTACTAATTAGGTTACTTGATTCCATGCTTGCTTAAAGGAACCAAGAGTCTTTTCAAATGTGGACCTGGAAAGTGCCCTATTAAGGGGAAAAACAAGATTGCTTGTAGAGCTTGAAGATTCAATTTATTCAGTTATCTAAAATTGTACTCCCAGTAACATATGATTCTCCTACCTGTTATATGTTTTCTTTCTGCTATCACCCTTCAATTGGATAACTTCTGCTCCTGAAGGCAACTGATGTATGATATAGCCTCCTGTACATTAAACTTACAAAAGGGAGCTCATTGCTTACTGTGATTTTGTTACTCCAAATGTGTTTGTGCAGGTTATCCTATTTGTACAGCTCTTGGTCAGCCTTCAGGCACACTCATGGATGTCCGTGGTAAGCTGTTCTTGTTGATTCTAAATTTAAAAAGTCGGATTGGCATTATATGGATTGGATGGTTTTCTAGCCTTTTGGCGTTGGCAGCCGCCACTGGGTATCATGATTATGTGTTTCCTGTCTAATGTTCGGAAGTTACATAAATTACTTTTTCAAATTGTCTAATTTTGTGGCAGATAAAAAGAGTCCTCACACGGGAATCATTGTTAAGATGACAAACATTGGCCCAAAGCATAACTGTTCACTCTCTGTATCAGTTATTTGTAATTCAAATGGAGTCCAAGTACGATTTTCTTCTTTACTTCTATTTTAGTGAATTGATCTGGATTTTCCTCGTACTAGATGATTTTTGAATATGTGGTTCTCATTTCTATTTTGCAGGGTCCTCAGACATTGGAGACGGTTGGGTTCTGTGACTATGTAAGTGTTAGATTATCTTGCGGATCTCATTAAGTAATGTATTACCCTAACACATTGGAGACAGTTGGGCTCTCCTTTAAGGTTCTTGATGTTGGAATTATTTGAGGATAATTTGTTTTCTTAAATAAATGGGTCCAGTGCTTGCACGGTGCAAGTATGAATTTCACAGGATTATTATATTTCACTGACAGAATACGGAGCTGAAGCATCCATTAGGCTGTGCCAAGATTATATCCTCTAAAGGAAACGGATTCGGATTTGGTACCTTCATGGTCATGTAATGAATTTAATTTTAGAACCTTCATTTTTTTGCGCTTTTGAAAAATATTACTTAATCTATTAATTATTTTTTTGATTTGGTTTTCCAGAATCTTATGCCTCTTTGGAGGTTACTTACTGGCTGGTGCAGTTTACCGGTATTTCTTCCTGCATATTCGTGGCATAGATGTACGTCAAACCTCCATATCCTTTCTTTTTAAATTATGCATATTCTTTTTAATCCCAATATTAGTCATCATAATTCTCATGATCTTTTATGCGAGTCTGTTTTCTGTTTTCAAAGTATCCCAAATCTCAGCATGTTTGGTGCTTTATTGAGTGGCCTTCAATGTCCTACAAATAGACATTTTTTTCACATGAAAGTCTGATTCTTATGAAGATTAGCGGAAAAGAGCGACACTTGCTGTGTGAATTAAAAAGAAACAGCAGTAGATGTTAAGGCAAGTTACCACGGACATAAGTTTTAAGCAATTAAGGTTACATTTTTATGTCTGGAAATGATGTTCTTTGGGAAAAGTAAATGTGAAAGAGTTACCAGGGTGTAATTAGTCTGATTCTTTCCCTTTATTACTATCGCTTTTTTTTTTTTTATTGTGTTATCAATGAGCATGAAAAGATTATTGGAATCATTTGTATCTACAAACTTTCACATTACCACATATTGGTGATTAATGTAAATTGCAAGAGAATCTTAATGTAGAACGTTACAAAATACTGTTCTTGTGCTCTGGATGATCTATTCTCTGAGACTAATGGAATCTTCAATATTTTGTGATGAATAGTTTATGCATAACGAAGCATTTTCACATGGTTATATAACCTGTGAAGAGTAATAAGCATCATTTTCTCCTTCCTCATGGAAAATATGTATCTTCTGATACGTAGTGTTGCTTCTGAGTACATATCCTTTGAGGCACGATATTATCTGCTCTGTATTGTTTTGGTATTTCTGTTGATTTTCATTTTCCTCATCTTTCAGGTAATTCCAAACTTAGAGTTTTGGGCTAGCTTACCACATAGACTACAGGTACTTCCATTGTGATAATCGCCCTTTATCTTTCAATAATCGATAAATGCTCTATCCACTTCACTATACGGATAGGATTTTCATATTTGTTATCCCTCAATCCTTGCCAGAGTTTGTATCACTCTTTAGTGCGGAGATTCAGAGGACCTTCACAAAGTTACAGGAGCTCATACTCTCCAGTTAATTTTTGAGCTCCACGTTTCCTTCAAATGTCATGACATATCTCTGAATCTGCTGGATACGACTAAAAATCCCACAAGCATAACAGTGCAATTTCATGTACCAGCAGTGACCTCGAAGTGGTGAAAGTTATTTGCTTCCACTTAATAGTTCTCGTGTCCTAACGGCATCTGGCATTTTGTCCTGCCAGCATACTTCTGATACTATCTTCAAGAGATCTGCTAAACTGGCTGACATGGATTTTCTAATTCCAACTCCAAGTTAGTCACATTCTTTGTATTGGTATATGTGGTATCATATGATTCATATCAAGGTGAGGTATATACATTATCCAATTGTTTGTTTGTTAGTGTCATTACAATAGCTGATCTTTGTTTTCTGGTGATATACAGTCTCACAAATGTCAGAAATTCACCTTGTGCTCATATTCTCACGAACATCATGCGACATTAGCTTTGCATTTGAAAGGTTGTGTTTCTGTAGTGCAATTTCTTCTTTTGTTTTAGGAACCCCATTTCCCTGTTGCTTGACTGAGCCATTCGGAAACTTTTTTGTGCCTTCTAGCAAATGCTTGTGATGCGAATTGTTGTGTATTCCTTAAATTTCGCTGGTTTCCCTGCATATTATTTGTTTAGTTAGAAGATGCTACAGTTGATTATACTACTAACTTGCTTTGGATGAGAAATTGGTGTAAATTGTACGATCGGTTTTGGGTTTTTGGTGGTGCAGTGATGGTCGGCAGAGATAGTGTGGTGGTTGACGGTGGTCGAGGTGTAGTGAAAATTCTTTAGCTACATAAGAAACTAACCATATATTGAGAGTGTCTGCAAATTCTAAAAAAGTGATTCTTACATTCTAGATGCAAAAATAAGAACAATTTATTTTTGGCATCTAGAAGCTAAGGATCAATTTTCTTAAGAGTTTGCAAACACTTGCATAGTTTTGGTAGTTTACAGCTAGAAGATTTTTGAGCTAAAGGGGAAAGGCTTCAAGAAATTGACCCTGAAAAATGTTTGGAACTATTTGACAGCGAAGACAAGGTTGGCGTAAAGATTTCTTCTAGTACTTAAATAGAATATCATGATGTAGCTTAAATTAAAAGTGGTTTGGTATAGAATAGTTGTTTGCCTTCTAATTTTTAATAATTTTATGTCTTATATTTGAAGCTGGTAGCATTGCACGAATTATTTTTATGGTTATTTGAAGTAGTGCCTTCTTAAAGGCAATGCATAATTGAAACATAATTGACGTAAGTTTGAAGGTTAGCATTAGCTTTAGGTTGTGGTTGGATTGGTAAATTTTGGATATAAAAATATAATAAAATAAAACAAAAATGGAGTTCTTTCATCGCATGGACAATATTATTTTCGAGTTCATATTTGAATAAAGATATTCAGCAATCCAATTGTGTGAAGAAGGTCCATGGGTGATGAAAGATTGGGCCAAAGTACCAACCACTGAAGTTGAAGTGTTACCAGAAACACAATTACTCTCCACCAAAACTTTACCAAATCATTCAGACTTTCTTCACTTTTTCAAAAAGCTGCTTAAATTGTTATATAATTTAAAAGTGAAGAAAATGATTTACTATCTTTCCACCACAAAAATAACCCTTATCTTAGAAGCCAAGCAAAAATGAAGGTTTTCTCTCTGTCATGCCATCATTGTAGTTATTATTTCATTGTACTTCATAAGTCCATCTCTCTGGAAAAAAAATGATTGTAGGAATTTACTGTAAATAGAGAAAAAGATGCATCTTTTGATAAATCGGAAAACTAATAAAAAATATTTCTGTGCAATATACATTTGTCGATGAGGTCTTGTGTGAGAACGATCAACAAATCGTTATATTACATAAATATAAAGCTTTTGTTCTATTTTTGTCACGAATCCCGCTCTACATGAGTTATGATATCTTACATTTGAAGTTTGTATTGAATATTATTAGTTTTTAATTAATTGGTTTTTAATGATTATATTGAATTATTAGTCAATGTCTTAATAAAATTAATTATTTAAAAAATAAAGGAAATTTTTGTTCAATCTTCAAAAGTTGTTGTCACGACTTCAATCTAAAAGTCAATTTTCCCCTTGTATTCCTATTCTATTTGGTATTGAGAACTCATAATGGATGCAACGGTACATGTATCTCTCCTTAATTTCATTTCTTATTTCAATTTTCTTATCCCACTTGTATTTTATTTGGTGGACACATTTCACATATCTATAATATAAAAAATCCTTTTTCTTCTAATGCAACAAAACCGAACTGCTCTAATAATATGTATGCAAGAGCACATTTTATGGATAAGAATATAATTAAAAGAAAAACATTAGTTGATGAGAAATAAATTAAGCACTAATCAAAATTCAAATGTAATGTAATTACTTAAAAAAAAATGCATTAGGCAGATGGTTGACCTTCAAGTAAATAATCATTGCTATATCAGCCGACAAAACAAAAAAATCAGTCACATAACTTAAACAAATTTCTTGTTTCCAATTATTAAACAAGGCAACCATATACAAACATTTTTCGCTACCAAAACCCAAAGTCATGATTAAAATGTCATTTTCACAAAATGTAAACCACAACCTTCCAATTGATCCATCCATCCCCTTTAAACTAACACAATTAGTTTGATATAAATTAAAACTTAACCATATTTTAGTATTTCTTCTAATTCACTTCTCATATGCTATAATTAAAAAAAAAAAAAACACTCTTAATCCAAAGATTGTGAGATTAAATCATCTCCCACCTATAGCAAACTTGTATTTATTCAAACACACTCCACATCTATTACTACCAAACCAAATTTTACACTCACAAACACACAAAAATTATCAAAAGGGGCTTCAAACAAATGAAGCCACCACCATCCTCCTCCTCCTCCGCCATCCTCCGAAAGGGCCGCCTATCGCCCTATCTCTTCACCTTACTAGCATTCATCCTCTTCGTCACCATCCTCTATGGCGAGGATTTCAGATGCATTTTTGGAAGCCAGTTCGATTCTCATCACCCATCCCACCTACATCAAACCTTATCATCAACAACAAGTGAGTTCCAAACACTTTTTTTTTCTTACGTGTCTCTTGTGCATGCATCTGCACACATATCTGACTCACGCGCGCTGGCTGTTTAAGATTCTGTTGTCGCATTAAATGTTATATTTAATAATATGTGTGTCCTTTTTTGGGTTGTATCTTTGGTGTTAGAGAAGAAAGGAGAAAAGTTGCCTTTTGCCATTGGAGAGACAGAGAAAGATTGTGATGTATTTAGCGGGAAGTGGGTGTGGGATGATATTGGCCGGCCGTTGTACGACGAATCGGAGTGTCCGTACATTCAGCCGCAGCTGACATGCCAAGAACACGGCCGGCCGGATAAGGATTATCAGCATTGGAGATGGCAGCCTCATGGCTGTTCTCTTCCAAGGTTTGCCATTTTTTTTAATTTTTTCAAAAACACCCTTAAAAGGGCTAATTACAGAAAAACCTCCGAGTTTTTGAAAATTACAAAAACCCATTAATTTGATTACATCTTACATTTTTCCCATTTATTTTCAAAAATATTTCAAAAATCCCCTGACATTTACAAAACTATTACAATTATACCCCTTAATTTAAATAAAACCTTGAACCTTTAATGGAGTATTTTTTATTTTGAAATAATTGGAGATTTGGGTATTTTTGTAATTAACTAAACCTCATGGCTGTTTTTGTAATTATTCCATTTTTTTTTTTTTTTACATTTTTCCTTTAAAAAAGGCTAATTGCAAAAACTACTGGTTTAGAAAAAAAATAAGGTATCTTTCAAAATTATAAGTACTCACTTACATTTGTTTTCTTTTATAAATTGCACATTCAAGAAAAGGGTATTTGTTAACTATTAAACCTTGTAACACTTTAAGGAGGTATTTGTAATTTTGAAGGAAAAGCTTTTGCTGTAAATAAGCTAAACATCATGGGCTTTATTAAATTTGTTTAAGTTTACATCACTGGTTAGAAAAATTCTGTTATTCGCAATATTTGGGCTTGGATTCTTCACCTACAATACAATTAGGCCTTTTTCAAAAAAAAAAAATTTATATATTCACCTCTGATTATTTTTCTGATATTACATTGAAAACATAAGTTTATTCCTTTTTTAATTTATATATTCACCTTTCATAAACGTGCTCGACACTAAGTTAATTAAAATTAAATTTATATTTTTTTACTAGGCCGAAGATATGATTAATAGTCTTAAATAATATATATATTATTCCATAAACCAGCTGTTAATCCACCAATCAATCATGTATCGGTTATGTCGATGATATAAAATGTTTGATTTGGAGAAAAAATGAAAAAAAAGATGTGACAATTTCAGATTATTAATTGTGTTCCTAAAAATTAGCACTAGTCTACAAAGAAATTTTTATTCTTGCTAGAAAAGAAGGCACAAAAATCATTAAAACATAAGCCGTCTGGCCTGCTTAATGAAATACACTTTTTTGAAACTTCAACAAGACAATTTTCTGTTTGATATCATTCATCTCATCAGCATAATATGTTAGTTCAACTGTCCCACCTGCTCTTAGTATATTATAGCTGGATTAATAATTGTCCCACCTTGCACCACCACTAACTAACTCTTGGAGATATAGAAGTTATAATCTCACTTGGATTTATTCTTTTTATTTTTTTGGTTTAATCACAAAACTAGTCCCGAGATCTAGCCTAATTACAAAAAAATCCAGTTATTTTTAGAATTACAAATAACATTTACTTTTAGCTCACAAAATTGCAACTGCAAGAGGTCACAAAGACGTATTCATTAGGTAAATTCAAAATGCAATAGGGTATCTTTAATTTCATGTAATTTTGAAAGATAACAGAAGTTTTTGTAATTAGGCTAAACCCATGGGGATAGTTTTTGTAATTATCCCTTTTTTTGTGTGTGTTCTTGAAATTGTTTTACTTCCAAATTTCTATAATATAAAGTAAGATTTAGCTATACAAAAAAATAGAACTTAACCACTCTGGATAATCATTTGATGACTTAAAACCTGGTAATTTTTTAATTTGTTCGTATGAGTAATTAAATATTAAAATCATTCACCTCTTTAACAGTTTAAACTTTTAGATGAGATGATCATTTAATTATGTATGTTCAAATCTCACCGCCACCCATAAAAGTATTTCACATGCTAGGCTTCATAAACACTCGCTTGTAGGTGAGGGGGTTCAACATTATTTTCATCAAATCCCAATTCATAAAACTTGCCTAATTTCTTAGGGTAAATTACAAAAAACTACCCATAAAGTTTAGTTTAACTAAAAAAAACTTCAATTATCTTTCAAAAATTACTAATACACCCTTCATCTATTACAAACGTCCCGTTGAGGTTTGTATTTGCTAAACAAATACCTTATGTTAACGGTACAATTTGTAATATTGAAACATGTTTCAGGGGTATAAATTTGGAAAGATATGGGATATCTGGTTTTTTTTCAAACCTCATAGGTATTTTTTATATGTAACCCTAATTTTTATCACTGATACGTTTGAACACACGAAAATGTTGGATAATCAAGTTGATGGCGAAGTGGCTTGACATTCTTTCTGCTACAACTTCATTTTTACAGTTTCAATGCGACATTAATGCTGGAAAGCCTTCGGGGCAAGAGAATGATGTTCGTGGGCGACTCTCTGAATCGTGGGCAGTATGTTTCCATGGTCTGTCTTCTTCACGGGCTTATCCCTGACAATGCCAAATCCATGGAAACTTTTGGTTCATTAACTGTTTTCACAGCCAAGGTGATTTCAAATATTGTCTGAATGAGATAGAAACAGAGTACATAAAACAGAGTGCTCTGTTTTTTCCCTTTAACTCACCCATACTTACTTGGTCACGTTCAGGATTATAATGCAACAATTGAGTTCTATTGGGCGCCATTTCTCCTGGAATCAAATTCAGATGACGCGATCGTACACAGAATAAGCGATAGAATCGTACGAAAAGGGTCGATAAATAAACACGGAAAACACTGGAAAGGAGTGGATATAATGGTGTTCAATACTTATCTATGGTGGATGACAGGCCTGGAATTCAAAATACTGTATGTAAATGTACATTTCTTTCCCTTTTTTGGGATAATTACAAAAATACCCCTGGGGATTGGGCTAATTACAAAAAAACCAAGACATGTTTCAAAATTACGAAAAAACCTTTCATGTTTCGTTTTGTCTTAAATTTAAGGGGGTAATTGTAATATTTTGTAAATGTCAGGGGATTTTTCGAAATATTTTCGAAAATCACCGGGAAAAATGTAAGACGGAATCAAATCTCAAGGATTTTTTGTAATTTTCAAAGAACTATGGTTTTTTTTTTGTAATTAGCCCAAACCTTAGGGGTGTTTTTGTAATTATCCCTTTCTTTTATTTAATTTTTTCAAATGCTCAATTAAATTTCTATGTTTAAAAACAGGCAAGGTTCTTTTGATGATGAAGAAAAAGATATTGTAAAGCTGCCAACAGAGGAAGCATATGGTATGGCAATGAAAAGCATGGTGAGATGGGTTAAGAAAAACATGGATCCTAAGAAAACAAGAGTCTTTTTCACCAGCATGTCACCTTCTCATGGAAAGTAAGCAAATATATTCTATAAAACAATCTCCTCCTTTTCTTTCTATTGCAATATAATTTGTGATGGAAGATCATTCTTGTATATAAGTTAAATATTTTATGTATTGTTTTAAAAATCGGACTGGACCTGGCAGTCTGACCGGTTCAATTAGCGAAATTTGATGTTGGCTCCGCCTGACTAGTCCCCAAAACCGTTTTTACAGGTCAAAAAATATGTTGAACCCATCAAAACCAGCCAAAAATCGATTGAACTCGTCAAAACTATTTTCCTACTTATTGTGTATTTTTTACCTTTTCTTTTTAAAAACATTAAAGTTTTAAATTCGATATTTTGTTATGTTTACGTGATTATTTGAATTTTGGGCTATGTCAGCATTTTTTAAAGTTAGCTAGTTATATATTTTTCATCTTCAAAATGTATTTCATTGTCATTTTACACAACATATTGAAAAAACACAATTAATTTTTATTAAGCTGATTGGAATGGCGATTTTACCGGTCAGAAAGTTAAACTGTAAACCAATAGCAAGACTTGTTGCTCACCGGGTTAGTTCTAAAAAACATTGAATTTTGTTTTATGTAGAATGTAGTCTAATGCAATTTCAATACATGATATATATAATTTTAATAGGAGCATTGACTGGGGAGGTGATCCAGAAGGCAACTGCTACAACGAAACAACCATGATCGAAGATCCAAACTATTGGGGATCAGATTCTCGAAAAGGCATAATGCGTGTAATCGGAGAAGTTTTCAGGAAATCCAAAGTTCCCATTACATTTCTAAACATCACACAACTTTCAAGTTATCGAAGAGACGCACATACATCGATTTACAAGAAGCAATGGAGCCCTTTAACCCCTGAACAGCTTGCAAACCCCGTTAGCTATGCAGATTGTGTACACTGGTGTTTGCCTGGCCTCCAAGATACTTGGAACGAGCTCTTGTTTTCCAAGCTTTTTTATCCCTGATTGTCGGAATATTGGAAACAATTTCAGGGAGATGGATGGCTGAAAGAAATGGGCAAATGTATATTGATGTAGTGATTGATTCTTGCAATGGGAGAGGAATGACATTGATTTTTTTCAGTAAAGATTGTTCAAGTTTTTGGTGGCGAAATTATTACACATTTTATCACAATTCACAAATACAAAATTAAAAAACACTTACACAATTTTCACTGGTCAATCATATCCAGTCAAATCCTACATTATAAAATTTTCATCAATATTCATATAACTAAATGCATTCCAAATTTCCGCACGAATTTATATGGAAAATTCAAAATTCGTATATGAAAAGCAAAAAGCAAAACTTTAATTGAAATGAAAATCATACCAGGCCCAATATGTGGGTAAAATGTTATTAATTATTATTGGGTCAAAATATTATCATTAACCGGTCCATAAGACCCATGTAATCGCTTATAACCCATAAAGCCCAACTCAGTGTACCAAGCCCATGAGGCTAACCATCTTAGTAGGAATGACTACCTCAATGAGGTAGAGGGGATCCAGTGATCCACCATTGGGTTCAGGGCGGGGATGGGTTCCCAGGGCGGGTCAGGGCATTCTATATTCATTTGTAAGTAATATGAACTTAATCACTAAATTAAATCTTGTCTTCTAGATTATTCTTGGGACATCTTGCTGACTTAAACATCGAGGGTTTCTCTGGGACAACCTTAGGGACTTTCTAATCTTGTTCGTATATTGTAGGCTAGTTTCCATTAAAGCTGTCATTTGCTTTGGAGTTAATTACCTCTGCTAAGGACGACTTGGAGTGGTGCATGTTTTAGAAGCATCATTCTTAAATTTTGGTATCAAAATATTACATCTTAATCATTTAACATGTGTACATAAATGTGTTTGATACATTTTATTATTGTGCATATAACCCCCCGGATCGTTTTCTTACCCATAATTAACACCATCATGTCGAAACAAGGAAAGTTTGCTAAGATTGTTAAGTTTTTATTTCCACCTGTAGCATTTCCATACAGGTAACTAAATAGTGTCCATAGAGTTTAATCTAATTACAAAAGATCTACTTATTACTGAAAATTGCAAATACTTTCTCCAGATAATTATATAAACGCCCTATCGAGATTTGTGTGTTTTTTTCCAATCCCACTCATAATAAACACATGATATGTCACAAAACTAGAAATCATTAATCAAGAAATCCAAAATGCAGAAAAAATCAGTAGACACCAAGCTGATTATGAAGCCATCACATTCTTCCTCCATCTTCCGAGTAACAACACTTCTCTCTCCTTTACTCTTAGTCGCCTTTATCATCTCCGCCGCCATATTTTACTGCTCCGACTTCTGCTATATCTCCGGCCTCCAAGGTCATGATGATGAAACCACAAACCGGACAATATCAGCACCCCGTGAGTTTATGTAATTGTGTTCTAACAAACATGCATATATTACTCTGTTTTTTCTTTTTTTTTTGCAGGAAAATTGTAATTTTAGTCCTGTAACTAGAAATGTAGCAAATTGGTCCTTTTGAAATTCATTAGGCGAAATCACCTATATATTTCAAAACTCTCGTGTTTAGTCCTCAATCCACCAGTAACATCAAAATTGCTTAGAAAATCTCACGTAAACTGCACGTGAACCCAGAAAAATGGGAATTGTTTAATATCCATCCAAAAATAAGTGTTTCCGGCCAATTTCCAGTCAAATATTGGAGCTTTTCCGGAGACTTTATTCAACAACTACATTAGCACATACTTCAATTTGTGCTTGCAGATTCGTAATCACCAATTTTTTGAGTTCAAAATTTACATGAGATTTTCCTAGTAATTTTGAAATTTCCAGCGAATTGAGAACTAAATACAATAGTTCTTTCAAGATACATAGTGATTTTGCCAAATGGAACTTGAAAAGGACCAGTTTTGCTGCATTTTTATAATTACAGGATTAAAATTGCAATTTACGTACCCTTATTATATGTAATAACTAAAAGGATGGTCATGCAAATGTTATCATGAATTAAACCTTGTTATTGATTCAGTGTTGCTAATAATTATTGGTTATGAAGTGGGTTTTTCTTAATTAGTCCTTATTTTATGTTTATTCTTCTGGTGTTAATTAATTAGAAAAGACAAGATCATCAAAGTTGGCTTTTGCCATTGGAGAGGGTAAAAGAGGGTGTGATTTATTCAGCGGGAAGTGGGTCCAGGACTACGGGCGCCCTCTGTACGAGGAATGGGAATGTCCGTACCTTGAGCCCCAGTTGACATGCCAAGAACACGGCCGGCCGGAAAAGGACTACCGGTATTGGAGATGGCAACCTCATGGCTGTTCCATCCCAAGGTCAGCAACATTTTTTGTTCAAAATTGAATATTAGTGTCAATTTGACTAATAAACATGTTTTTCATAAACATGGCAAACAAATATTTTTGCTATGGAGAAAACGTCAATCCGACAGACTCCTCAACTCCACTAAGAAATCAGGAATGTAACAGTTTTTGTACAACCAAACAACAACTTACCTTATATACTTAGCATGTTTGTTACAAAATGTGCAGTTTTAATGCAACATTAATGCTAGAAGCCCTTAGAGGGAAGAGAATGATGTTCGTTGGTGATTCGCTAAATCGAGGTCAATATACTTCCCTGATTTGTCTACTTCACAGAATCATTCCCCAAAATGCCAAAACCATGGAAGTTATTGATTCGGTAACCGTTTTCACAGCTAAGGTGAGCCCATTATAGTAGCAATTTGGATCTTGTATTTTTAATTTACTGTTTCATCTCCTATTTCATATCATGATACAAATTTAATTTGGACCTTCTATTCCAGTTTCATATTGCATCTTTGTAGTGCACAAATGCAATAAGATACTGGAACTTTAAAATATTAGTAATAATGACATTTATTTTAATATATGTTTTGTAATTAAAATGGTCAAAATTAAAGGAGACTGTTAAAACTAAGATCTTTTGTGAACAAAAAGAATTGGAATCCCCTTACTCTTTTCAAACAGCTAATTAAGCTTCTAAACAACTTTTTTAGGATCTTATAAGCTGTGTTTCAAATAAAATGTACAAACAAATTTTAAGAGCTTAAAAACTCTCAAACAACTTATAAAACGCTTATTAGCTCTCCCAAAACACCCTCTTATTCTTCTCATCATTCCATACATTATACGAGAAATTAATAAAAAACTACAAAGTATGCTATACATAAAACTAGACACATAACTATACATAAAACTACATGCTTTGGTTAACAATGGTGCTTGCATATAATCAGGACTATGGTGCAACAATTGAGTTCTATTGGGCGCCGTTTCTACTGGAATCAAACGCAGATGATCCATTCAAGCACAGGGTAACTGATAGAATTGTTCGAAATGGTTCGATCGATAAGCATGGAGACCACTGGAAAGGAGCAGACATACTTGTATTCAACACCTACATTTGGTGGATATCAGGATTAAGAGTGCTGTATGTTCTCAATACCGCTTCAAATATCTCACATTATTACTTTTAGTAGTAATAGGCCAAATTGACCACTTATGTTTTGTGAAAATGAAAAATAACCACATGTTTCATAAACATGTTTTTTAGCCATTTTGACTAAAAGTTGACGGTCACACTCATCGTGTATTCTCTAGTGAGATCCTTGACCATTTTTTGAAAAATTGATGTTGTACATAATTCGGTACCAAATTATGTATCCATCTTCAGAAATGGATAAAAAAGGGTGAAATGGATATTTGAACTAAAAATGGCTAAAAAACATGTTTTTGAAACAAATGGGCAATGTGTGTGTTTTTTTTTTTATTTTTTGTCAGGCGAGGTTCTTTTGAAGATGAAGTGAAAGACATTGTAGAGATAGCAAAGGAAGACGCTTATCGCATCGCCATGAAGAGTTTGGTAAAATGGATAAACAAGAACATAGATCCTGAAAATACAAGAGTACTTTTTACCAGCATGTCACCTACACATCAATGGTAACAATTAATATGATTCTTGGTTTAGAATCATTATGTGCTCCCTTAGGCTAAATTTCGATTTTAGTTGGGATTGGCAATAAAATCCCAATAATAGTTTTACAGGAATCACGGTTTGCAATAAAGTCATATAATTTTCGAAAAACTCTCGATTTGCCAGAAAAATTTACATGCACACATTTTCGGTCAAACCAGCGGATGCGGAAACCAGTTTTACCCGTGTAGACGTCCTATAAATGAATTCGCATGTTGAATTGGAAAACAATCTGGAAGGAAAAAACTCATTATTATGAGGATGTCCACATAAGCGAAATTGATTTCCACGTCAGCAGGTTTGATTGGAAATATAGACATGTAGATTTTTCAGGCAAAATTTTCCAATTTTAGATGGCCAAATGATTGAAATTGATACCTATTTGAAAATTTCAGATACTTTTTTGCAAACCATGATTTTTGCAAGCCAATAGTTTTGACTTTTTTGCAAACCAGGATTTTTCGACAAAGACTAAATACTTCCATGTTTCTATTTCAACATCTTTTCCCAAGAACGAGCTTCATTACACGAGATCTCATATTCCATTCCATATTATTGTTAATTAATTACCTCAGGAGTTATAAGTGGGGTGGTGATCCAAAAGGCAACTGCTACAATGAAACAACCATGATACAAAATCCTAACTATTTCGGGGCTGAGGAAAGCTTAATGCACGTAGCCACAGAAGAACTCAACAAATCAACAGTTCCCATTACATTTCTGAACATCACACATCTCTCAAGTGCCAGAAAAGATGCACACACTTCAATCTACAAGCAACCGTGGGGCCCTTTAACTGATGCGCAATTAGCAAACCCCAAAAGCTATGCCGATTGCATACACTGGTGTTTACCAGGGCTCCAAGACATTTGGAATGAGCTTTTGTTTTCCAAGCTCTTCTATCCCTGACACCTCAGGTTTTTACGTCCCACTACAAAAAACAAAAAAATTCAGTGTTCCTGGCTAAGAGGATTTGATCTTTTCGGTTTTCTTAATTAATTTGTAGTATATATAATTAAGGTTTGTGAAATGGTTGTTGATTTTTGTTGAACAATATTGTTATTTTGGATGTTTTGGTTAGCCATTTGAGTTTTATGTACCAAAGTCATAATTAACAAGTATTTGATAAATTGTTGGTCTTAATATTTTAAGTATTGTGGCTGAGCGTTAGTAGTGTTTTTTTTTTTTTTACAAGAAGGAAATTGCATTTTTATTAGTCAATACAAAATAACCAAAGATACAAAATCGTAAAATATGTTTGCGTAGAAATGAGTAGAGCCATTTTCAAAATTTCGGGGGAACGGGGGAATGCAATAATATTTCGGTGTCCCCTCAAAAAAAAAAAAAATATTTCGGTGAAATAAAATTCCAAAAAAATTGTACAATGTTTGATTTCTTTTCTAAAGAATGAAAACATGTTTCAAAAACTAAAGTCATTCTTACACTGCACTTGCACTTCAGGCTATGTCCAAACACTTTTCCACCTTAAGAAATGTCATTGGATATACTTTCATTTTGAAAATTTTCATTTTGCTAGAAAATAATGGTAAGAGAAATTTTAGAAGAAAAAAAATGAATTTTAAGAGTGTGATTGAATGTGAGATGAAAAAGTAATGATTAAAGTTGATTTGATTTAAAAATAGTAAAATAATGATTGGATATGATTGATAATTAGAAATGTGTGAGTGAGTGAATAGTGATATTTATGGGAGAATGTGTAATAATGATTAGTTTTTTGTGAAAAATGTATAGATGTCATTGGTGAGAGAAAAAATAAGAAAAGTGAAAGTGAGAGAATAGTATAATTTCTGAAAATTTTCATAAACAATAGCATATTTGGTCAAAATAAATTATCAAGCGTCTTTTTTAGAGACAATATTTTTGTCCGGCCTAAGATAATAGTTTTTTAACACCAAAGATTTTCTACATGATAAATTCCACTTTCTATATACTCAATTTTTATTTATCATAAACGTGGAAAAAGCAAGAAAAGAAATTTTATGGACATGAAGGTTTATTTTTTTTTATTAAACAAACAAACTCAATTTATTAATAGGCGTTTAAAAAAAATTATGATGAGCATTTCTCATTTATTGTTAAATCAAGGTATCAAAAAATTACATATATGAATCCTGTAACATGTGTACATATATAAATCATAAATGTGTTTCGAATTACATATTATCATTGTGCATATAAGTAAATGGATCGTTTCTTACGCAAAATGGCACAACATTATATCTAAATCGTAAATTGTCTTATGCTCGTAACTTTTTATTAATTTACACACGTATCGTCAGATGATCAATACATCTCCAATACACGGTATCATATTTATTGATCAGTTATCGCCCTATTTACATCACTTTTAGTTAATCTCATCGCATATCATGTCATATTCACACCATCATATGGCCAAAAAAGGAATATAATCAAATATGCTAATACTGCTAAGTTTTTTAATTCCCACCTGTATCATTTCTATACGGGTAATTATAAAAATATCCAATCTAATAACAAAAGATCTAGCTATGTTTGAAAATTACAAATACTTTCTTCAGTCATAGGTAATAGGTGCAATTTGTGAATTATAAACCAATAACAAGGAGATATTAATAATTTAAAATATAATGTATGCTTTTTTTTAGGATAATTAAATAAAAACCTAGGAGGTTCTGGCTAATTCAAAAAAAACCCAAGTTTTTTTTTAAAAAAAATAAAAATAAAAAAAGGGCCTTAAGGTTTGATTTCACTTACATCTTCCCCCTTCATAAGCAAAAAAACATTTGAGACCCCCTAGATATTTGTAGAAATATTACAGTTACTCTATTAAACTTAAGAAGGAATCAAATTTGAGGGGACTTTTTGTAATTTTGAAACATCTCTGGATTTTTTCGTTATTAGCCTAGACTTTGGGGGTGTTTTTGTAATTATTCTTTTTTTATAATTAGACTAAAATTCAAGGACAATATTTTTTTTTATATAAATGAAAATATATAAAAAGAAAGGAAAAAGTCCTCATCACAAGTCGATCAGGAAGCAAATGAAAAACAATACAAAATATCAGGAAAAAAACCCACAAAAATAACTTTAAAACGCAATTTAAGTGAAGGGCGTTTCTGTCTCAAGGATTTTCGAGTGATATTGTCATTTGTTGTTTTTGCACGTCTTTCGAAATCGTCTTGATGGTGCAGTGTACGTTGTGCAATGTCGGTAGGATCCTCAAACTACAATGTCCATATTTTTCGTAGCTGCTGAGGGAGCACTTTTATTACTCCTTTCTGTATATACATATTTTTTATTTCCTCTCCCACATATATAAAAACACATGGTATGGCACAAAACTAGAAATCATTTATCAAGAAATCCAAAATGGAGGAAAAAACAGGAGACTCCAAGCTGATGATGAAGCTATCATCACATTGTTCCTCCATCTCACGAGAAACACTTCTGACTCCTTTACTCTTATTAGCCTTTATTATCTCCGCCGCCATATTTTACTGCTCCGACGACTTCTGCTACATATCCACCCTCCAAGGTCAAGATGATAAAACCACAAACCGCACAATATCAACACCTGGTGAGTTTATGTAATTGTCTTGAAACAACGTGCATATATCTTCCTTCGCAAGGGGAAATATAAATTGCAATTTTAGTCCTCTAACTAAGGGGATACAACAAAATTGATCATTCTCTAAATCCATTTGGCGAAATTCGCCGGAAACTTCAAATTGTTCAAAATATCTCATGTAAATTACGTGAATGCAAAAAATTAGGAATTTTCAAGTATCCAGCTAAAAATTAGTGTTTCTGGCTAATTTCCGATAAAAATTGGAGTTTTTCTCGAGACTTTACTCAACAACTTCATTAGCGAAATTTCTAAATTTTCACTCAAAGATCAATATTTTGCATTTCACGTGCAATTTACATGAGATTATTTCCAATCATTTTGCAATTTCGAACGAATTGCGAACTGAATCCAATAATTCTTTAAAGATCCATGGTGATTTTGGCAGATGGAATTCAAAAAGGACCGATTTTCCCACACCCTTATCATTACAGAACTAAAATTGCAATTTACCCTTCTTGATAATAACTAAACTGGTGGTCATACAAATACTGGCGGATCCAGGGATGAGCCAACCTACCCTAGCCCACCCCTCTTTTTAAAAATAAAAAAATTAGTGAGATTTAATTTTTTTCTAAAAAAATAAGATTTAGATATATTTTGTATTATTTTTCTTGGATTTACCGTCCCAACCCATTTCGTGTATCGGCTCATCCTATTAGGGTCTCGTGACTCTGCCAGGCGCCATTGCATACAAATGTTACGAAACCTTGTTATTGATTGAGTGTTGCTAATAGTTATTGGTTTGAAGGGGTTTTTTCTTAGTTCTTATTTTATGTTCTTTTTTTTTGATCGGTAGTTCTTATTTATGTTTGTTTTTCTGGTGTTAATTAATTAGAAAAGACAAGATCATCAAAGTTGGCTTTTGCCATTGGAGAGGGTAAAAGAGGGTGTGATTTATTCAGCGGGAGGTGGGTCCGGGACTATAGGCGGCCGCTGTACGAGGAATGGGAATGTCCGTACCTTGATCCTCAGGTGACATGTCAAAAACACGGCCGGCCGGAAAAGGACTATCTCTATTGGAGATGGCAGCCTCATGGCTGTTCCATCCCAAGGTCAGCAACATTTTATATATATATTTTTATAAGGTTTCGAGTAATTTTTAAAACTGCAACATGTACAATAATATCATCATCTACATTACGAATGACATCTATTTAGTGTATTAATGAAACATGAGACAAAACAGACATTTGTAAATTACCTACTATAAATAAATAAATGCATAGTTTTCTCAATGAGCATAATCACATTATATTTTTTTTTGTGTGTGTGAATCATTGCACGTGATTTCCAATTTTTTCATGTTTCCCACAAATTTAAGAATTTATTATGGCAATATATATACTTAGCATGTTTATCACAAATTGTGCAGTTTTAATGCAACATTAATGCTTGAAGCCCTTAGAGGGAAGAGAATGATGTTCGTTGGTGATTCTTTAAATCGAGGCCAATATACCTCCATGATTTGTCTACTTCACAGAATCATTCCCCATAATGCCAAAACCATGGAAATTATTGATTCCGTAACCGTTTTCACAGCCAAGGTGACTGTTTCTTTCTTATCCATAACCCCATTATACTAGCAATTCCTATCTTGTATAAGAAATTAAGATAAACTACAATGTTATACATAAAACACATAACAATACATAAAACTAGGCTTAACTGCAGTTTCGATCCTGTAAATATAAGGAAGTGACATATTTAGTCATGTAATTATTGTGTGTAGCAATTTTGGTTCTGTAAATATAACAATTTGGTATATTTGGTCGTCTAAGTATGCTACGTAGCAATTTCGGTCTTGTAAATGTTTATCTTTGTGCAATTTTGGTCTCATCAGTTCTAATTTTGTGCATTTTCGGTGCTGGTGAAATATGACTTGCCCATTTGGGACCAATATTGCACAAAAATAAAACTTCTTGAACCAAAATTGCATAAAACTTAAATTTAAGAGGCCTAAATTGTTACTTAGGATACTTATAGGACCAAATCTGCCACATTTTTGGACTTAAAGAACCAAAATTGCTACATAACATACTTATAGGATTAAATACGTACTCTCGTATACTTACATGACCAAAAATTGCAATTAAGCCCATAAAACTACAAATATTTGTTGTTACACTATTGTATGGGTTAACGATGGTCTTGCATATTATAATCAGGACTACAATGCTACAATTGAGTTCTATTGGGCGCCATTTCTAATGGAATCAAACGCAGATGATCCCTTCAAGCACAGGGTAACTGATAACATTGTTCGAAATGGTTCCATCGGTAAGCATGGAGACCATTGGAAAGGAGCAGCCATACTTGTATTCAACTCGTACATTTGGTGGATGAACAAAGAAGACGCTTATCGCATCGCTTTGAACACTTTGGTAAAATGGATAAACAACAACACAGATCCTCAAAAAACTAGAGTCTTTTTTACCAGCCTGTCACCTGTACATCAATGGTAATAAATCTGATTCTTGGTTTAAAAATATTATGTGCTAGCTCCCGGCTAATTTCAATTTTAGTTTTGCAGCTGCTATATGAAGCTGGTAATAATAGTGTCGTAGAAATCACGATTTGCAAAAAAAACCTCATAACTTTCAAGAAACTCTCAATTTGATAGACAATTTTACGTGTACATATTTTTAGTCAAACCTGTTGATGGGGAAGCAAGATTTGCTTTTGTAGACATCGTACAAATGAGTTGACATGTTGATTGGGACAAACACTCAAGAAAGAAAACTTGGTCTATTTCATGTCACTCAAGTGAGTTTGTACTCAATTAGGTGCATCACTATTGAATCCAACGGCAATGCACTCAGTTGGGTATATGCCCACTTGGGTGGCATAAATACATTTTGAAAAACTCATTAAAAGGATATCTTCATGCGTTAGTAGCTTTGGCAACAAAAGTGGATATGTGGATTTTTCCGGCAGAACACTCCTATTTCCGTAACTAAAAGACTGAAATCGAGATTTTTTGCAAGTTATGATTCTGTAAGACCATTATTACCAATAACTATTGTTTATTAATTACTACAGGAGCCATAAGTGGGGTGGTGCTCCAAAAGGCAACTGCTACAACGAAACAACCATGATACAAGATCCTAACTTCTTCGGAGGCGAGGAAAGCTTAATGCGCGTAGCTACAGAAGAACTCAGCAAATCAGCGATTCCAATTACATTTCTAAACATCTCACATCTCTCAAGTGCTAGAAAAGATGCACACACTTCAATCTACAAAGAGCTATGGAACCCTTTAACTAAGGAGCAGCTAGCAAATCCTAAAAGCTACGCTGATTGCATACACTGGTGTTTACCAGGGCTACAAGACATTTGGAACGAGCTTTTGTTTTCCAAGCTCTTCTATCCCTGACATCTCAGGTTTTCACTTCCCACTACCAAAAACAAAAAGATATTCAGTGTCCCTGGCAAAGAGGATTTGATCTTTTCGGTTTTATCAATTAATTTGTAGTATAAGGTTTGTGAAATGATTGTTGACTTTTTTCATGAACAATGTTACTTTTGGATGTTTTTGTTATACATCAATTTGTGTTTTAATTATATATTACCAAAGTCATAGTCAACAACTAAAATCTTTTCCAGAGTGAATTTGATAAATAGTTGGTCTTAATTTTTTAAATAATATTGTGATTGAGCCTTAGTGGCACTGCAGTTATATAGCCTTAGTGAATGATATTTTTGGGCAAAATTGGAAAATTATCAATTTTAGTTCTATTATCGCCCGAATGTTGCAAAACCAACGAAAATTGGCACGTAAATTGTATATGAGCCCCCTAAAATTGGGGATTTTTTATTTCCAGCTATATTTTTAGGGTGACATGACAAACATTAATCCACATCATCAATTTTTGGATGGTGTATTAGTTGTCATGTCACAACCAAAAATAGTTCGAAATTAAAATGAAGCAAATTCGCCGCACATTATATCGAACAAAAGAAATTCAATTGAACATTAATCAATTTTTATTTCTATTTCATTTAATCAGAATCTAAAAGCATGAAGATGTAGTGTTTTAGATTTCTTATTCATTTCTGGTTTCAATTTTGCAGACAAATAAGCATTTTTACGAATTTTAACCAAACGTATTCAACTTCTCATTCTTAACTTCTGATTTTATTTGCAAACACTGTCGTAGGGCGTAGAGGAGTTAGTTAGTAACTAACAATAGAAATGGCAAAAGCTCATGCCGCTATTTTCCTCGGCCCAACCCAACCCAAAACACATTTTATGCATAAAACGTGTCCAGTTGTTGGGCCACTCGGGCCAGGCCAAAGGGTTCATTTCGGGCTTATAAAAACATAGCCCAACCCAACCCAATCCTCAAACTGATCGAGCCGGCCCACGAGCTGGGCTGAAAATACCAGCTTTAACTAACAACACTTACTAAATAATTACTTGATTAAGCTAATCCTAGCTGATTAGTGTTAACTAACATTGTTAACTGTAGCCTGTAGGTTAGGATGCTAACTATACACTATATATAACACACAGAAAACAAAGTAACAGGAGAAAAAATCAGGGAAAAAGAACTGAAGGAAGCCGGAAATATTTTTTTTAATAAGCTGGGAGTACGTACTGGTTGAGGGGAGGAGATAAATTTCAAATAAACTGAAAGATACAGGGTTTGAACCTTGGTTAACACCCCTTTAAGGGTTTCTGATACCACTTGAGCTACAAGCTAGTGGTAAGTAAGCCGGAAATATATAAATTTAATTAATTCATTATATCTAATTTATCATATATTACTTTATGTTACTAACTTATTCAAAAAATATATTCTTTTTTCCTTCAATAAATATGGTCCAGTTGCATACGAGCAATTGCACATTTTTTTCTGTGGAAAAACACAAAGGCCCCAAATTTTGGAGTCGTCCAGCTCCTGATTTTTTACAGTTGATTTGAATTTTATCGGTAAAATATAGGTACCATTTAAATTTCGGATTTTATTTAGTCTCCTAGAGTTTGTCATTCTAAGTGATGACACATCACTAACTATAAGGTTTAAGATTTTAACAAGGTCCGAAATCCAAATATCCACATATATGGATATAATCAAAAAATCAAGTTCAGCTTTCACGAATGGAAACAAAAAAATACCAGTGGTTTTTGATATATCGATTTTATCCCTTTTGACTAGCTTTGATAGATTTTGAATTATTTTTAGTTTAATGGACAGACCGATTATTGATTCTTGATTGAACCATTTGAACCATACGAAATATAAGATAAATCACTATATATATTTTATAGTTGAGAATTAGAGCACAATCACCACTACACAATACTGTGCATGCGTGTTTGCAAACTCCGGAAAAAAGTGATTCTAATCAGTTTTTAGATACAAAAAATAACTATTTTTTTCATTTAAAAATTGAGAATCACTTTTTTTTATTAGTTTGCAAACACTCCCAATATGACAAGACAAACCTTCTTTAGTGCAACAAAAAATCTAAAAATATTTTGTTATGTGTTGAAGTCTTGCAAGCCTAGTTAATTAGATTAATAAAAATCGAAAAAGAGAGGAAATATTATGTTGCAATAAGAATTCGAATTAAATAGAATTTTATGGCAAGGAATATGAGTGTCATAACCATTATTCTCAAAGCAAGAAGAGATCACGAATTAATAGCTAGCCTGCTTGCCCACTTGCAGATAATCTCTTCTACTCTCAATTATATATATTGGAAAAGAATTAATGGAAAGCCAAAAAAGAAATAGTAATATAGCAAGTTGCATTTGTTTGTACAACAAGTTGGGTCTCAATGTCAAGTAGGTGATCGATCAAGCTGTTGATTCTCTGATCATTTCGAAAAACTGGACACTTTGATTAGTCTCTCTCTTTCTCTTTCTTTTTGTTTTTCTCATAATTTCTTTATTTGAAATTATAACTTTCCATTTATAGAGAATATCCATTTATGTGCCTAAATGAGAAATACTGATTATATATATATATATCCATATACTTATATGTTTCTTATAATATTCTACATGTGCTTTCAAGCATAATATATACCTAGATTACCTCATACTATTTTCAAAAATGATAAAATTGAAGCCTTCATTTTTGCCAAAGATTATCCAGGAATATTGGTTATGTGGAAAGATAGTCGACTATATATCGTTCAACAGCCTTCTACAAGGCTTTCCTATAAATAAATTAAATACACTTAATTAGTTTAATTAGAATAAGATTCAATTTTAAAATTTTAATATCTATATCTGATATGCTAATTTATGACTTTCACGTAAACCCCGCAAATTATGTGCGGACTACTGTAGAAAATGATTTTATTCATCAACTCCATGTTTAAAATTCATATCACACGTGTATATTTTACGTACGTATATGTATGCATAATTGAAAAATGTTGTTATTTTAATTTCATTCGCATTTTAAAATGCTGAACAATATTTTGTACTCTTGAGATCGTTATCTAGTATATGTGTATAATATTTAAATATAATTTAAAGATCATATTTGTGTCATATTTAACTATTAATTGAATAACATATAAATAAGAAATAATTAAGTATCCTGATCAAATTTTATATATATAATTAATATTATTAAATAAATATCTTTGTTTAAGTGATATCATAACCAAAAATTTAAAATTAAATAAAAATACATATAACTATTTTTTTCATAATCTAAAAATAAGTACTACTACACACAATCTATATAAAATAATATCAAAATAAATTTTATTTTGCTCCTAATCTTTTTTTTACTTTTGTATTTTACCTCACGTTTATAAAGTCGTAAATATTAAATTCAATATTTCTTGACAATGTTTTTTAAGTACAAGTTCCTATGAGGGGTACAGAAGGGGCAATGTTTGATCTCAAATTAATAATTTGGGTTAAGTACAAATATTGAACCAACTAAACTACAATCAATTTTATATTTCTTGACGAAATTCTTTGCTGTAATTTTACTGCACTGATATATGTTAAATACCGAACCTTTTCCGTTCGATATATAATTTCATATATAGCACTCAAGAATATATTTGTTCTCCATCGGAATTGTAAACTTACAAGAAGATAAAGCAAACTACATATAAAGAATATAATAAAAACTATGTACACGTGCAAAAGATTGTCAATTATTATTTGTATGATTTTATATATGAACAATACCTTCATATATTAAAAAAATCATGTCCTTCATTTTACAGTGTCTAATTATATAAATATAGAAATTATTACGTATATTTAAATAACTTAAAATGCCATTTTGCTAGTACATTTAATAGGCCGGAGTAGTCTGGCCTTAATTCATATAATACTAACGGTTAGGAATTCTACTCCGGCCTTAATTCATATAATACTAACGGTTAGGAATTTCTCAGCATTACCCTTCGCAAACGGATGTATTCTTCCATTGCAAAACGATGTTTCGTCTCTTATTCCATCGTACAAATTATTAATATGTGTATAAAAAGTTATCAAACAAAAAAAACCCTACAATTTATAATTGATTTATACTCCAAAATTAATAAGATAACTTTTGTACACATGTCAATCATCAGTTTTCAATAAAACAAAAGGGAAGATCCAAATCCAATAACAAGAATGCATTTAAAATTTAACAAATATACACTAACGAAAATTGGAAAGTCAATAAGATGATTATAATTTTACTGACATTTTTGGTCACATTTTTCAGCGATCTGTGCCAGTGACTGCAGATTGCACCTCACAATCGTATCAACAAACGCACACGTCTCTTCTCTCGTGTTCCCCTGCGGCACATCCACCACGTACGATTCCACCACCACCGTCCGATTACTCCCGCCTCCACCACCACGCGCTGCATGGAGCGTGGTGACGGACCGGTAGTTATTCAACCGGTGCTCGCCCCCCACCACGCTGAAACTCATCACGTGCCTCTCGTCGTCCAGTATCTCGAGCCTCTCCGTGCTGCACGCCGCCGGGAGTCCCGACACCACGCGCACCTCCCGGAGCGTGCCCACGTCTCCGTCGCCGAGGATGACTTGACAGCTCTTGACGAAGACCTTGTAAGCCTGCGGCTCGTCGAATCGGCGGATCACGGACCACACGGCCTCAATAGGCGCGTCGATCGCCTGCACCGCCGACGAGCAGCACTGGTTCGCCGCCACCGCGTGAGTGTGGTGGTGCAGCACATTTTCCGGCACGGAGATCTCGCCGGGAACGGGACAAACCCAGCTGGTCTGTTTCGCCTGTTTCTGATCCAAACCCGTGTGATTTATGGGGTTGATTCTGTGAAGCTGAAGAGAGGAAGGCATTTTATTTTTTTTCTCAATAGAAGATAAGAATGAATGGAGATTGGGGAGGGATACGATATATTAAATGAAAAAATTGCAGGCCGTAAATAGATGTACATATAGAGAGAGAATAATAGTAATATTTTGTCTAGTTGTAATAAAATTTCGATTTTCATGGGAGGGAAAAAGAATGCTATCTCAGGGCTTACGCAGGAGGGAAATGCAAGTGGCATGGCAACTTGCATTAACATTTTTTTGGACGGAGTCATAATTGAAACTGCCCCTGTGATTATGCTAAAATTACATGACCTGCCAGGAAACTCGTGGAATGACGAGTATACCCCTTCCTATGGTGAGTAAAATGACTAAAAGCCTGCCGACGTCCGTACTAAGGGCCGGATAATATGGGGTGGGGTATGCGGGGTATGGGGGGAAGCTCCACTGGTATTCAAGGCCTTGTATGGTTATGTTTCCATGGACTATTTCTAGTTTCTAGTGTTGGAAAATGAATTTTCAGAATTTATTGGTTTTCGTGTGAAAACTGGAATTATGTTTGGATGAGTGAATGAGAATGAGTTTTATGTAGGTTTGGAAATGAGATTATGTTTGGTTAAGTAGTTTTGAAATAGTATTTTATGTATATAATAATTTGAAAAGTTGATAGTGGTTGAATATTTTAATTGAATTTATAATATTATATTTGTAAGATTGTAGGCTAGTGGGTCCCATTAGATATATATAATAATATTTTTAGTATATAAAGTTGGTAATGGAGGGTCCCACATATATAATTGGATTAAAAAATAAGAATAGTGATTGATAAGTGATGTAGGGTAGTGTATAGGGTTGAGAATTGAAATTGTAGGTTTGAGATGATGTTTTATTTGAAAAGTGGAAAGTGAAAATGATGATTTCCATTGGAAATTTTAGAAACAAACATGATTCCATTTCTATGAATAGTTGAAAATTGGAAATGGGGCCTTGGAAACATAAACAAACAAGGCCCAAGATTCTGACAAGCAAGGCTAGCTCTTGAATCTCTTCCCTTTTTTTGGCACTTATGATCAAAATTAATGTTTGATTTTTCTATTCACGATATCATTAAATAACACTAATCATGTGTTAAGTTATGGACCTAAATATCAATTGTAAGAAATGACCTAATTAAATAATGGGGTTAGTCGATGCTACCAAGTACCTACCCAAATGCGTTCTACCGTTGAAACAACACATACGCACACACATCCACATGGGTGTGTGTTAATCCAACGGTATAGAACCCACTTGGATAGTTACCCAAGTGGGTAGCATCGACTTACCCTAAATAATATTTGATCTTGATATGTATAGGTTTATGATCTAACCTATAGAATTTCTAACTGTTTTTCACTCGATGTTGTATTGAATTATGTTTTTTCTGATAAATAGAAGAAATTAATTTTGAATAAAAAAAAAGGATAATTGGCATCTCGCACCCTTAAATTATACTCATTTGATACTTTGCACCCTAAAATTGCAATTTTGGCATTTTGCACTCTTAAATTGATATTTACTTGGCAAAATACACCATATAGGCCAAAATATACATTTTAAAAATGATTTTGTTGAAAATGGGGGAAAAAAATTACTCTCTCTATTCCCCACGCTTTTTCTTCTTTTCTTAATTTGTTACTTTCTTACAAATTAATTTTATGTTAGTTAAGTTGGTTGAATAAATTTGACTTTTACATTATTGTCTATTCTTCTTAATTTATTTGTGAAAATGATTTTTTTTCCTATAATACATGTGTTTTTTTTCTTATTCTTATGTGGAATTTTAGTTAGAAGATTCAGATGATTCGTTACCCGATGTGCGTGATGGAAGCGATATCAGTTTCTTTTGTACATGTTATTTTCAACGTCGTCATTGTGATGTTCTAATTCTACGGATCAATTAGATTTGTTTAGGTTTAAAAGGTTTTATTTTGATCTATTCACTCGATTTTATATTTAGTTGCAAGTTTTTTTTGATAAATAATGAAATTCATGTTGATTCTAAAAAAAAAGTGAAGTCTACTAGCTAAAGGAGTATGATTGTTTTAGCTCATATCAATAAGTTAGAGTTTATATGATTTTTTTTCAGTTTTTCATCAGTATCATCCCACTCTCTTGTGTTGACTCCATTGTCTGTCAATATTAACAATCGTGATTATCATACAATTTGAAATGTCAAAATCTCTTAAAATTATTTGTGTAATAATCTCTTAAAATTATTTGAGAGAATTTTTTTAATCACGCGTTAAGATAACTTGACGTAAACTAAAATAATATATAATAAAGTGATTATACAATTATTGTACTTGCAATTCCTAGTCTTAAAATCTATAGTAACCTAGAAATTAGTGAAACCCCACCTCTTTCTTTCTTTCTTTCTTTTTTTTTTTTTATCGGGTGAAACCCAACTTCTCCTTTATGGATGATTCATCAACGAAATTTCATCCCTTTTTTTAATATTTTATTTTGACTACTTTAACGATTATGTGAAGATTCTGCCATTAAAGTCAAATTCATATATAATCAAATAGTATTTGTTTTTCATTTATTAATTTAGTTATATATCATTGAATTAAATTAATATAATGAATCTAAATAAAACAGATTTTTTATACAAAAGAGAAAAAAATGTCAATGTCTTAACTCGAATTAGCATATTATTTCCCAAACTCTATTGTGGAAAAAGAGTATGCAAACAAAATTTTTAATTACTTGGGGTATTTATCTGATTAAATAAAAAGAAAATATAAACAAATATATTTTGTCTACACACTCTTCTTTTGATTGGTTCTTGTTTTAGATTTTCCTATTCTGGTTGATTTTGCGCTGAGACCAATAGTTGCGGTGTTCTTAGAGTGTAAACTATTGCATATATAACTGCATTTATATAAGCATTTTGTTCCAATTTGAGCAAGTCCACGAATGAGCTCCAAAAAAAGCATTATCTTCAATATAAATCTGATTCAACTATTCAAGTGGAATCTTGATTCTTACTTCACAATTCTAATCCACTATCTTACCATTTTGACTTCTAGATAAATGTTGAAAGTTAGAAATTTATTTTTATATTAATAAATTTTAAACCTTTGGAATCATATACACTTTTCTAAACATCCACCCTTAGCCCCAGTTAATCGTCGCTTAGGCGCTAGGTTCCCTTTGTCTGTCTACGTTATTTTTTTGATTAGGCCCCACCCAACTCCGCTCAAACTCTGCAAAGATATAAATTACTTTAAAATGAAATGGTTTCAAAACGTTTAAAAAATAAATAGAAGAAATTAATTCCTGACAATATGTGATTAAGACCATATTCAAAGGGTAAAGTTGAGATTTCAGAAATACTAGTTAGAAATATTGAGTTCAAGTCTTAGTACCTATTTAGAATCATAAATTATCCGTTTCTTTTTTGGGAGCACTTTTTAAAAGACTTTTGATCTGAAAATCCATTTTTCATAATAATAATGATTTGAGGGTTAATTTAGATGGACCATTTTTGAGGTTTTTTGATAAGTCGCTTCTCCAAAGAGTCCATTTTAGAAAATTCAGAATTGGAGATTTTTTAAAAATCACTTATTAACAGCTCATTTAGGAGCACTTTTAAAATAGAATTTTAGATCTAAAAGTTAATTTTCCATAATAATAGTTAATTATGATTAATTTTGAATCGATATTGATATAAGTCGTTTCTCAAAAAAGTCCAAAATAGGAAAGCCAGAATTGGAGACTTTTTGAAAAGTCACTTATTAAGAAAACATCCATTTAACTACAAAAAAATATGTAGGTAATATTAAGATAACTGTAAAATATAGGTAAAATCGTTGTTGGTAATATCATTGTTGGAAAATATTTATCTATAAAATCTAAAACTATTGGTAAATACCTACAATATTTATGTAGGTAAATTTAAAACCGTCGGTGATCTGTTGTAATTTATCGGTATAATTTGGAGAAAATTATATTTTTTTTTATAATGTAGGTATTATATAGGTAATAGTAAAATTTAGTTACAAAATCATTTATGTTTGTAAATTAAATTCTGTATTGTACATTTTTATAAATGTTGTAACTTTTATATGCATTTAATTTACGCAATCCGGCACAACACACCTCGGGCATTGCACATGTAAAAGGCTAGGTATCTTAAAATCAAGTAAAAAATGGCATTTCAATTCCTTTCACGTTCTTAATTCCACATATCAAACATATGAATTGTTATATATGCTCATGTCATTCATTTCCTATCATTATTCCATTACGGCATTATTGGTATTAATGAATGGAATCGGGTGGGAATTAAATGAATTTAGGAATAGAATAAAAATAGGAAAGGAATGATGTAATAATATTATTTTTATGATTGGTTGTACAAGGAATAGATAAAGAAATGAATGACAATTCTTTTTACTTGAATTAAATATCTAGATTGGTAATTATAAATAAATAATAGTAATTTGAGAAAAATAATTTTAAGTATCAAATGACTCTTAAATAAAAAAAAATTAAATAAATTTAATTTATTAGATATGTTCTGCATAAATTGATATAAGATTACTTCAGTGTGTGTTAAATAATATATATATATATACACATTTATCTACGATATCAACAATATTTTATATAATATTTTCCTGTAAAAAAATATATAAAATCAATAAAAGGAATCTATATCAAAAATTTTGATTTAACTATTGAATATTGATAGAAATTGACCATGATTTATTAAAATATTAAATATAACTTATATTTAATTTATAAATAGTTAAATTATAAATAATCATTTTATTTATAATTAACACTATTCTTCAAAAATATAGATTATATACAATATTTGTAGCCATTTATAAAAAAGATCATTTTATTAAAAATAAAATTTGAGTCATTGTTGTCTGTTGGTGATTGAGAATAGTTAAATCCATGCGGGAGAGGAGAAATGACTATTCCCTTTCCTATGGGAATGAGTATTCTCATTACTAAAGCATATCAATCATGTGAATGAGAATGAACCAAGGAATGTCTATTCCATTGCATTCTTACATACCAATCATGCCCTTAAGTAAATTCATTCCACTCTAACCTAATTTCATTCTTTCATACAGTTAATCACTTGTAAATTGAATAAGTCTAGAATGGGTCGAGTGTTTAAATCTGTCGATTATCGATCCTATGATAGATACAAAAACCATGTAATCCTTGTTAGGGATGGCAATCTGAGGCACAGAACGATTGATCGACACGAACACGACATGACACGAAATTATAGAGTTTGGGCTGAAACTTATCGGGTTCAGGCCGTTATCGGGTTGACACGATAAGGCACGATAAAAATTGGGTTGGCACGATAAGACATGATATTTTTTTAATTATTGATAATTAATTATTTATATGGTTAATTTACTAATAATCAACTATTTGTAATTGACTATTTTTATTAAAAATTTATTAGAATATATATTTTAAGTATAAAATATAAAGAATATAAAACAATCATAAGTTTTATTAGTTAACGGGCTTAATGGGCCTAACGAGCCTATCTAAATAAACTTGACAATTTTGCTTATCGTGTCGTGCCGTGTTTTTCGTGTTTTTAACGTGTCATGTTTGAGCTTAAATTTCAGGCTCATTAAGCTTATCGTGTCGTGTTCGTATTAGGGCTTATCGTGACGTGCCATTATCGTGCCGACCCAATAACGGCCCGACACGAACGATTTGCCAGCCCTAATCCTTTTAGCTCTCAACTAAAACTCCATGCAAGTCAAATTATTGGGACTCTTGAATTTTGGGAGAAATTAATTAGAGGGTGTATTAATTCATGTTTATTGGAATTAATCAAGATTTCCATGCTACTTGATTACATATATATGCTATATATTAAGTTTGTGATCATCATTGATTTGTTTACAAACTAAATGATAACAAAATTTAAATTTAAAATATTATTATCATATATAATTTAATTTAATGGCTCAACAACTTCACTTAAATAGGTAGTATATATTCTTAACTATAAATTGCAATTTGGATCTTGTATACCAGGATTAAATCTGTATATAGATACTAGACACACATAATGGTTGGGAAATAACAAAAGAATTGTTCGTGTCATTTTATTTTATATATATTCATGTCAGCACAACTTTGCTAGCAGATAAACTAAATTTATAAGGTACTTTTGTAGTTTTGTTTATCATTTTCTATTCTAAGTTTAAAAAATAACTTACGCATGAATGAAATGTTTCTTGTACTACATACAATGTAGAAGAATGGGTTTGGAAATAATCTACTAGGCTTTTGGTAGCAAAATGTCATCCTAAGTATAAAAAATTTAAGGGACTTTTGTCCTCAAATGGAGCCAAATTTAGGAAACTACAATTCGTGACAAAGCAATCCCTAAGGGCTGCCTCTTCCAGAAAAAGTCCACATTTAAAACCCCTACAAGTTGACAAATTGATTAACAAACTACTACTATTGTACAATTCTCCTTCTAACTTCTCCATTGGACTCTATAATAATTTTTCTTTTCTTTTTTCTTTTTTTCTCTGTAACTTTTTTAGTGTATGTTTGCAGAATATAATGGAAATAAACTTATGCCGTTTACATAGTTAATTATGAGTACAATCCTTTGCTGTTTGGTTTAATTGTATGCTTTTAGTTCTCTTTGTTTAATGTATTTGTTTATAAGATATAGGTATAGTACTTATCTTGTTGTTCAATTATTAGGCCTGAATAGGGTAAGGTGTCACAGTGTTTAGATATTAGGTTTATTTAAGAAGGAGAGCAGGGGAAAAACATTTCTGAAAATTTTGCTTGCCACGGATGTTCAATATATTAACGACCTACAAATAGTTGTAAGTCCAAGCGGCTACGATAATCTAGAGGGGGGGTGAATAGATTATCTCCATCTTTTCGATTTCGTCCTCTTTTAACAATCGAATGCTCAAACAAAATAATGAAGGTGCGGAATGTAAACAACACACGTCGATTTAAAGAGGTTCAACCCACCTAGGGCCTAATCCTCTACCACCCCAATATATCCGGGATGGATTTCGAAAAGAAAAAGAATTTTATTA
The DNA here is from genome assembly GCA_016081115.2 of Rehmannia glutinosa. Taxonomy (NCBI): domain Eukaryota; kingdom Viridiplantae; phylum Streptophyta; class Magnoliopsida; order Lamiales; family Orobanchaceae; genus Rehmannia; species Rehmannia glutinosa. The sequence continues at coordinate 233,889 of JABTTQ020001067.1, read as the reverse complement.
ATTACCAAAATTAATACAAATTCAACTTACAACACCTTGAAGAGCACCACACTCTTCTTCAACACCACCTTTGGAGATTACCACAATCTCCCTTTGAAGATTACCACAATCTTCCTTCAACGGCACCTTGTGAAGATTACCACAATCTTCAACCTTGAAGAATACCGAATTCTTCAACACCTTAAATAAGAAGATTACCACAATCTTTTTGTACCTATCACCTAGATCATCCAAGTGTGCTCTTACCACAAGAACACTCACAAGGATATCTTGTGTTTGAATGATAACCAAAAATCAAGATTACAACTCAATAATGAATAATACAATTTGAGTGCAAAGTGTAATCAAGAATAGCCTAGACCTCAAAGATGTGAAAGTGATAAGCTAGGCAATTTTACAACAAGAATAATGACTATGAAAGACCAAGTGTTTGCTTGAAGTGTATCTTGTTGTGTTGTATCTCAATTGTTGTATTGGTTGCTCCAAAACTTCCTCTATTTATAGGAGATGATTGATCAAGCATAGGCTCCTCTTGGGAATTGAAAATCTACAGAAAAATACAATTAAGATCAAGAATATAGCTGTTAGAAATCAATCCCACATTTTAAGGAAAGTTTGTCTCATTGTCAAACGGTCAGAAATTTGTTTGTCAAATCATAGAGGCGGCCGTCGCATGCGAAATAGGCGTTGAAGAAAATACGGCCAAAGATAACACGCAGGCGGCGGCCGACCTATACCTTGACCGTCCTCTCATTTCAAAATCAAGGATTGAAGAGTCTGCCCAAACCTCAACAAGCGTGTCTCCGTCGCACCACTGGGCGGCCGGTCGACCCAACCGGTCGACGCCCAGGGCGACCGGTCGACCTGCTCTTTTAAACTCCAGGTTCATTTTTGTGTTCCAATGTACTCTCCAGGTACGGGTTGCCCTATAGGGCGACCGGTTGGCCTCAAAACCAAAGTGTTGTCCAATTTTATATCGAAAATAAACTTCAAGAAATACTCCAAAAAGTAAAAACATTTTAGACCGATCGGAGAATTAGGACAACATTTAGAGACATCGTTTGAGAGTGAAAACCCAATAACGTAAAATCATTAAAAGCGTTGTCCAACTTAGACGAAAATAAACTTGAAGAAATACTCCGGAAAATATTAAAACCATTTTAAATCATTTAGGAGTATTTGGACAACCTTCAAAAACATTGTTTTGGTGATAAAATAAAATCATCAAAATTAAGATAAAAACATGTATCAAACAATCTCCCCCTTTTTGATGATTACAAACCAAAACAATTTTTACACAAACTAAGAGAGCAATTTTAGAAATGATTTTCCGGTAAATATATTTGACCGTTTGGAAGCAACCAAAATTTCCAAAAATATTAAAGCAACCAAGTAGGGAGTAAATATTTTCAAAAATAAGCTCAAGCTCCCCCTATCAACAAGCACATCAAGAAAAATGTAAGAGCAATAATCCATAAGCTAAAAGCTTTAGCTTTTACAATTTGTTCAAGAGCTTATAAGCTCCCCCTGTCACAAAACAACATTAAATAATAATATAAGTCCATCAAGCAACAATTGGACTAAAAATAAATCACAACTTATGGCTTTTATGAGCCATAGCTTATAACTTTTATGACAGGCTTTTATTAGCTTCTTTGAGCTAATGAGCCAATATCCTGTTTTTCTCCCCCTTTGGAATCATCAAAAAGAATGTTAGGATGGTGAACATATCATAGAAGTATATCAAAGTGTGCCAAAGAAATGGTTTATCAACCATTGAGCAATGTAGGCTTAAAAACCAAGGAAAATGGGAGAAATGTATCATGATGAGTTCATACGCTCGTTTTGTTTCCCAAAACATGATCTCAATGAGTATTGAAGACTTGTGGAAGCGAGAGAATCATGTAGAAGTTGAAATTTTCATAGCGACATTTTAACAAACACCTTGTGTGCGTGAAAAATAGAAGAGGTTGTATATAACCTTTGTAAATGGTTCAAGCTAAAAAATTTTCATATCATCAATCAACCTCATTTCAAAGCTCAAAAAAAATCACATGCACCATATGTAATAATATGTTCATCAATTAAGAAGCTCAAAGTAGATTCTCAAGGGTTCAACCCAATTGAGATAAGCTAAGAATGATCAAGGCATTACAAATGCCAACAATTAGAGCATCCATCAAGAAATAAGTCATGCTTTCAACAATACATGTATCAAATGTCCCAACATATCCAACTAAGCAAAATGATCAACGCAATAAAAGAAGCACTTTTACCTTCAAGTACTTCATACCAATTATCAAACAATGCTTTAGAGTATTTTTACCATCAAATACTCCATCAAAAATCATGATCATCCACAAGTCATTATCAACTTGCAATATTAACCCTTTTAAGAAAAACAAGCAAATATCATTAGTACAAATGAGTTTTACAAAAATTCATCAAAATACAAAACATCATTAATGAAAATGCTAGAAAGTAAAGGGGGTGGGGTAACATCATTCCTCATCCGAGGAGAAGCAAGATCCGGGAATAAAGTCCTTGATGAATTTTTTTAACTTGCCGATAGACTTTTGCATTTTAGAGGTCTTTTGCTCCAAAGCCTCATACCTCGTCTCATGAAAAGCCCTCATCTCATCAAATTCGGCTTGAGTATACCTCCTAGGCGGTTGAGCACCTAGATTACCCTCCGGATTGCTCGGTTCGCTTTCTTCCACCAATCTTGCGGCCCGGCGTCATCAAAGATGTCATTAGGATCGGGGGACTCTTGACCTCTGCCTCTAGCCATTTTGGTAGGTCGGATGTCCATATTCTTGCGCATCGTGACTATTTGGGTGATATTATCAATGTCTTGTAGGTCCCAAGGGGTGTAAGTGTAAGGTTTAGAAGGGGGGTTGAATAAACCTTACCAAATTTTCGATTTAGGCCTTTTAAATCTCTGAGTTCTACACAATTTGTCCTTGATGGACAAATGATCGAATTAGTCACTCAAGAGTTAATCTCTCAACGATCAAATTTGAGTACATTAGTAGAAATAACTCACCGTGTGGCTATAATTTGACTTAGTCTGGTTTTGTTTTCAATGGAAGACTTAACACCCTTAAGTTTGTTTAAGCAAGTTTTTACATTTGATTTAGTACTTATAGATTATCGGATGGATAGCAAATTTATCGTGAGATATAAGCAATTAAAAGTGCGAGATATTTAAATGTCAAAGTAAATGACACAAAAGTTTTTATAGAGGTTCGAAGATGGGGTAATTCTTCTTACTCCTCTTTCTCCAACTCCCGGAGGAATCCACTAAGTAATGATCGGTTTACAAAGTGGTAACATCCGTATACAAGTCTTGATCACAACAAAATGACTTGATCCTTTGGGACTCGATCAGAGACGCCTTGATCACTCACCGGCTTCTCGTGCGACTCGAACTTCACAGGCATTTGCCTTTGCTACTGACTCACTTGCTCAAGCACTTTGGATTTGATCACGAAGCCCTCCAAACGCTTAAGACTTGGTTCACCTTGAACCTTTCTACAATCCTTCTTGGAATGTAGACCCCTTGTTTTCGATAGTTTCCTCTTCAACTCGATTGAAGTTCTCTTTCCTTCACAAGTAAGTGTTGGATTGATGTTCTTCGAGATGTAGGCTTGAGGATTGAGAATATTTCAATTTTGATAAGCTTGTAAATCTCACGTGTGTGTCATCCACGCATCATTTTTTTTTCTCAATCAAACTCCTCGGCCTTTTATAGTGAACTTTCAAAAATTTGCCCGTTGAAGAGATAGGCTCATTTTTGAAAATCACTTTGCGATCGTTGGTTTTGCACTTCTTGGAATTGCCATTTCCTCGTATGAAATGTTTTATCACCTTTTCGAGTTCGACACGGTGTAGTGCTTCCCATTGGTTCATTTCTTTGCACGCTTACGGGACCGAGCACTCCAAGAAAGGTAGTATGAAGATATTACTTGTTTAAGTAAATCTCTTGATTTACGTGGCAACGGTTCTTTTTCGATTATCTCGACTTGACCGCATTTCCTCGCTTTCCCCAGGTGACTTAGAGTCGGCTTCCAATCATTAGATGACTCTTGTCACTTCTTCATCTTGAGACTTGGCTTCTCTTGAGTTGACTTGATGATGTTCCACTCAGTTGCATCTCACCGCTTCTTCATCGAGTTCATGTCATCTTTCTTTGTTGTACTCAAATTGTCTCACGTGAGAGTTTTCCTTCAAGCCTTGATTGTCTTCTTGCAAGTTGGAGCGTAGGCCGACTTAACTCGGCTTGGCGGCTCTAATTGTTACAATACATTTCAAAGCAAGAATTGGGGAGCCAACTTTCTATTCTAAGTTTTATATGGCATTCATCAAAATCTAAACAATAAAATTCCTAACAATTTCCCCTTTTTGATGATGCCAAAACTTAAATCATACAAAGATGCAAATAACAAAGATACATCTGATATAGTGTATTGACATAGAATGTATGCGCATAATCAATCTTTTTATTGATCATATCATTCTTGTACTTAACACAATCACAAGGTGTATCGAGTATGTAATTGTCTCAAAAAATTTATAGCATTATTACGAGAAGACTTACATTGTATGTATTTACATATAAAATACACGAAGGGTTGACAAAGAACACTTCATCTCCTTCGGCATTGTCTCCTTCTTTCATCTTGATCAAGATCTTCTTCTCTTCTTCTCTTCTTCTCGTCATCACCGCTTCTTTTTCTTCTCATATGCCTTCCCTGGCACTTCATCTTTCCTTATTCTTTCCCCCGTCTCTCCCGCCATAGCCGAGTTTGTCTCTTATTTTCTTCTTCTATCCTTCTTGCATACTCGGCGTTGGTTTTGGCCACTTGCAAGTTCGCCACATGGTCAAGCCCACCCAGAGATCCCTCCTTTCTTTCCTCGGATCTACGTATTCAATATTCTTGGCGAGAGGCCTGGTCCAAGCTTCTTCCTCCACCATCACCGCTTCTTCCTCTACCTCCTGCGGCGTATCTTGTCTTCGGGCCTTCTTCTTTCCGGTGAGTGCCAGGCGGAGTGACCCGTGAGAGCGATCGGTTGTCCATTGTCATGTCGAACTTCTTCACATAGTGTGAGACCCTTTTCCCGATCTGGATCCCAAGCTTGAGCCAAGGACAAATTTGCAAAATAACCTTGATTCGAGCGTTTTGAATTAGTCAATCGATCTTGGCTCTGTCCGACATCCGAAATGGCATACGTGTCTCTGTCAACCGGAATGCCTCCGTGTTCTTTCAAAATGTTCATCACCCTGGCATCCATTCTTCCTTCCACTTCCTTCATCCCCTGCTTCAATTTCTTTTCTCTTCTCACCCATAGATACAAAGAGTGTTGGAGTGGCGAGAGTCACGGGAGTTTTTGCTTATAATGTCACCGTGTGACAGGACCCTGTTGGGGGTTTGTGCAATCATCGGTCATATTCTTTGATCCTTCCCCCTCAATTTTTCCTTTCTTGACTTCAAAATTTCCTCACCGATTTTCCTTCTCAATTTGTTCCTTGTCACCGCTTCCTTTCTTTTCGATTGATTTTGTCTTTGCTTTAAGGTATTCCTCTTCCCCTTTTTGGCATCATCAAAGGATAGAGGAACCCCGGGAACATCTTTGGCAAGCATGAAGTCGAAGTCTTCGATGGTTGAATTTTGCTTCAAGTCTGCTGCGTTGTATCTTTGCACGAATTGACATCGAGTAGCGTTGGATTATTCAAATCGGCTTCATCTCGGCCATGAGAAGGCTGAATTTTCTTGTCATGTGTTCTTCCAAACGCGCGTATATCATTTGCATTTCGCTCACGCAGCGGCGACTTTGATCTCGGCGGTGTGAGCTTCGTGCATATGTTCAATGTGTTCCCGCAGCCGTTTTTCGCGTCAACATTTTCACTCTCCACACCAAAGACTTGTTGAATAATTGTCCAAGTATCTCACCTGTTCCACACGCATTGATTCTTTGCTTTGTTGCCACCATTCCCTTATCCTCGATTGTGATGCCTCTCAAGTCACCGTAAGGTTGGCATCTCTGTTGTCCAGCGCATATCCAGGAGGCTGATGTCTCTCCATCTTTTCAACTTCAGAAAGAGTGCCTTGAACACTTCCGTCTTGGTGATTCTTCATTGCGGTGATGGCCATACTGACAAATAAATCGAATCGGTGGAACAATGGTGCCTGAGTGGAAAACGGAGGCTGTGCGTGGTAGCGTGCTTGCTCATTTTCGATTCTTCGTGGAGTTAAGTATCTCCGGTGAGAATGGGAAAGATTCCACAAAGGATTCATCACCGCCATCCGGGATTTGTTCGATGATAAGCGGTGGACGTGAAGTTCTTCTCGGGAATCGATCCAATTTGTGGCTTGAGGAGCCGGAGCGGTGGTCTCTGGTTGGTGGGTTTTGTGGTGCGATGAGCTCGGCTTGTCGAGCCTCAATTTGTCTTAATGTACCGTTGGTCTCGGTGATTTCTCCTTTTGAGTAGGCGGTCCTCGGCCTTATCGAAGCGTCATCGGACGATGATGAGATTTCCATTCTTTGGCTCATCATCAAAATTAAAGGTCCGACGAGTAGTCTTGGGGTCGGTCGACTTGCTCGTGCTGGTAACATCCGCACCGAGTCTTTTGGATTTGTCATGGGAGTTGACTCGAACCTTCTTCGCCTTCGATCCCGAGAAAGGTGACATCGGGTTGTCTGGGAATCATGAAGTCGGCGATCTCCTTCCGGATGGATCGATGATTGCGGGAGGGATGTTCTCTACTTTGTGTTTACCCCGGGAAGTCTCAACCTCCCGTGGCCCCATTTTCTCAAAGTCTCTCTGGCTGCGAGGCCTTTGTCTTCCCTTTCGACGGTGTCGGTGTCTTAGGGTCTTCTGCGATGGCATCCATTGGAGTCTCAACCCCATGGATTGCGCTTTCATCGCCAGTGTTAACTCCCGTACATTCCTTCCTCGTGCCTCGATGCGCATCGGCGCGTCATTAGCCTTCAGAGTCATTGGCACCTCAGTGAGACAGTCTCAATCGTCTGGAGCTTCGTTGATGGCAACTTGTTCTTCTTCTTGTGTTTGAGTTTTCTTTGCTTCGCCTCCTACATTCTTTGTGGAGTCATCTGCAGATCCTCCGACCTTCTTTGCGGTGGAGGGAGTTTCCCCCTCACCGAGCACCCGGTGAGTGACTTGGAGTGGGGTCACTCGTCTCCAAACTCCCGGTGTTGCGGTTGATGGTTCGTAGTTGGGGCGGTGGTGGCACACCTTCAATAGGGGTTGGCTCGACCGGGTCCCCACTAGCCCGATTCATCGCCATCTCCTTATTGCCTTCTTCCGAGTCACCGGGAAGTGGTAGCAAGAACATCAGTGGCTATTCTTTGAACCACTCCCATTGGATCGATTTCACTGTGTTCGGAGGACTCTCCTGGTCCTCCATCGATCTTTGCTCGTGAAGGATTCTTGATTCACGCAATGCTTGCCGTGACCGCAATTACCGCGTGGCGGCGACTGCAGTTCCTCGTCACTTTCGGAGAAGACATCAAGGGAGAGGATGGAAGTGTTACGTAGTGCCGGAGATAGAAGCGTATACTTGCCTTTTCTCGTGCTTCGCTTCTTGACTCTTTCTCTCCTTGTCCTTGTAGATCTGCGAGAATATTCATGCAATTGTCTTCATCTAGAGTGGGAGCACGAGAGATAATCGAGGAAATTTAGCGATTCCTCTTCTTCTTCTATGAATTGAGTTTGTTGGAACTGTTCCCGATTTGCTCAACTTCCATTTTCTCACTCACGCACGATTCGGATGTGCGGGTAAGGTGGAGATAGGATCATTACATCACTATCTCGCTTGGGCTGGTTCTTTCTTCTTGAGTTTGTTTGTGTGAGCTACAAACTCGTGTCTTGAGTTGCCTCTGCTGATCACCTTCAAAGAGACTTGGCCGTTTCATCAATTACATCCGGAGACTCTACTTACTCCAAAGGTCTCAGGTATTTGTCTTGGTAGGTGACTCACCAGGTTTCTCTCCTCGGATTGCTTTACAAGTCTTCTTCGTCTCTTAGTTTGTACGGAGGATTTCTCGTTCGAGAGGCGGTGTCCTCTCGAGTCTTGGGGCGGGTGGGGCCGTGCTTGTGTTTGTTTACGAGGAGGCCGGCCGTCTAGGTTTGTCGACCTCCTCTTTTTGACGATCGAGAAGAAGAATTTGTGAGTCCTTCTCGACCCGCAGGGGCGGTGACACGGCTGCTTGGGCGGTGACTCTGCTGCGAGGGCGGCAGTGCATGTTTGGTTTTCTTTCTTTGCAGGGGCGTGAGACTTAGTAGGCTGCAGGGGCGAGCTTTCTTCTTGTTGGAGAGGAAGCATTTGTGTCTTGGGTCGATTGATTCCCCCTCACCGGTGTCGCTCTCTTGGCGTATGCACGCTTCGAGCACCCGAGAAAGATTAGCTCGAACATCCTCTTGTTAACATGGAAAGCTTTCCCATGTCTAAGAGGTCTCTTTCACCTCCCAATAGCCGCCAATCACTAGGCCATATCCCGGATCCTCCAAATGACCCATCTTCTTTGAAGGACTTGTTTCCCGTTTTGGCGAGTCTGCTGTAGATAAACTCAGCCCAGGTTTATCTTCTTTTCTTCGATTATTGCGGCCATCACGCGTCAATTTTGCCTTTGACATTGGTCAAAGCCGCCAAATTTGATGTCGATACACTTGGCAACAATGTCCAACAATTTGTGATAATCTTCCTTCAAATCTCTTGTTTCTTTGTGTATATTATTTTGTCGACAACGTCGGACTTGGCTATTTCTTTCCATGCGTCGGCCAAGTATACATCACCTCTTTGATCTCGGATGCTCCTCTCTTTGGTAGTGAGCAATATTCACCAAATCTTTGGTCATTTTGTGATAGTCATTCTTCCCCGTGAACAGATGACTTGATTCCTTCGTCGTGAATCTCGGCATTCACGTAGAATTGTCGCGACCTCCTCCACATAGGTCATAGGATACTCGATGTTAGAAAGCGGTTTTGATCCTGCCGTTTAAGCTTCCTCGCGATTTTCTTCACCAGGGTGTCGTCGGACCCTGCTTCACCATCCCGTCGAAATCCACGGTCGAACCGGTGTGGATTTGTTTTCCCAACTTGGTAAAGTCATATGTTGGTGCCATTTCTCGAGAATAATTTCAAGAAAAATTCGAAAATAGATTTGAAGTTTGATAGGGTTTCGAGAGTGTTTGCCTTTGCTTTTTGAGAGAGAGATTGAGCAGTTTTTAGAAGTGTGAGAGAAAACGGACGAAAAATGGTTTAAATATGTTTATGAAAGGGCGTGCGGAGGCGGTTTTGAATCGTGATCGAAATCAACGGCTTGGATTTCGCACGCATATTGAAAGCGATTCATGTCTCGTATTTAATGCGGCGAAGATTTATATCCAATCATAAGCTTGGTGTGCGGCTTTATGTCGTACACATCATCATTATCTTTGACGTGTTCCTTAAAACATTCCCGCTTAGTCAAAACGATCAAGTTTTGTCATTTTGCTCATAAGTTATTCAGAACATCTCTTAGGCGATTTAACTCTACTTCTCACATTTCTCTTAGTGACTCATTATCACCGACTTGGTATATAGTGACTTTTCCGATCTGGTGATTTATTGAGCTAATTTTTGTTTTCACTCTTTTTCACCTTCTTTTCTTTTTCATTTCGTTTCTTTGACTCTTCCGTGTCTCGGCTTAGCTCAATTAGCCCCAACTCATGTTTGAGTTCTTCAAATCTTGACTCACATAATGGTTTTGTGAAGATGTCGGCTAGTTGCTTATCGGTTGAGATATATTCCAAGATAATGTCCTTCTTTTCAACATGATCTCTTATGAAATGATATCGACATCTATATGTTTTGTTCTTGAGTGCAACACGATTTTGAGTGATTGCAATTGCACTTGTGTTATCACACATGATTGGAATTTCTTTTTCTTCAACTTCATAATCTCTCACCGTCTCATCCATCCATAGATTTGGGCACACTGAAATTTGTCAGCATATGTATTCTCGCCCTCACCAGAGGTGGCTATTGAGTTTTGCTTCTTGCTAAACCAGGAAATTAGTCTGTTTCCAAGCATTTGACATGTGCACGAAGTACTTTTCTGTCCACTCTGCATCCAAAGATAGTCGAGTCTGAATAGCCAATTAGCTTGAATCCACCTTCCTTTGGATACCATAGCCCTACTTCTTGGCTTCCTTTTAAGTATCTCAATATTCTCTTAGTCAGTCATATGGCTCTCTTTTGGAGCGATTGAAATCTTGCACATACACCTCACAAAGGTGATGTCGGCTCTGCTAGGCGTGAGATAGAGCGATGATCCATAAGTGCTCTCAGTATCTTGTTTGATCTACTGAGGCTTGCCATCTGCGTCCCATGTCCATTTTTGATGATGTGTTCATTGGTATTTTTACTGGAAGACTTCTCCTCCATACCAAATTTCTTCATTAAATCTCTCGGTGTATTTTGTTTGACTTATGAAGGTTCCATCCTTCACTTGTTTCACTTGAAGTCGAGGAAAAATGTCGACTCTCCCATCATGCTCATTTCAAATTTACTTTGCATGAGGTTTGAGAATTTTTCACACAGACTCTTTGTTAGTGGATCCAAAAATGATGTCATCCACATATATTTGAACAAGCGATACTCTTCTTGTCTTGAATTAAAGAAAAGTGTTCTATCCACTTTTCCTTTAGTGAATCCATTTTGATTAAGAATTGTGACAGGTATCATACCATGCTCACGGGTGCCTGTTTCAATCCATACAGGCTTTCTTGAGTTTGTACACTTTGTCTCCAAGAGTCTTCTGCTCAAATCCTGGAGGTTGTTCAACATACACTTCTTCTTCCAATAATCCATTCAGAATGCACTTTTTACATCCATTTGATATACAATGAAATTTTTGTGAGCTGCATAGGCAAGAAACATCCTTATAGCTTCCAATCTTGCTACGAGGAGCAAATGTTTCATCAAAATCTATTCCTTCTTCTTGGCAATATCCTTTGGCTACGATCTTGCTTTGTTTCTTACCACGATCCTTCCTCGTTCATCTTATTTACGAATACCCATTTGGTTCCAATAACATTTTGATGTATGGGTCTTTGTACTAATTCCCATACTTTATTTCTCTCAAACCGATTGACTCTTCTTGCATAGCTTGAATCCAATGTGTGTCATCCAATGCTTGTGACACATCTTTGGGCTCTATCTGCGAGATGAAGCATGTGAACATTGCTTCTTGTTGAGTTCGGATCTTGTCTTGACACCTTCTCTCATGTCTCCAATGACAAGTTAAGGTGGATGGTCTCTCGGCCATCTTACGTCGAGGTTGAAGTAAGTTAGCCGGATTGATCGACTTGCGGTGTGTTCTTTGTGGTCGACTCTCTCGTGATCACTCACCAGATTTTCCAAATTTCTTTTGAGATTCACTATCTCATCTTCTTCTCAATTGATAATCCTGCCGAACCGTAGGGACTCTTACAGTAGGTTGGATGTTTTGACTTATCACCGACTCTTCAATGTCTTCTCCATTTATGTTTGGCTCATCGAATACTACATGAATGGATTCTTCTCAGTAACCATAGTTCTTTTGTTGAGTATTCTCGTAGGCTTTGCTTTCACCAGTATCTGAAGATACCCTCATCGACTTTAGCATCAAAAGCCTTTAGGTTGTCTTTGCCATTATTATGGATGAAGCATTTACATCCAAATATCCGAAATATGCAACATTTGGTTTTCTTCCGATCCGGATCTCATAGGGAGTCTTTGTCACCGCCTATTTATCATACATCTGTTTTGGGTGTAGCGGTGTGTTGATTGCTTGACCAAAACCTTTTTAACCCCTGCTTGACTAACATGGTCCTTGCTTTTGCTTCTTTGAGGTTACATTTTTCTTTCTCGCAACTCCATTCTCACGTGGAGTCCTTGCGGTGATAGTTCATGACCAATACCATTCTCAACACAAGATCTTGAGTTATTATTCCATTGACAAACTCGGTTCCTCTATCGATCTTATTTTGATAATGGTTTGACTCTTCTCATTTTGTATCCTCTTCATCACCGTGGTAGCTTTTGTAGAGTTTCTTTCTTCTTGCACATGAATATTGTCCATGTATATCTTGAGTAGTCATCTACTACCACCAAGGTGTATTTCTTTCCACTTATGCTTGCCGGGTTCCACTTTGGACCAAATAGATCCATATGAAGCGGATGCAATATTCTTGTTGAGGATGGGCAAGTCTTTTCTTGGAGCGACGACTTGATTTGTTTTCCTTCGACATGCATCACATATACTCTCCTTCTTGTATCTCGAGTCCTGAAGTCCTTCCACAAGATGACTTCTTGCTAGCTTATTAATCGTTTTGAAATTCGGATGACTCGACTTTTTGTGCCACGTACTTGAACTTGATTCAAATTGTGCTCTTTGCTAGTAAACGCAGTCTTTGGGTGTTGCGGTTGACCAATCCACTACATACATATTTCTCTGTCTGCGTCCTTGCGGACAACTTCATTAGTTTCAACATTTTTGATTTGGCATATTCCCATGTTGAATCCAACATTGTAGCCCTTGTCGCAGAGTTGGTGATGCTTAGTAAATTGAAGTTTAGTCCTTCAACATATGCAACATCCGTGATTTCTAAACCATTCCTTTTGATGGATCCAATGCCTCTTATTTCACCAGAGCTTCATTTCCTCCAAATATGACTTTGGCTCCTTTGACTTCCTTGAATTTTGACAGATTTCTCTTATTTCTGTCATATGTCCGGAATGACCGCTATCCATGTACCAGGTTCCTTGGCACTCACTTATTCCTTGAACCCGCAATCAAGGAAATTAAGTTTTAGGTACCCATTCTTGTCAGGTCTGAAGGGTTAGAATTATAAGATGATCCAACCAACCTATAGCCAAATAATTTGACTCTAAGAGGTTGCCATCTATCGATGCCATAATCATAATCAATCCTGGCAAATTGCTTGGGAATCTAGGTTCATACAAAATCTCTTTTGTGTATGCACTGCATATGTGTTTTAGCAATTGCCTTTCTTGGGTAATTGTGGTGTCTTTGAGTGTAGTGCCTGGTGCATATGTGTCTTTGATGAAAGCTCTTATGCTTTTGGAATGGCCTTTGTTGAGTTCTAGGCCTTTGCCATTTGGGCTTGTATTCCATAAGTCTAGGGTGATAGTTCACATTATTCGATCGACTTGGCTTGGATATTTTCTACCATTCCCATCATATGTATTTCTTTTATGAGTTTTAAGGGATTTTTGGTAGCTCTGCTTCTTTTTACTGAGCATTTTCTGTTTGGAGTTTCTTTGAGGACTCGGTGAATCTCTTCTTTGTCCTTTCGGACTCTCAACTCGGGTTTTCCTTTTCCTTTGTAACCAAGGCCGATTCGCTTAGTATTGTGCTTTGGATTGAAAGTGTGTGCATCATTTGGAGTTTTGGATTTTTCGGACTCTTCATGACTTGAAGATCCTTTTTCCAAAATTACTCTTGAGGTTTGACATGGCTCAAAGGAATTAAATCTAAGCTGTCTTGTCTCCACATTCTCTTTGACTCATAATAAGATCATCCAATGATTTAGATGCCTTAGTGAATGAGGCAATGACATTTTGAGGTCATTCTCCCTCTTTTCTATAGCGGCAATTTACTGCTTTATTAATTTAGCATTTTCAAATTTTTAAACTCTTATTCTCATCGGCTATTTGACTTAGAGTTCTCGGCTCCTTAGTCGACTTTGAGTTTTGACTTTTGAGTAAGAATTTTTCCTCATTCAATAGTGTGTGTGAGGTTTTAATGTGCTCAAAATCTTTCATCATTTTGCCTAATGAATCATAAAGATCGGTGGGTGATGAAGTGTGTGTCACATCACTATCACTAGTGTATGCGAGCTTGTTGAGTTAGATTGTACCTCATCTTCTTGATCTTGTTCTTTGGCCATTAAGCGGATCAAGGCTTCTTCTTCGTAGTCACTTGAGTAGTCGGCTTCACTGCTCTCTGCGAGTCAATTGTCTCTCTTGACTTGGCTGTCTCGTGATCTCTGCGACCATCATTGCCTTTTTCTTCTCTTGTCTTCTTTCTCTCAAGACCCTTCTTTCTTCTTCGTTTCTGTACTTGTTGACTACGAGGATATGAGCAGTCAATGGCATAGTGACCTGGTTGTCTACAATTCCAACATAGATATTGACCTTTTGCTCGACTCTTTCTATTCTTGAGTTGTCGACCACTTTGATACTCAACTTGTTGATGATCATCCTCTTGGTTGGCCTATCATCCCTTGATTTGGAGGGAGGGTAGTGTCTTCGGAGGATTCACCCTTTCCTCTCTTGTAGTTCTTGTTAAAGAACTTGTTAAATCTTTTGACCAATAGGGCTATTTCTTCGGGTCAATTGCCTCTTTGACTTGACTCTCCTTCCATCTTTGACAACTAGAAGCAATTGTTTTGGGTACAAATTGTCTCTTCCTGGTCTTTCCTTCTCCACTCAAACTCATAGGCTTTGAGGTCGAGAATAACTCATGGTTGGATGTCTTTGATAGGTCCATGGAATGTCTCGGTGCCATGACCTTCATCTCCCATTCAATGGAAGACTTTTCGGGATCTTCATAAACATTTCATTACGTGTATATTCCTTTCCAAGTGTAGATAGCTCATTTGTGATTTACGTAAATCGAGCATCCGGTTGATCCAGGTTTTCTCCCGAGATCATTTTAAAGTTCTCAAATTTTTGTCACGGACCATGAAAGTTTGTTTTCTTTGATTTGCTCACGAGCCTTCACAAATCAATGTCGGTTTGTCCCATTTCATCCTTAGTTTTTTTGCAAGATTTCACTTTATTGAACATGGCTTTGTCAAGGTTTTGTAGAGAATATCCTTGGCTACATTGTCAGGTTGTATCTTTTTACTGTCATCATTTGTCCACTCGGTTCTTGGTTTTCAACCATGGTAGTGCAGTCTTCTTGTCTTCTTCCCCTTGTGCAACTCTTCGTGCAATTGTGTTCACCTTTAATATTTGCGAGGCCCATCTTCTATCACTATCCACATCTCATCATGTAATCTTTGATAGATGAGCACATACATCTGAATTTTCCAATCATCAAATTCTTCAATAGTGAACATAGGAATGCGTGTTAGATTTGCTTCCATGATGATAACTTTTAATGATAGAAAAGAGTTTTGAAAGATTAAGTACTAAAGCGGACTTTTGAAAAGTTTGGAGATCTAGTTCAATAACTGCGGAGGGTTCAATGAACCAACCGCTCTCGATACCACTTGTAGGTCCCAAGGGGTGTAAGTGTAAGGTTTAGAAGGGGGTTGAATAAACCTTACCAAATTTTCGATTTAGGCCTTTTAAATCTCTGAGTTCTACTGCAATTTGTGTCCTTGATGGACATGATCGAATTAGTCACTCGGTAGAGTTAATCTCTCAACAACTCGAATTTGGTACATTAGTAGAGTAACTTCATTTGTTGGCTATAATTTGACTTAGCGTGGTTTTGTTTTTGAAGGGAAGACTTAACACCCTTAAGTTTGTTTAAGCAAGTTTTTCTGTTTGATTTAGTACTTATAGATTATCGGATGGATAGCAAATTTATCGTGAGATATAAGCAATTAAAAGTGCGAGATATTTAAATCTTTGTAAAGTAAATGACACGATAAAGTTTTTATAGAGGTTGAAGATGGGGTAATTCTTCTACTCCTCTCTTCTCCAACTCCTGGAGGAATCCACTAAGTAATGATCGGTTTACAAAGTGGTAACAGTCCGGATACAAGTCTTGATCACAACGGCCGACTTGATCCTTTGGGACTCGATCAGAGACGCCTTGATCACTCGGTGGCTTCCTCGTGCGACTCGAACTTCTTCCGCAGGCGGCGCGCCTTGCTACTACAACTCACTTGCTCAAGCACTTTGGATTTGATCACGAAGCCCTCCAAGCGCTTAAGATTTGGTTCGACCTTGAACCTTTCTACAATCCTTCTTGGAATGTAGACCCCTTGTTTTTCATGTAGTTTCCTCTTCAACCGATTGAAGTTCTCTTTCCTTCACGGGTAAGTGTTGGATTGATGTTCTTGAGATGTAGGCTTGAGGATTGAGAATATTTCAATTTTGATAAGCTTGTAAATCTCACGTGTGTGTCATCCACGCATCATTTTTTCTCAATCAAACTCCTCGGCCTTTTATAGTGAACTTTCAAAAATTTGCCCGTTGAAGAGATAGGCTCATTTTTGAAAATCACTTTGCGATCGTTGGTTTGCACTTCTTGGAATTGCCATTTCCTCGTATGAAATGTTTTATCACCTTTTTTGAGTTACGACACGGTGTAGTGCTTCCCATTGGTTCATTTCTTTGCACGCTTAAGGGGTGAGCACTCCAAGAAAAAGGTAGTATGAAGATATTACTTGTT
The DNA here is from genome assembly GCA_016081115.2 of Rehmannia glutinosa. Classification (NCBI taxonomy): domain Eukaryota; kingdom Viridiplantae; phylum Streptophyta; class Magnoliopsida; order Lamiales; family Orobanchaceae; genus Rehmannia; species Rehmannia glutinosa. The sequence goes on along the minus strand of JABTTQ020001067.1, from coordinate 217,468 downwards.
TAAGTAAATCTCTTGATTTACGTACAGCGGTTCTTTTTCGATTATCTCGACTTATTGCATTTCCTCGCTTTCCCCGGTGACTTAGAGTCGACTTCCAATCGATGGATGACTCTTACATCACTTCATCTTGAGACTTGGCCTCTTGAGTTGACTTGGTGATGTTCCACTCAGTGCATCTCATTCCCGCTTCTTGATCGAGTTCTGTTTGCTCTTGCTTTGTTGTACTCAATTTGTCTCACAAGAGTTTTCCTTCAAGCCTTGATTGTCTTCTTGCAAGTTGGAGCGTAGGCGACTTTCGGCTTGGCGGCTCTAATTGTTACAATACATTTCAAAGCAAGAATTGGGGAGCCAACTTTCTATTCTAAGTTTTATATGGCATTCATCAAAATCTAAACAATAAAATTCCTAACAATGTCGAAGTCATTTTGAAAAACTTCCGAGTTAAACTCCGACGAAGGAAGTCCCGATTGAATAAGAAGTTTACAAATCCAATTTCCCGTGACCAACTTCTTATTACCTTGAGTAATGGACTCGATAAGACATTGAATAAGTATGGCACCAAAGTTAAGTGGTTCCCTCCTAGCAATCTTATAAGTCAAAAAGTAATCCATATTGCTAGGCATCTTTCCCGACTTACCACAAATGCAATATGCAACAATGACCGATAAAATGCGATGCTCAAGTGTCATTGCCAACAAAGAATACTTAGGCCATACTCCCAAATACGTCTTGACTTCTTTCATCGACACCCCCAACATTTCATCATTCCAAGTCCCACAAGAGAAATAATCCCAACCACCTTCTCTAACATGTAAAAGCCGGTAAATATCATTGGGAGTACATCTAAAATGACGACCCTTTATAAGCAAATTAACGGCAATCGGCTTTCTATCATTATCATATTCGACCCACATATTGGCATAAAAGAGTTGGATAATATCATCATCATACAACACATAAGCATGTTCCCATAAATACATCCAACCTTGCTCCTCAAAAAATCCTCTAATCGTAGGATACTCATTTGTAAAAGAACTAAAACGACACATTTTAGTCCGAGCAATCGACTTTCCTCCCATTCCCGAGTCCTCATAATACCATTCCGCATATTTATGAATGAAATTAAGAACATTGTGGGAATTAGGGGCTTGAGTAACAAAGGATTTTTACCTTTAAGCCAACGGCAATTTTGGAGCGAAATCGTTCCGCGTAGCTCGGTAATTTGGGCCCGAGAGAGAATGGGATTTTGAACATCATCACCTTCTTGAGCCACGTTTCTTTGAGCGGCTCCAATATCCTTTTGTTCGGCTTCCTCTTGCCGATTTCTTGTGAACCCTCTCCGCCCCTTCTACGCTTGGAGATGGGATTTCGACCGGTGGAATTCTTTGGAGGAGCCATATATGTAAGATTCTTGTGAAAAAGAGGAGATTAGCAACAAGAATCGTGAAAAATGATGAAGAATTGAAGATTTTAAAGAAAAAGAGGTGAAATACGCCGATAAGGGTTTTGGGGGGGGATTTTTGTTCTGTTTAAAAAGTGAAGAACAGAGACCGTTTATAAGGTGAAAAATAACCCTGGGCGGCCGGTCGTGGTAGGGTGCGACCGGTCGAGATGCGGGCGGCCGTCGCCCTGGCCGACTGGCAAATCCCAGTGATTTTCTTTCTCCCAGTTTTCCAAAATTCGATTTTTCACCCCAAAAGTTTTAAAACTTTGCAAAAAATAAGTTTGGACTATATCCGACAAATATGGGTTTTGGAAAACATATAAACGATAAAATCAAGACTAAACACGTAGTGCCTTTTAAAAGAAAACATTTGCAAGATCAATTAGGGGCACTTAAGTGGTCAAAATGAAATATCTTGAAAGATATGTGCATAAGCATAATATCGAGTTTAAAGAAAAATACGAGTAGACATACCTCGATGGTTTAAGAAACTTGATGACGTAATATCCAATGAGTATGAAAAATGTATCCTACACAATTCTTAGACAACTTTTGCATAGAAAATACAAGTGTAGGCAAGTAATATGAGATATCAAAAAGAGCTTATGCTATAAGATTTCATAAGAGATAATAAGCCACATAAGTCTAATAAAATGCTTAAGAGTTTTTTTTTTTTTTTGAAAAACATGCAAGGTCCCTTTTAAAAATATTGAAACTCATAAATATATAATAAAAACTTGAAGATACATTTTGCAATTAAGACAGAAAATAAAATGCATATATAAATGGGGAGATACGGTTTACCAATTATGCCGTTTCCATGGGTTGTGCCGTTCCCATTGTTGATGATATCTTCCTTTTGAGAAGTCACTTTGTTGATGATGACTTCTTTGATTGCTCCATTTCCAAGGTTTGTTACCTTCCCATTGTTGATGGTCTTTTCTTCTCTGAAAATCATCTTGTTGATGATGTATTTGACATTTCCAAGGATTGTGTTTTTCCCATTTTTGATTATACGCTCTTTTTGGAAATTGGCTTTGTTGAGAGTAGTTTCTCCTTCTTTGATCAAATGAAACGTTCATTTGATGTTTTTTTGGTGGCATGAATTTTCTCCGATTTTTGCTTTGCCGGGTACCTAATAGCACATTGTTTTGTGGTACCCTCATGTGTTTGGGTCCTTTAAGATTAGCTTTGAGACTTTTAGGTCTCCAACAATATTTAGAGCTATTTCTAGCCCGACACGAATTAGTCGTATGACCCTTTTTGCCACAATAAAAACAAGTAATAATTCTAGGAGCATAATGACCAATATGCATAGTGACTTGATCCTTTTTCATATGATTAACAACATTAGGCTTATGATCACGTTCCTTATCACAATTATGAATATCAACAATATTGGACATTTTATTGGTACTCAAGTTGGATTTTAATAAATCCTTTTTCATGCAATCAATATTCTCAACAAGAGTACTATTTTCTTTTTCAAGGTTTCTAACCTTGTCAAGTGTGGTGGTGTGAGCACATGATAGTGATTCATAAGAAGTAAATAAATTATCCTTATCATTTTTCAGAATATTGAATTCCTTTTTCAAATTTTTGTATCTAACAAGTAAGCTTTGGAATTCATTTTGAAGTTCATCATAATCATTTTGTAAATCACTATAATCATTTTGAATGACAATATCATAGGAAGTAGAGGGTTTAAGACATACCTCATTTTCTTCATTGATGCCCATAAAACAATATTCAACTTCTTCATAATTGGAAGTTGTAGGAGGCTTATTCCTTAGATATGAGCTTGTATGATCTTGAGAAGTAGATTCTTTTGTTTGACTCCTTTCATTTGCAAATACTCCATAGATGGCTTCTAATTTTTTCCATATTTCATGTGCCGACTTTATTCCTACAATATGTTCATATTCTAAATTAGTAAATGAACAATACAAAATATTTAAAGCCTTACCGTTTAAGGAGATGATTTTCTTTTCTTCATCATTGAGCTTTTTGAAGCCTTTTGAGGTGCATGGTGTATTTTTTGTCGGAATGGATTCTCCATTAATGACAGTGTTCCAAATGTCGAACCCGCAACCTTGTAGATAGAATTCCATTCTTTCTTTCCAAAAATTAAAATTCTTGGAATCAAATAGTGGTGGCTTGTGGTGGAGTGCGGATAGATGAGCTTCGTTCGTAGCCGTCGATCGTTTCTCTTCACTCGCGATGTGAAACGAGCTTGCCAAAGAGTTTGGCTTTGATACCACTTGTAAGTCCAAGCGGCTACGATAATCTAGAGGGGGGGTGAATAGATTATCTCCATCTTTTCGATTTCGTCCTCTTTTAACAATCGAATGCTCAAACAAAATAATGAAGGTGCGGAATGTAAACAACACACGTCGATTTAAAGAGGTTCAACCCACCTAGGGCCTAATCCTCTACCACCCCAAAGATATCCAGGATGGATTTGAAAAGAAAAAGAATTTTATTAATTACCAAAATTAATACAAATTCAACTTACAACACCTTGAAGAGCACCACGCTCTTCTTCAACACCACCTTTGGAGATTACCACAATCTCCCTTTGAATATTACCACAATCTTCCTTCAACGGCACCTTGTGAAGATTACCACAATCTTCAACCTTGAAGAATACTGAATTCTTCAACACCTTAAATAAGAAGATTACCACAATCTTTTTGTACCTATCACCTAGATCATCCAAGTGTGCTCTTACCACAAGAACACTCACAAGGATATCTTGTGTTTGAATGATAACCAAAAATCAAGATTACAACTCAATAATGAATAATACAATTTGAGTGCAAAGTGTAATCAAGAATAGCCTAGACCTCAAAGATGTGAAAGTGATAAGCTAGGCAATTTTACAACAAGAATAATGACTATGAAAGACCAAGTGTTTGCTTGAAGTGTATCTTGTTGTGTTGTATCTCAATTGTTGTATTGGTTGCTCCAAAACTTCCTCTATTTATAGGAGATGATTGATCAAGCATAGGCTCCTCTTGGGAATTGAAAATCTCTGAAAAATACAATTAAGATCAAGAATATAGCTGTTAGAAATCAATCCCACATTTTAAGGAAAGTTTGTCTGTTGTCAAACGGTCGAAAATTTCTTTGTCAAATCATAGGGCGGCGGTCGGTCACGAAAATAGACGTTGAAGAAAATACGAAAAAGATAACACAGGCGACGGTCAATGGGGTCTTGGCCAGGTCGACCTATACCTTGACCGTCCTCTCATTTCAAAATCAAGGATTGAAGAGTCTGTTCCCAAACCTCAACAAGCGGTGCAGGTCGCACCACTGGCGGCCAGGGTCGACCCAACCGGTCGACGCCCGGGCGGCCACTCGACCGCTTCTTTTAAACTCCAGGTTCATTTTTGTGTTCCAATGTACTCTCCAGTGCGGGTTGCCCTATATGGGGCGGCCGGTTGGCCTCAAAACCAAAGTGTTGTCCAATTTTATATCGAAAATAAACTTCAAGAAATACTCCGAAAAAAGTAAAAACATTTTAGACCGATCGGGAGAATTAGGACAACATTTAGAGACATCGTTTGAGAGTGAAAACCCAATAACGTAAAATCATTAAAAGCGTTGTCCAACTTAGACGAAAATAAACTTGAAGAAATACTCCGGAAAATATTAAAACCATTTTAAATCATTTAGGAGTATTTGGACAACCTTCAAAAACATTGTTTTGGTGATAAAATAAAATCATCAAAATTAAGATAAAAACATGTATCAAACAATAGTGTGTAGAGTGAAAGTGTTATTATGGATGTCGTTAACACTTGTAATAACATACAACAGAAATAGGAAATATCACACCTTTTGAAATTTGTCTACTAGTTAAAATAACTCGTAGAACGTGGCAACATACCGAAAAACTTCACTAGTAAAATGCTTACAACTCGATGACAAAACTCGTGTATCAACTAGTTAGAGCTACTAAACCTCCTCAACATGAGCAGATCTATGAACGCCAAAAACTCTCTTGTATAGGCCTCCATACGATTATTGAGTCCTACATGGAAAAAAAAGATATCTACAATAAAGGAGTTAGTAATTACCACAAGAAAATTCCAGTTTTCCAACAGAATTTACTGACAGTAATAATTTTGTCACTAATGTTTACGATTACTTACGAATTGAGAATAAAAAAAAATATTATTTTCCAAATTATACTGACAGATCACCGACAGTTTTTAAATTTACCGACAAAAATACTGTAGGTATTAACCAACAGTTTTAGATTCTATAGCTAAATATTTACCTACAACGATTTTACCTACGTCACTTTACAATTATCTTAATATTTACCTACAGGTTTTTCTGTAGGTAAACTGGTTTTTCTTGCAGTGAATGTATCACTTAAGGTAGGAATCTAATTAAGAGTCATATATATCCTTACCAACAACCAAAATAATTAGTATTTACACTTTTTTATGAAATGAGTTATCTTTTTCGAATTCTAAAATTCATTATTTGCCTCTTAATACATCTTACATTGTTGACAATATTGACTATCCTTATAGACTTTGCTAACATCCATTATTTGATCATATATACTATATGCTCTCACACATCTCTTCCATATATGTACTATACTATGAATAATATACTTTATAAACACGTTGCAATATAAAAATGTACTTCACATTAATCAATGTAAAAAAATATATTATTTTTTGTTACACCCGATATTAAAGATGTTTCGAAATATCTTGTCCCATAAATAAATCATTCATTGGTTGATGAGGTTATAATAATTTTTTTTTCTTTCATTGTGGCATGTATCTAATTTTTCTTTTTCTTGATCTTCTTTTGGCAAGGTATGTACCATTTGGTATTTATTGCGCGCCAAGTTGTTCAATTAATTTATGGGGTGGTTTGAGGCGACTCCTCTAGGGTTTGATATTTCAAGTTGATAGGTCTTTATAGACAAACCAGGTTGTAAAGCGTGGGTTTCAACTCATAAACAAGATCAAGTTGATTGGAAAGTTGGTGGGAGTATAGGTAATAATGGACAAAAAAAGGGGTTCATGGAAATTGCCAAATTGGAGTCATTAAGTCATTTAAAAGATGTACGAAAAGTATAAAGTTAGATAAAGATTGGTGGTAAAACAACAACTAGCTATAGCCCATAGATTAAGACGGATAAATTTGTAAATTTTTTTTTTTTTTGGTAAGGGGTCATTACTTTAATTGGCATAAAAAATAACATAGTTGATGATGAAGATTGGGGCTACTAATTAATTAGCCGTTTGTATTCATCTTTTTGCGGAAATAAACAACTTATTTTGTTCCATGTATAACTAAAAATATGCATTTCATTTGGGGAAAGAAAGAAATAAGATCATGTCAAAAACTCTTAACAAATTATTTCATAGTTTAGGACGGTTTTTATCCATGCTACACCGGGAGAAATACTTCACGTGGATAACTACCGCTGATTTATTATGGATATACACACAATCATATAGAATATACATGTATTGTATACAAATTTTTAGTAAATATGTATTCCTCCAGGACTAGCATCTGATGTATGGATTGGGTAGTTAGGAGAATTAGTTAGAGGGTGTTTTGCAGAGTTTATAAGCTCTTCAAAAAATCAAATCTTATAAGATGTTTCAGAGCTTATAAGTTCTTTAAATTTGTTTGGTAAATATTTTTAAATAAGATCTTATAAGCTCCTAAAATAAGATGTTAGGAGCTTATAAGCTGTTTTTAAAAAAAGTAGAGGAACCCCAATTTTTTTCAAAATAAGATCTTATTTCAACAATCTCCTTTAATTTGACTATTTTAATTACAAAATTGCCACTACTGACATTTTAAAAGTCTACTATCTTATTTTTAAAATAAGATCTAAAATCTTATAAGATGTAGAGACTTATAAGATGTTTTAAATAAGCTTAGTCAAACACCTTCAAAGTAAATCATGTAAATTTGAAGTAGTAGTACTAGCTAGTGTCAAGATTTTGAAATCTCTAGCTATAAGAATAATTATGAATGCAATTATTACCGAGAATCTCTAACATTTCTTCTGACAATCAAGAGTTTTTTTTTTATATTTGGAGCTAGCCATGCAACATGCATTAATTTAAATTAGTATTCAAAAGATGGAGCCCTGGAGTCAATTAAATGGATCTAGTTGAAACCAATATGAAGGTGTGGAAATTGGCCAACATGCTCACGATCAAGTTGCCATGTTTTCTTTTATCAACATATATGTCCATTTGATTTTGGGTGTGAGATTTTATGAAGATCCTCGAAGAAAGTTTCTTGCATTTTCATCTTTTTTTTCTTTTTCTAAATTGCTTATTGGTGGAAATTGGATAAGAGATGCTAAAGAGGATTAGAGGACTCATCTGACCAAGAAACCAATAGGTGAAAAAAAAAAAGTGTGAAATTGCATTTACAACTGGATTTCTGAATTGAAGCTCTTCATTATGATTGAGTTTGTGCATTTACCACTATCGAGCACTATCGGGCCGTCCATTTATGTGCAGCCCTATAGTACCTCATTCAAAGGGGACGGCCCGATAGTGCTGCACATAAATAGGCGGCCCGATAGTGGTACTATCGGGCCGCCCATTTATGTGCATCACTATAGTACCTCATTCAAAGGGGCGGCCCGATAGTCTTTGCCGCATATATAGACGGCCCGATAGTGCCCGATAGTGGTACTATCGGGGCGTCCATGATGGCATGTCTTGACCCTATCGTCACCTCATTCAAAGGTGTACTATCATACCCTCCCTATATATTTTGAAGGTCCGATAGTACCATGTTGAAGGCCGATAGTGCCACGTTAAACTTTCCAGGTCTGAATTTTTTTCTAGTTACGAAAATCAAGCGAATTTTCTATCTTTATACATAAATATTTGTAGAAAATAATACATTACCTTGGTTCAAAATGTATCTTGAATCATTTTTTGTAGATTCAAAAATCGAAAAACAAGAGTTTTACTCAATTATAATTTGTAGAAAGAAGAAAAAGATGAAGAAGGAAGGAAGAAAAAATGAAAAATATAGCTGGTACTTGCCCATTTTTTTAAACAATAAAGAGGGAAAGTTGAGGGCATAAATGACTTTTCATTGTAAAAATGGGCAAAAAAATTGTTTTTATCAAATTTGGTCAAAAAAGTATTTTCTTAAACAAAAAAGGGTAAAAATATACATTTTCTCATAATATATATGTGAAAGATTGAGAATTTTAATCAAGACAAAAAGGTCCTATTGATTTATCTAACTCGTGTAATTTGATTTTAACTATTGAATACTTAAATAAGTTGCAAAATGTGAGGTAGGAAATACAATTACGAAGTTGATTATTTTCATGCAGTTTCCGTGAGTTTTAATGATTTTTTCTTCCTTTTCTTTTTGGGGGTGGGTGGGGGGATGATGGGATTGGGATATATAATTAAAAAAAGGCAAAAACTTGTGTGAGACGGTCTCACGGATTTAGATCCGTGAGACGGAGCCCTTCTGTGAAGTTTTAAAGGTTTTCAGATTTTATTTTTCTTAGGGTTTATATTTGGCTTTTTTAGGGTTTATTTTGTTTCTTGCGTTTATTTTTTATTGATTTGGGTTTTTAGGATTTTTAGTTTTTCTTAGGATTTATTTTTTATTTTTTGGGTTTATTTTTGTTTTTCGGGTTTATTCTTCATGGTTCATGTTTTTAGGATTTATTTTTGTTCTTCATGGTTCATTATTATTTTTAAATTTATTTTCATGGTTCATGTTATCTAGACGGAGCCCTTAGGAGGTCCGTCTCACGGATTTAGATCCGTGAGACCGTCTCACAAGAGACTTGCTCTTAAAACAAAAGAGGGGGGGGGGTATGGCTGCAATTACAAATTCCATTGATTTAAACCGAAATTATTTGATCATTATAAGAAGCACGTATTTACTCAAAATATTAATATATTTAAGTAGTATAAATACCAACACATATATGTTCAATTTTAAACTTTCAAAAGTTCAAATTTCCATTAAATTTTAAAGATGAAATTAATCTTGTATATTATAGTCTATAGAGGTTCATTCCCCTGTCCAAGCCACACACACACACACACACACATCTATATACATAATTAAAATTAAAATTAAAAAATGAAACTGAGAAAAAGAATTTCTTACTTACTATAGGTTGGTCAAAACTTATGATTGTGGACCAAGAAATCGATAAGATATACATGATATATCCATGCATTATGTGATGGTGATGTCCAACATCAATCAAAATCTAATTCCTTCTTTACTAAAAACAACGTCTATATTTCTCTATAGAAGTGTGAGATAAAGTGAGCCTGGATAAAAATATTGCAATAATTGATTTGACAAGATGTTTTGCCCCAGTTGTAAAATTGCATAATATTCCATCCCAAATACTTTTCAACTTGATTAAATAATGGAAAAAAATAATATTCATACTCTAACTTCAGTAGCAAAATGTATATACAGTATTATCTTTGACCAGAAATTGTCAAAATATGTATATTTTTTTTTAAATTTGGGACTAATTATATCACTGCAGGTCTGCAATATATTTGGGACAATAAGTGGCCCATCCATCAAGTTGTTTATAGATGATAAAATCAACTAGAACCGGTTTTCTTGACATTTTATACACATATACTGATATATACTAGGGCTGGAAAATTCACTAGACGGCCAGCCCGCATATAGAGCTGGACTTTGCTTCCTTTTAAGTGCCCAAAAACAAAACCGTGACTACTTTGGCCCGACCCAAGTGATCCGACTAGCCCGACAATAAATACACATAAATTGTGTTGTTGGGTTAGGCCACAAAAAATTGGCCTGATGAAACTTCGCCGGCTCAGTCTGGTTTTATGGTTTGGCCTAATGGGCTTGGGCCGGGCCAATCCAACCCATTTGCTAGCTTTAATATACACTATGGATAATTCGCCCAAAATAAATTCAATAGGCTAAGTTTAAGAAGTTTCTATATATATACAGTTCAATTTCTCCAAGCCATGAATAAGTGAATTAACAACCCAATTTGTACCTCCTTTGGACACATCCTTTGTGCAGATTAACACATCGCATGTCACAGATATATGTTGTAGCTCAGACTACTAACTCAACAAGCCCATATTAATTTTCCTTTTCACAATTTGCTAAAACAGAACAAAGCATAATGAAACATGTGTGCTAAAGAAATATTTGAACAACATTTATAACATAATCACAATGTCTTCAATCACATTCCAATTTTGGGTTTTATTCTTCATTTATTTTGTTTTATTTATTTTCGTTCGAAAAATTCAAATGCAGTTCAAGAAATTCCTCACGAAAACAGGACACATTAAAGACATAAGTTCTACATTCAACAGTTCAACACACTCAAATGGAAAAATATTCAAACTCACATCACATTTTCCTTAATTATCATACCTTTATCTCTGATCACATTTGAAGCCTTCTCGTTCTTCATGATCCGATGGAAAAGCGCAGCTCGATCTTCCTCCACGATCTCCCTCAACAACTCGTCTTCGATTTTCGGCGCTTGCCAATGCGATGGATCCTCAACATGTTCGTCGCTAAATATCATATCCGAAACCCACTCTTTCCAAGTAGTTCTGCTATGCTTTTCTTCTTCTAGAGTCCCGTTAGCCAACAGTTGATAGACGTAAACAACTTTGTTCTGACCGGGGCCGAACGCTTCAGCGATCGCTTGCTTGCTCTTGAAGGGTTCCACTCCGAGTCGAGCAAAATTACGCGTGATGCAGCAGTTAGACTAATCCCTTCAGCGCAGGCCGTAATTGAAGCCAACATAATTTTTGACGGCCCACCTGGCTCCTCGAATTTGTCCATCACTCGTCCCCGTTCGAAAAGCTCGATGTCTCCTTGAAGCACTAACACTTCTCGGCCCTTACGCCACCCGTAAAACCTCTCGAATATTTGTAAGAACAGATTGATCGGCGCGATATTATGGCAAAATATGAGCAACTTTTCGTTTCTGATCAGACAACGAGGCACGAGGTTCATTACGAATCGGACCTTCGAACCGCATTTCATGTCGAACTTGAATTTTTCAAGATCATCCAATTCCTCGGAACTGAAATACTGTTTCGAGCACGCCGTTGTCCGGATTAACCAAGGATGGATAGCGCCGAGTGTGATTAATAACTCCAGCTCAATGGGAATCCCTGTACACAGGCCTTTGATTCTGAAGTTTTAACAAAATTTCTTGTTGGAGACTCGTCGACTTCATCATTAACGTGTAGCATTGTAAACCGGGAGTTCGTCGGACGTTCCTCCCTCGTACACGTCTATGAACTTACTCGTTAGCTTCTTGAGTGTTTTTAGAGCTTGCGCTCTTTCTCCACCCTTATTCGAGTCGATTTTCTTGAAATTTTATCAATCAGAAGCTTACGTCCGCGATTCTCGGCGAATACTGCGTTTGTCTCGCTTTGTTTCTCTTCTCGTATTTGGGATCGAGCTCCTTCAATACCTCGTTCACGAAACTCGGCCTCGCTAAGCAAAGCGTGTTGAAATACTCACCAAATTATTCTGAAACAACGTGCCGGAAAGTAAAACTCTAAGCCTCGTATTGACTTTCATCAGAGCTTTTCTAAGTCTTGATTTTGTACTCCTCGGGTTGTGCCCTTCGTCAAGTATCAAAATCCGGGACACTGTTTGAGTAATTGTGCCATATATTTGCGGTGAGCGTAAGGTGAATCTTCGCGCGTTAAAGTTAGGAAAGAGGTGTAGCCCATTAGGAGGATGCTCGGATGTGAAAGCCACCTCTGCATCTTTTCTAAGCAATCGAGGACGTGCATGACGTCTTGGTTACGGGGAAGGCCTGGAGCTAACTTCATTCGTTGTTTCAAAACTTCGCCTTTGTATGTTTGACCACCGTGGATTTGATAAACGGGAATCGGTACTTTCCACTTGATTATTTCTTTGTACCACGTATAGAGTGTCGTTTTAGGAGCAAGGACTAGTGGTCTTGATCCAGGGAATAATTTCAGGTAGCTTACGAGAAACGCGATGATGAGCAAAGTTTTTCCAGCTCCCGGAGTGTGAGAAATCACGCAACCGCCTCTTCGCTTTTTCTTTTTCTCCATTCGGGATGGTATTAAAGAGCCGGCAATATTTCGCCAGAGAAATTCGAAAGCTCTCTTTTGGTGGCTCGTAATTTATCTTTGAGATCGGGTATCAAGTCCCACACTTTGTTTTTTCCTTCTCCTATGTTTGAAGGAGCAGTTGAGGAGCAGGAATGCAGAACTGTTCAAGGTCTCGATTTTCGCTCTGTTTATGCTCTGTATCGTCTTCTGTTTTTTGCTCCTTGTTCGGAGTCGAGTGTGTGGATGCGGTCTGCAGAAGGAAAAATAACGATTCATTTGCGTGAAAACAAAAAATATCAAACACATGAAAATAACATAACAGAAATGAGAATTTAGTTTTGAATCCCTAGCTAAAGGTCATGTGTGTAGTTCAAGAAACTGCAATACATTTTACATTTGGCTTTGTAATTGATGGAAAATTGACATATGTATAGAGATCAAAATAAATAAATATATTGTCACACAGTTATTATAAGCAATTTTATAGATTAATTCAACTTACGAATGGCGGCAGGATATCTTTTATGTCAGTCTCCACAAATCCGCATAAACTGCAAACTGTTCCAACTTGTTCATTGAGTACGTAATCGTGTTCACACTCGGTCTCCACGCTTTTACTCGGCTTTGGCGCTTCAGCAGTATGTTGAACATGAGAATCCTGTGAAATCACATCGAAATATTACATTACTCATTACTCATTATATCATATACGTAGTGTGATCGAGATTGTGAAATCGTACCTCGTTTTCATCGAGGAGATACCATGAAGCCAGAGCAAGTTCCATTTCCTTCCATAACATATCGATTTCCGATAATTCTTCCTCGTTGTTCACCGGCGGCTTCTCATCCGGTTCTTTTTTGTTCGAGAATTTCGTCGACTGGTGTTCTTTCCACTGATCAAGCACAGGCGGCTGTACTGGTTCGTTTTTAAGAGTGGCATCTATGTTGTCCATACATCTTCTGATCAATTCCCGACATAATTGTGCGGTCACAGATCCCTTCGGGAAACTTCTTACATCATAAATGCTCTCTCTTACGTAAAAGCAGTCCCTCTTTAAACTAGCCGAAAGGTTACTTGCCCTGTGATATTTCCTACGTGGGCCTCTCGAACCCCTTCTACCTCCACTTCCACTTCCCTCCTCCATGAAGTTAAAATCGAATGTTTTCTTTTTATTGGACGACGGGGATCCGTTCATGTAAAAGTATTTCGAAACCATTGCTTCTATATCGTTTGAATCATCGTCTTCCGGAAAGTTAACATTCCGGAAATTTTTATCAAGGAAATTGGAACCATTTTCATCCGAAGTATTTGCAGGAACAATAGCAAGTTCATTTTCTTGAGCTCCTTTATCCGATTGCTTTCGTGGATTTTTCGACACGCCTGATTTGTTATTGCTTTTACGTTTTCCTGATAGAGAATTGCCTTTGAACTTTCTTTCGCAAGACCTAATCCATTTTTCGGCATCGCCTAATTTCTGATACTCGTTATCGGCCTGAACCGATAGCGCCAAAGGCATCTCATCGTTATCGTCATCGTCGTCCGACGACATTTCGTCATACTCTATAAAAAACGTTTTGCTTTCTCCTAACCTAGTCACCTCAATCTCATAATCCGGAAGATTATCGCAAGCCAAATAACGCTCGGGTCGTACTATTCGACGTTTTGACCTCCGCAGCTCCGTGAGATCAGTCAAAGATAAGAATTCATCTTCACGTCCGTCGGATTCTTCCTGAAGGGTGGCTAGATCCAATTGTACGATGACAGGGGTAGTAGCGTCATTTTCCACCTTGAAACTCAAGGTACAAGTATGATTCTTTGGATCCGATTGACCTATGTCCGGATTATGTTCTGAAACCTCGTACACAATGTGGTTCTTTATCGATCTTACATCAAAGGCAGTTTGCTTCAAAACGGATACAACGGTGAGCCATGTAATATCAGCAGAGAATCTCCCACTAAACAATCTGAACTTTTGCACTGAAGAACAGTCCTCAGAGGAGCTCCAACGGTAATATTCAGTGTCACATGGTTTCTGTTCAAGCCTTTGAAGAACAGAGATTTGATCGATTTTTACCAAGCTCGTCTCTTTACTAAGTTTTTTGTTTGTCAAAATAAGATCAGGGCCTTGGTCGATGTAGAAACTGACATAGAACTGGCAATCGCATGCAACATTGTGAGGCTTTCTCTGGATAGATCTTAGTTTTGCATCAATCCATACCTACATTACAATGAGACCGGTGAGTGAGCTAAATCAAATTAACCTAATTCTTCAGAATAATTTCCCCAAGGCGATAGATTTAGTATTACAAGAAAATTTTGTGTATACTTCAAATAAGTTAAGTGCGTACCAATCCAATACCGTGAATTGTAAAAGCAGGATAACTATACAGAATCTAAGTACATTAATGTCAAATCAACAAATATTTGACTTACAGGCTCGGCATTTTTCTCGTCATCTGTGTTTTCGGATTTTTGCAATGTAGAGAGCACACAGACATCAACCCCTGGCCTTAAAAACGACATGCAATCAGACCATGTAGCTTTTCTTGACCTAATACGAAGATGTGACGTTGGAAGGTCCTCCTCAATGACCTCTCCATTATCAACAATATGTGACCAGATAGCACCATCATTAATTGTTAAGCGCTCTACAGGTTTCCATGAGTCACTCCAAAAAGCCTCAAAAGCTATGAAATCGGCAAACAATGAAGCAAAAGCTAGAAGTCAATAAAAATTTTCTTAAAATATGTAATTAAGATACAAGGAAGAGCAGGTCAAGAACTCAAGGCAATCCTTTCTAATTTTGTTGGCAAATGGAGTAAATTCATTTGGAACCATATGCCACTGTCTTGAAATAGCCTTACAAAACCAGTACAGTCGTCAAATACGATAGAAATGAATGGAGACGGTTTATTTTTTTCAGTAAACAGAGGCTCCTCAAGAGTTGTTAGCATTTTAGCATGTAAGGAAGGAATTAAAACAGATGTTTTATTAGCCTGATAATGAAAGCAACAATAGGATATCAATCTTGACGCATATATAGTAGTGTCGGTTGATTTAGTCAAGTCGCCAAATGTTAATTTTTCAGACCAATAATCTAGTTATGATCACAAACATTAGTGATTAATTCCAAAAAGTATGGTATTCTAATAAGCAAATATTGAATGTGAATAACAAATGTAGGAAGATTTAAAAGGAAAAATAAGTGAGGTTCCATGCTCACGTTGTGGATCGAATGGATGGTTGGTCTGATGTATTAGCCTCCTCTTCATGACTCCTTAGTATACAGGACTAATTTTTTTAATTACACGAATAAATCAACGCCGCGTACCTGCATTTATTATCAATAGAATGCAATACAATTAGCACCTAAAGTGTGACAAATATGCGATAACCTCATACATGCCTGCTATATCACATCTTAATTAACAGTACAAAATTACCAATTAGACTGATCACTTCCACAAGAATTTGAGCATTGAGCTTTTCCTTGTCATATAATTTGTTCCAAACCCTGTTACGTAATAATGGTGTGTGCGATCAGCGCACTAGATTTTCTATTCCAAATTGTATTTCATTCGTATTCCAGATATCAATAATACACGTCAGATGCATTGATGACATCATTGATGTACAGTACACTTGATGTGTATTTTAGATATTTGGAGTATGATATGAAAGCAGTTTGGCATAGAGAGTACGGACTGACGATTAAATCGGTAATATCCGTCGCTATTTCGTGATTTTCTTGTAATGTAATATGCTCACTTTTTAAAACTATAGAATGGGAAGAAAAATGTCAAAGCTTTGAGATTTGAAGACATAAAAAATTCAGCTAGGTTTGGGAACTATACTTACTTTATTGAAAAATGGCACTGCTTTTACGTATTCAACGACACGTAATAATAGGTAGAGTTATTAAATATTAAATGGTTTTACTTTCCAAATATTTTAACCTTAAGCTTTCAAGATAATAATGTTCATTCAATACGGTGTTAGAGTCAAACGACGCACGCGTACCTTTCTGATTTAACTTTAAGCTTAAGTTTTTAAGATGGCGTGTTCATTCAATATGGTACTCGGACTAAAAATTCGAACAATGCACTACTTCTCTAATTTAACTTTAAACTTAAATTTTTAAGATGACGTGTTCATTCAATATGGCACTCGACTAAAAATTCAAATAATGCACTACTTCTCTAATTTAACTTTAAACTTAAGTTTTTAAGATGATGTGTTCATTCAATATGGCACTCGACTAAAAATCCGAATAATGCACGTGTTCGTTTCTAACCGTTTAAGCTTAAACTTTTAAATGAGGTATTCATTCAATATGGTATTAGAATCATATATGAATTTTGCATGTGAGGTCGTGTTAGAGTTATTTAATATTAATCGACTCGACATTCTAACAGCTTAAGCTTTTTGAAGTAGTCATTCAACATGAATGGTTGTTGAAAGGTCTCATTGAAGAAAAACATTTCCAAAAACTATATATGTTTACCAAAAAACCCCAAACACAAAACCCCATCCAAGATTGTTGAATTGTCTTAAACATTTAACCATATATGCAAGATAAACTCATTTTGTCACATTCTTAAGTTAAACATGTTATATCATTCACCATAATATATTTTTTTTTCCATCTAAATGCGGATCGATAAACAGAGAAAATCTTTTACATGTGTTGGGTAAAAAAATCATAAAAAAATTACCATAAAACAGTCCAAAAAAGGGGAAACACACAAAAAAAAAAAAAAACACACTTAAAAACAGAACTGAAATTACCAAATTCAGAAAGAACACTGAGCTCAACCCAGAATCATCATGATCAACACCAGCACACTGCAAAAAATCCAAGATAACAACAATCATCCAATTAAACTTCAATAAAAAAAATAATCAAAAACAGAAAAGCAAAATCAAGAATCATGAAAAAGGGAATGCAGGGCTAGCCGGAATTTAACTGATAATTCAAACCCCGGCAAGAAAACTGATAATTCAGGCCAGCTAGAACAAGAAACTTGAATTTTTTTTCCAACTTTTTTCAATTGGGAAAAAAAAGGGCCTTAAATGAGAAGACTCATTAAAACAGAACAGAACGTAATAAATAGCAAATGAAAAGGGGCAGAGGGGCAGAGTAAATGAGTCAAGTGGGGCAGTGTAAAAATCTGAGCACCAAAAAGACAGCAAATTATTGGAGTTTGTGCAAAGTGTCTGCCTTTTCTGCATGGAACCGGAAAAAGAGGCACCGGGGTTAAAGGGCCAAAAAGTTGGGGGTGATTTTGGGGAATTCAGAAAATTGGAGGGGTGAGATTGTGGGATTATGTGAATCTGGCGGTGGAGGGTCAAAAAAGGGTACCAAAAAGATGGCCTCAATTTGAGAGGGGGGTCCATGTAATTATTGACTTTTTATATGGTCAGTTAAAGAATCTATTCTGGAAATGGGTTATCAGATTGCTGAGCTTGTGTCAATTAATGGTACTTGATTTTAGATGTTATATTTAGGAATTACATATTAATCGGCTTAGATTTTGTTATTACTGGATCGGGCTTGTCTAGTGAAACTAAGGAGACTCAAGGTTAAGCCCATCGATATTGGACTTGTATAATTAACATAGCCCAAGAATAAGCATCAATTATTGGTTAATTGTTTACATGCGCTGTGTTTGTGGATGATTTATATTTTTAAAAAGATATTAATCTTAATAGATAGAATTATTAAAACTACGATCAGTTATAAAGATTGAATTTGGGAAAATCTTGAATTGACAGACTTTGTAAAAATAGGTAATGGTCAAGCACAAAAAGTACTATTTCAAGTCAACCAATTAATTGACATTTTTCTAATATTATTCTCATGGTTTTTAAATCAAAAACCTTTCAAAAGATTTCTTGATATCTCAAAAAGAAACTTTTCTGCTAGTACTCTTCTATCATTTAAAAAAATATACAAATTAAGTATTTCAGAAAGAAAATATTTAAAAAAGAAGAAGAAAATAAAACTCATGTCACATGTGGAATCAAGAGTCGCATATACGGTAAGTTCAAATTTTTCATCTATTTGTTTTGTTCTGCTTAAGCAACATTTAAAAGGTGTGCTAGAGTATTTTATACGTAGTTTGTTTCTCTAATAATCGTCCAATGACTTGATCTTGTCTAATTTTTATAACGCAGTTTCAATTTCACGATATATTAATATAGTGCTACAATATTTTAGTCCATTTCTTTCTAGAGTCTTCTACGTTTCAAACTACTTTGCTTGAGTTCCTATATCATCCAATGTAATAATAAATACCAACAATCACATTTAAATTTGAAGGAAAAATTCATGTACATCATCAACCTATAGCACAAAGGGCAAATATATTACCCGACAGATATATTTAAGTTTAAAATAGAATATTTCAACATTTTCCGTCCTTGGGGGATTTTCAGGGGACACAACCTTTAATCTCAAACTTCAGTGAACTCAAAAAATATAATTCATTTTACGTATATTAATTTCGCAACTCAATGTACTGAATATTTATTTTCATGTAAGGGATTATATTTTCCAGTCTAAAAATTCATGTCCAGTGTAAAGATGTTACCACATAAAAGTTGTAGGGTTCTTTTATTGTCTTATTAATACACAATGAATGCGAAGATAGTACTTTTGCACGCTTCGAGGACTATTTAACATCCATGTAAATTTTTTTCTTTTTTTTTCAAAACGATAGACTTATATAAAAGTTGGAAAAAGAGAAAAACAACATCATGGGCCAACTAGCCAAAGTTCCTACCTAACTATCATTTAGCCAAGATGGGAATTGGGAATCCCAATTCAGGTCATAAAATTATCAAGCGTCATGACAGCAAGTTTATGGCTCTTTACAATCATCATAAACAAAAGAAAAGGAACTGACATCCAATAAATAACAGAGTAAATAGATGCTGTTGGTTATTGTAGCAAGTGCAACTTCAAAAGAAATTTGATCCCTGAACTTAATTGTTGATTGGCCAAAGGTTGAGATGTGACTGTGAGACTTGAACCCAACATCACAAGATCTTGGGGCCTTCTCCTTACCATAGACGGACCAATGGCTCCTTGACCCTTATAGCATAGCTCCCCAAATTTTTTTATCCTTGTTTTTCAATGGCGAAAAATAAAAAATAAAAAAAAAAAGATATATATTTTTCTTAAGTGGAAAAAATAGTTGAGTTAGGGAAAAAAATTTGGGCTTAGGAGCGGCGACCACAAGATCTGGCTACACCCCTACTCCTTACGAGGCAACCATTGTGTTTTTTATTAATTTCTCATGAGCTTGTCTTCCTTGTATTTATATAAATTTTGTTGACTTTAGATTCTTGACCCTATATCGTCTCATATTGAAAATTTCTCAATCTTGGTTGTATTGGTTGAGTTCTGGACTCTGATTTGTGTTTTGAGTATATTTATACATTAGCCGTGGGAGGAGAGAAGGCGATTGGTTTTCATTGCCAATGAGGAAAAGAGAACATGATCACAAAAATGACCTTTGGCCGCGGTGTTTGATTTCCTCTTGGCAACAATCATGGCCTCAACCTATGTCTTACTGAAGCTATATATCAAAATTGTAGTGAACAAGAACTGTGTTAGTTTCACAGGCACATAATGCAAATGTTATCTCATGAGCTATCCATTTTAAGCTGTCCATTACACGAGATCTCCTTCTCTGTCGAAAAAAACCCATATCAATATATTGGTTTTATGCATGCACTGTGCAGAATTCCTCAATCTGCTCTTCATTCTCAACTTAATTTCATATTTTTTACCATTAGACCATAAATCTCATAATAAATGCCTAAAGATCCATCCAGGGGAATATGTTTCATAATCACATCAATGATTGTCAAAATACGTTACATAATGTGATTAGAGAATTGTTCTGCATGCATCTGCATTCAACATCTAATGTTGCATTCAGATTTCATCCATAGACTAAATTTGAAGCCCATCAAAATCACTCAAAAAAAGAACTTAAAAAGTAAAATTTTAGGACAAATAATCCATTGCTCATCCAAACAAGCTCAATATTATAATGAATTTGAAATCCATATCTTCAAATCCATCAATACAAAATCCATAATACCATCCAAATGAAACCTACGCGCACTAACTGGTGATGTTTTGTCAGGAATCACTGAAATAGCAAGCTTCTTTTGAAATTCATTAAGCAACTGACTGTATCATCCTCCACTCCACTTCATGATCTTATAGCTATAATCCTTCAAGCAAGCAAAAAACTTAAAAAACCAAGCCCCAAGAAAGTCTCTACGACTCTACCCAATCAAATCTCACAAACGCAACAACACATAAAAGAATGCACAAGATTAGACATGCAACTCCATAAACCAAGCATTCACGAATAACCATCAAGTCAGAGTTAAGGGAAGTACTGTAGAGACTTAGAGTTAATCTAGGACATAAAACTGTACAAAATTATTGTATACTTTCCTTTAAAAAAAAAAAAAAACCTACTTTGGAGACCCACAGCTGCATCCTCTGATTAAAAACTTCCAGAGAACCAGCTTTTAAGGCCATTTTAGAAACAAATATTTGGGCAGTCAGTCCTAAAAGAACACAGAACACATGCTGAATACACCAGCAATTGCAAAGAGTTCAGTCCTTATACTTTTTCACTGCAGGAGTTTGCAGATAGTCTATTCCAGCTTAATTCAAAAAATCCTAACCACTACACATGTTCTCTACGTAATTCTCTACTCGTCATCCAAATCCAAATCCAAGTCCAAATTCGAAGACAGATCACCCAGCAAGAAATCATAGTCTTCCTGTCTCCCAGGTCTCAAGAAATCCAAACCATAGTCATATATAGAAAGCGTCTGGTCTTGCAACTGAGATGACATATCTGGGTAAACGGCACCATCATTTGCAACTTGCTCCGGTTGGCTACCACATAATCCTCCCATGTCCTGGGGCCCCGAAACATGGTGTCGATCAGAGTCCATCTCTTCAAGCAGCTGTTCCATATCAAACATCTCTTCCTGAGTGAAATTGGCAAATAGATTATCTCCTGCCTTGGCACTCTGGTAGCTCGGATACAGTTTATCCACCGTATCCATAGAGTCTATCTTGACTTCTTCCCTCTTAGCTTCTTCCTTCGCATCCTCGCTCGGGATTTCATCCACCACTTCTTCTTTTACTGTGCTCATTGGGGTTCTAGCTTCTTGATGTTGTGATAAGCCTTTACCATCGTTGCTTTCTGACTTGGGAACTTTAGCCTTTGGGATAGCATCATCATAACAAACCTCAGAAATGCCGGAGTTCGTGGAGTCGGACGATGTGCTAGGCACTGAAGAAGAAGTCTTTGATGTGTTTCGGGAAATTAAGGCGTGCGCAGGGGCCATACATTGCCCTGGCAGCTTCATCATAAGCAAGAGCAGCTTCCGGCGCGCTGCTGAAGGTACCCAACCAGAGCCTGCTTCCCCTGTGAGGTTCTCTAATCTCAGCCACCCATTTACCCCATGTCCTCTGCCTGACACCTCTGTAATTGCAACGAGCGTTTTCAGGGCCCCCTTTCCCTTTCATGCATCCTTTTTTTGATCCCTTAGCAGGGGCTCTGCGCACCGGCTTCTTTTCCTGGCCAAGCGAATCAAGTTTTGTATTGTACTCCTTCCAATGTTCAAGTATTTGGGCGACACTTTTCGTTCCACCCTTCCGGCTTCTTGATCTCCTATTTCTTGTGTAACCCGTAGGTTGGGACGCCGAATTAGAATCTTGATTTTGGATAGTCATATTTATATCCCTGCAACAAGAAGAACAAAACTTCAGTCAGCTACCCGATCACAAAATATTGTTATGTAGAAACATATTCGACTATTCAAAACCAAATATAAAATGGGTGGTAACTGCTAAGACACGCACGTCTACTTAACAAGAGAGAGGTGAGTTGGTTGAAACAAATATAAAGATCCAGTTCACACACGCCAACTAGTAGAAAACCCCACCCATTAAGAAAGCATTTTCTTTTTTTCTCACGAAAATTCCACAAATTTGGCAAAAAGAAGGACATTAACCAAACCTACAATCATAAATTCACAAAAAAGTAAATAACCCTCTCTGAACAACCATACACCCTTACCCTTAATTCCCCCACCCCTACACCCAACCGGAAAAAAACGGGGGAAATAAAGAAAGCAAAAAAACAACTAAAAAATAAATAAAAACTACACAATACCACCTGCTTCACAAGATTTGAGACCAGATATCAAAAACCCTAATTCAGGACCAAAAAACTAAACTCAAAACAGGGCAAAAAAACTAATTAAGCCCCAAAAAAGAATAATTACCACCGTATAAACAACAAGAAAACAAAAATAGAAAAAGAAATGAAAAAAAAAAGGTATGAATTGACAAAGCACAAACAAAATTCACAAATCAACATACCTCTGAATCTGAACAAACTCTTCTGACATGCGATTATTCCGAATGATAAAAATCGTGTGCCCTTCACCAATATTTCAGCGTTATCCTCGTTCAAGAACGTATATATGCCCGCGTTTTGCCAGATAAAATTCCCAAATAAATTAAAAAAAGTTCGCGTGTTGGTGTAGTCTGCTGATGATTTATTGACTGTTGCCTTGTATGCAAGAAGTGAATCAGAGAAAAAATCTTCGCTGAAACACAGCTGGTGGCCTATTTATAGCCTTCTCTAGATATTTCCCAACTATACCAAATTGCAAATCGAGATTTTTCTAAAACGTTTTTTATTGGTGACGTGGCGTTATGGGTACCGGAGATTTAGGCACGTGTCACATGAAGCTTCCCGAACCACAGATTTTACTGATGGTGTGCTACTCTGTGAACTTTTTTGCTTGGGCGCTAAGCAATAGTCTCATTTAATCTTTTATTTTTGCTTTTTGACCCCAGAATTTTTGTCAAACTTCCACATATGCCCCTGGTTTCCTGGTTATTGCTCTATTGATTTTAGCCAAATTAAATTATCTTAATATATCTTATTCTCGTGTGGCAATCATTGACCTGACACAATAATTCGTAACAAACCCGACCTGAAGTTACTGAGAGAACCCCGAACAGGAACACGAGAAACCTAAACACGAACATAACTGATACAAATCTGACACAATACTACCAATTTGTCTAAAACTTAAATATTTTATATTTTAATTAATTTTGGATGTATTTTAAGCATAACTCGAAATCAACCCGAAACCAAACACGAACCCGACATGATGACCTGAATTGCCACCCCTAATTTCTAGTATATAATATCTTGTCATGGAGATAGAGATGCCAATAAAAATTCGGTCCTGACTAGCTACCCTAGGGCTCTTAAAATTTGAAGGATGTGTTGGGCCTATATTTCATAGGTCCTTATAACTTGATGACTTCTTAGTTCGGGCCTTAGGACTTTTCATTAATAAAGTTTTTTTATTTTATATATTTATATTTAATATTTATATCTACAATGTAATAAAAATCTAAAATTTTGATCATATTGATCCATTATCATTTAATTTTAGCAAATTATAATTGATGAAGATGAAGGAATATGATACTATGATATGATCCGTAATTTCAATGTTAGAATATTATATTGTTGATGCTTTTTTTATTAATTTACAAAATATTTTAGAAGGGACCTCATTTATTATTACTCATTTTTTATTAGATTATGTTATATTAGTATTTGATTTAATTAGGAATATTAAACTTATAACTTATAAGGCATGACTTCGTTAAAAAATAAAAAACTTATCTATTAAGTTAATATAGAATGCTTTAATTTTCTAAATATATTCCATTATGACAATCCATTAATTTTCATGAATTTACTAATCAAATTATTTCTCTTTCTCATCAAGATTTGGTTTTCCCGTGACCACGTATCATGGATTTTCATGCTTGAGTTATGGCTAGTATCAATATAGGTAGTAGTTCCTAATAACCCCTTTTTCCTCAAAATTAAAAGAAAAACCCTAGTCTTATTATTCTTCTCCAATCCTTTTTCTCTCTTTCGTCTATCATCTCCATGTAGCCTGTAGGAAGTAAAAGAACTGAATCTTTTTTATTCAATTTGGTATTTAAATTCGAAAAATTAGAATATAAATTCAAATAAGAATAATTATTCATATTTGTATAGTATAACCTCAATAATTTAACACTCGATTAATTAATAATCTCATTTAAATAAGACTTAATTTGGTCGGTCCCGATTAATTCCGTACTTTGCGGAATCCAACGAGATATGGCGGAGGTGGATGTCACTAGATAATTTTCTTTTAAAATTTGAATTTTTTTTCAAGTCTACAGAACCGTAGACCTGCTTTGATACCACTTGTAACGATTCGGTTTTCAAAAATACAAGTAATTAAATAAAAGAGCTATAAAAGACATATTTTATAAAAAAAAAAAGCTTATAGTTAAATTTTTTATCAAAATAAATAGAAGCACTTCACTCATGTAAAATATTTATCCTTTCAAAAATAAAACACTAATTATCAACAATATTTCAATACCATTGACAATAATAATTTTTTAAAAATCAAAATAAACTAAAATCTATTTGTTTTCGCATCCACCGCCTCCAATCCTCGCTCGGGCTCCTCAACCTGAAAAGTTATGAAAATGATAGGGTGAGCTTCTACTTGCTCAGTAGGGATCAATTTGTCATTTTATAATACAACATACAAGCATAATCAAAATAATATAACATGTAATTTTCCTCTGTATTTCCTCTGAATGACTAGTTAATAAATTTAGTACGGCGGGCTTAACTCGAAGATCAACATCGATCCCGGACCTATTTACGATCCCTGACTAGTTCCCCTGTATATCGTATATAAATGAAAATACTTACGTGAATATTATATAAAGACAAGAATTAAAAATTCCTACCTCAACTGATTTTTGTTAATCCGCGTAGTAACTAAAATGATTATTCCAATACTTTTCATTCTCGAATCTTGAATCTGATTTGTAGAGAAATGGGGTGAAGTTTGTAAAAGAAAAATTTTCAATTTATAGAGTAGAATTTTGGAATTCATGATTGAGATAAAATTTCTTACATTAAAAATTATAACCATTCACCTTTTTGAGCCCTTCTAAATTCATAACTAAAGTTTCATTAAAATGTGGCTAATTAAAATTATATTTTTCTGATTAATAAAACTATAATTCATATAATAATAATTAAAATATACGAGGATATTACGTACTATCCCTCTTTAAAAATATTTTGTCCTTGAAATTCGTTGTCTTACCAAAGTTCATGAAAAAAATATGTCATTTTTTTTACACGATAAATTCTTGTCTAATATTGAAAGTACAAGTACAATAATGCTTTTTTAAAAAAATGATGACTTGAATTTATAAAATGTACTTTTAAAACTTGATAATATAAAACATTTCATGAATAAAATAAATAGCGTGACATAATAAATTGCGCACCTTGAGGAATCCAACGAGATATGGCGGAGGTGGATGTCACTAGATAATTTTCTTTTAAAATTTGATTTTTTTTTCAAGTGTACAGAACCGTAGACATTCTCTGATACCACTTTTGTAACGCCCCAATTTTACAAAATGAAAGTATTCCGACTTTTATGGAAAACGTTATTATAAAAACACGAGTTTTAACAAAAATAACTTAATAAAACTAAACATTTAACTATAGATAAAACCAGTCACATTACTATTAAAATACTATCAAAATGTTCCAAAACATAAAATAAAATTATTTAAATTCCAAAATTTGAATTTGGTCTTCATCCATCACTGATATATCTTCAACCCAACTCCTTAATTTGAAAAATTATATAAAAAAAGGGGGATAGGAGTCCGAGCAAGGATTGGGGGCGGTGGATGCGAAAACAATAGATTTTAGTTTATTTTAATTTTTAAAAAAATTATTATTGTCAATGGTATTGAAATATTGTTGATAATTAGTGTTTTATTTTTGAAAAGATAAATATTTTACATGAGTAAAATGTTTCTATTTATTTTGATAAAATTTTAACTATCGGTTTTGTTTTATAAAATATATCTTTTGTAGCTCTTTTATTTAATTATTTGTATTTTTTAAAATCGGATCGTTACACATACTTTGCTAACCAAAAAGATTAATAAGAGAATGGAATAAACTAGAATTATCCGAGGGGTTCAAACATCTAGACTGCCCCAGTATAAGTATGTAACATCATCATATATCCAAAAGAGACCCCCAATTTTATATAATTTTTAATTTTCTTGCTAAGGATAAAGTGCGGACCACCTCATTTTTAGAGGAGTGCATGCGCGCCACGTGTCAGAAGTCCACTCATCCAAAGTGAAAGGTATCGGATGCATTGACGTGTAGGTTTTTCATGATGTCACCCCTGACCTATCCGCAGTTTTCTTCAGAAGCGTCAACTATTAACTATTTCTAGATAAAATCGCAGTGCTGACAAACTATAAACGCGTTTTCCGCTTTACCGGCAACTACCAAAATAACAGCAAATTTGTAGGTTTGCTCCCTGGAGGCTAGAAACTACTACTCCAGTTGTATCACTGTTATAATTTTTTGAACTACGCGTCGGATTAGAATATTAATTAGTATTTATCTAATATAATTATCAGATACATAAATTATTATAATTTAATATCAATTTTAACTACATCTCATCACATTTTCCTCATCCAGCCAAAGAATTAAAGGGCGAGTTGAGTACTAAAATCTACAATATAATATGGGATTTTATTATGATAACTACATTATTGTGTAATTATATTATTAAGTTTTGATATGAATGATTGTGATCTTTCAAAACATTATTCCGGATTTTTTTTAACTTGAGCATGGAAAAATTGAGAATTGGAGGTAATGGTAGGTTGTGAAATTCTTGGACAAATACTTGATCTATCATCATTCACTCCCTAAGATCTCAAAATATTAAAGTAATGCATCATAATTGATATATTGTAATAACCAAGTAAGAGTAGAGTGCTTTCTGAGTACTTTTTTCTTTCAATTTAAGGGTCCTTCATTGGAGGTATTCGAATTCGGGTTTTGTTATTGTGAGTAATATACGTTGCTACTGGGCAGTCTCAAATTTATTGGAGTCCGGCATATGTGGATAATTTCATATTGAATGCCATGATATGCAACTTTGAAATTTTTGCTGCTAAATTATGTATCAGTTAGGTGGAAGTTGTGGCGGATGGAGGGGGAAAGGGGGATTGCTGCCCCCAAAATAATTTCAATTTTTTTTGACTATGTATCATTTTAAATATTAAAATTATTTATAGGGACAATTTAATATTTAACCCCCAAATTATTCATAAATCTGTTTTATTCCCCAACTGTAGTTTCGCCCTCCAACTATAAAATCCTGTATCCGCCACTGGGTGGAAGCTCAGGTAGTTTTAAAAGTGAGTTATCTCAAAGAAATCCCTTCTATGTTGAAGTTACTAATAAGAGTTAAAAGAGAAATCAATTGACTTTGAGTTGTAGGAATATTGGATACTATTTTATATTTTATTTTTTTGTAACCATGACTAATTAAATTTTAAGATTTGGGTCTCGTAAGCTTTTATATAAATCAAAGCTTCTTGGATTATCCTCTCTGGGCTGATCGATCGTAAACGAATTGGACCATTTAGATTTAATATAATGTTGGGCTTAAAAAATTAAATTAGTCTAAAATAAAAAATGACTTATTGAATTATGTACATCAAAAACAAAAGAAAATGAGTAATTATTAAAAACCAATAAATATGGTAGTACAATATGTGTTTCATTATTTAAAGATTATCATTTTCAAATTTGACATTAAATATTAACAGAACTTTAATTTGTATTGGGTCACAGCTCATGTGTTTCCATGACGGACTATTTTTCATTAGAAGGAAGTGGACCTCACGTTAGAGGCCCAAAGAAGGTAATGTGTAAGCTGACTTCTGGAGGCCCAATCCTTTACAAATTTCCCAAAATCACACACATTCAAATTCAAAATCCCTAGCTTTCTCCCCTCCACAATCAGAAAAATGGAGCCAAAGTTTAGCTTCCAGTAATCCAAATGAACAATAAGGTACGCCCTATCATGGTTGGCAATCAATCAACTTCCTGCTAAAGCTTACAACTGTCCAATTTCCTTTTGATTGAATTATCCATCTTCTGGAAAAATGAATTGTCGAAGTTATCTTAAGTGCTTACTTGTTCGCTTTCATGCTGGTGTACCTGCGTTGACGCGGTATTAATTTATTAGCTGAAGTTTCCAAGTACCTTCATATTTCTTCTTGTTATGAGCTAATTTTGAGTGAGCTATTGAAGGAGTAGCGCAGAGTGAAGGAAACTGAATCTGAAAGGAAATAAGAGGTGTTTTGATGATAGAGGGGAAGTTATTAGTAATTTCTTTGATTACCTAAAATGTGTTTGGTAGGTCTTTCTTAGAGAGATCTTGCGTGTGTTGTGTATATTACTCTAACTTCTAACCCAATAGGATATTATTCTTAGTCCTGATAAATTATGCCAGAATACCTCTTTTCTCTGCATTTGCTAGCTCATTTACGGGAGGAAACTAGGAAATCTCGGTATTCATAGAAAAATACATATTAAAGGAACATAAAATTAAAATTAATTCTTTCAATGTTTGTGAAAAATAGTACAACTACAATCAAAAAACATGCCAGGTTTGTATATGGTGCTTTGCTGGAGAATGTTGCGCCATTTTTCTTGGCCCGGTCCTATATAATTGAGTAAACAATAAGAAAAACAAAAACGAACCCCTAATGTGGGGGAACAACAATAGAACTCGTTTGCTTTGACCAGAAAAATAATGATTGCCCTTCTTGCCGGACACTAGAATCTGTTGTAAAAATCTAGTGTTAATTAAACTAACAAACGGGAAGATCTGCTGGAGGTGCCTCTAATGTTTGCAGTTCACTAACACCGTTTTCTACCAAGAAAGCCATTGCTAAACCCCATGTGATGTGGACATCCAAGTGACAGTGCAACAGCCAGACCCCTGTTTGCAGTTAAACTTATCCGTTAGTTATTTCGGTGTGACAATTTAGAAAGAGAAAATGGCAAAAGAAAATGCATATGCATGTGGATGTGTCTCGAACAAACCTGGATTATCAGCAACGAATCTGATCACTGCCCATCCACCTACAGGAACACTTGCTGTATTCCTCAAAGGAGGATCGACAAGGTTAAATTTGGTTGTGTCTCTGCTTGGGTTGAAATTTCCAAATCCTTCAGCAATTATATAGAAATCGTAACCGTGAAGATGAATTGGGTGGTTCTCAGCCGTGAAGATACTTGTTCCCTGCAACACCAACTGCACTGTTTCCCCATATTTTAACGTGTACAACTTAGTCCCTCGAATAGGTTGCCATAGTGACCGGCTCACATTCCCAGTATAATCGAACTGAACCGGAGGATTTGCTGGAAAATCCGTTGTGAAGACTCCAGGTATACCTTGCTGATGTGCTTGAAGCAAGGAGAAATTGGATGGGAGCACAAATGAAGCATTGTTCATGCTAGCAGTAAATCGAGTCCCGTTTGGACCTTGACAGGTACTACGACTAGCACCAGGGGGACAGTTGTTGAGTCCTAGTCCAACTGTGAAGAACAGATTATGATCAATATTTGTAGGCACTGGCACTTGTCTTGGGCTTCTGAAGCTCGTTGTGAAGGCAGTGGCAGTGGCTGTGTCATTAAATGCTGGCATAGTCGGCATAACTGGCTTGATTTTGGCACCTTTGGCCGGGCAGGGAGCAGATTTATATTCGAGGATGGCTGTGGTTGTGGTATTATCGAACGGTGCACCTTGAGCACTAGCATAGGCGCGTGCTGCGATGTAGTATCTGGCGGGTGGCTGATCAGCCGTGATTAGGACATCAGTGGTCTGGCCCGGCCCGAGCATGAGAACTGAGGTGGTAAAGGGTTTTACATAAGAGGCATCGGCTCCGACTACTGTCAGCTTGTGATTGGCAACTTTGAAGAAAAGTTGTTGATTGAGTCCAGAATTGACAACTCTGAGAAGATTCGTCTCCCCGGAGTCGACCGGAATTATTAGTGTATCTGCAGAAAGATGGTGACCAAATGTGTTATATCCAAGCTTAGTCAATGTAGGATGGCCTGTTAGTCGTTTCATCCATATGGCTCTGGTAAAATGATGTATATTGTTTTCATTTTTTTTTCTCCCTATTTGACCTATGACGTATTGATTTTCAAAGTTTTGCAACTTTATTTTGGCAGACCTACCTATACTTTCACATGTAAATGATCGCTTTGATGGGTATTTGCTGATAATCTGCTGCTTCTAAACTTTCTTCTTAGCACTATGTTGATTTTCACCGTTTTCAAAGTCTCACTAGTGTCTTTACATTTGCATATTTTGTCTTCTATTGATATTTTGAAATTCGTTGTCTTTAGTTACAAGTTTCTTCTGCAACGTCAGGCCATTTAATTGGTGCAACTCAAAGAGTTGCAAAAGAAACAAAGATTCAGAGACGAACCTTTGCTGGAGCAATTGTAGAGATCACCAGGTTGACCGTTGATTGTGTAAGCATCGGAAACATTTGGGGCAGCCCCTGTTCTTGTGGCTTGTCTCACAACATCGATAGGATTTGCATTCCACCATTCACCTGGCCACCATCAAAGCCAAATTATATAGAAAATAAATGTTAGTAGTAATAGTAATAGTAGCACCAATCGAATTAATAGTATAGTTGTTGTAACAAACAAAGAATCATGGAAAAAAAGATAATACTATTTTTCTTGTTATGCTAATCAATTTGTGCATGATAGGATGAAGGACCATTAATTAGTTACCAAGAAGAAGGGCAGTTTCGCGCTTTGGCTTTTGGAAAGGATAAGAATCTCCTTCTTTGGGGCGAATGATCAAAGCTCCATAGACTGTGGCTCTCAGCCATGAACTGTGAGCATGCCACCAAAGTGTGCCTTCTTGTCCTTGGATGGTAAACCGGTAAGTATAACTCCCTCCCGGTCTTATAGGACATTGAGTAACAAATTCTGGTCCATCGGCCCATCCAGTTCTCATCTGTCTAACGCCATGCCTATGCATTTTTGGAACAATATGGTAGTCAGATAAAATCGAGAAGTGTATAAACATATGATATTATTCTATATGGGGTTAAATTGCAAAATCACCCTGAGGTTTAGCCTAATTAGAGAATAAATCCAGTTATTTCCAAAATTATATTACCCCCTCAAGGTAATACCACCTTCAGGTTTGTATTTGGTTAACAAAGACCCTTTCAAAATGTGCAATTTGTAAAACAAAAATATTTGTGCAGGGGTACTTGTAATTTTGAAAAATCTGCTTTTTATATAATTAGCCCGACTTCAAGGGTATTTTTGTAATTAATACGATTAAAATTTTGTTTGCATGAGACATGCACGCATGCATGCATTACCAGTGAATGGTAACGTTGTAACGAGCTCTGTTAACAACGTTGACAACTAGAGTGTCACCATTATTTACTTCCAGTGTTGGTCCTGGATACATCCCATTTACTGTAATAGTGCTGAGGGTTTTGCACAGCCTCTTCACTGGTGTAGCTTGCACCTGTTTCACAATAATATTTTCAACATCTTAATGAGGATGACAACCAAAAAATGCAAGAAAGAAAATTGAAAGGTAAGTTGACATACAACAAAATCATGGTAGTGAACTTTTGCATTTGTGATCGGCATTGCGCTAGTAAATAGAAGCAAGATGCCGAAGAAGAAGAAAAATGAATAGAAGAGATTGGTGTTATTATTTCTGAAACCCTCCATTTTCACTTGGTCTTTTTTGTTTAATTTTATGTAGAGTGAAGGAAAGAATGAATGTTTTGCTTGTAAGAGAATGAAAGAGTTGTATATATACACAAGAATAGGAGAGAGAGGGTTGTTCTGAGGTTGGCAGATTAGGTTTTGATAGTCAGATTTTGAGGGCAAAACTTAGTTCAACCCTAATTAGTTGTTGCAACCACTGGCTGATCAAAATCAAGAAAAATTTTCATTTATTTGCTTGATTCATAAGTTTTTTTTCTTGAGGTTGGTTTTCAACTAAGACTTATGATTCTAAGTTGTGAGATTAATTATAGAAACTTTTATAGGAATAAGTATCCATTTTTCCCACCAAAATACAGGAATTTCAAAAATACATACGATAAAACCGAGTTGTCATCTTGTCGTGTAAAGTAATGTTTCATATTTTTAGCCAACACTTTTTGCTAAAGTTAGAAGTCAACGAGGAGCAATCTTTCTGTAGCTTAGCTATGTCTGAAGAAGGAAAGATATAAATAATTTTTTTTATAATTTACTGATGAATCTTGGAGGACTAATATATCATATTAACATGTTCAAGTCATGTAGTTAGTAACTTTCACATATTGGCAAAAGTTTGTGTGTACCTGAAGAATTCAATTAGATGTCTAAATCATTACTTGATTGTCTAGTTGTCTAATTAAGTTTATGGTTTTTGAGGATTTTACTAGAATGCCAGTGTAAAATGTTAATTGATATATTTAAGTGTGAATATTATTTTGTTGCAATATTGGATTTAGCAAGCTTAATAGTGATAAAATATAGTGTTTAAATATTTATTATTGATAATTAGATCTCTAGTGACAATCTAGTGAAAATAAAAATTACAACTATGGTTTGTGACAAGTTTTGTTGTCAATAATGAAAAACTAAAATTCACCGATACTAGTACGATATGGGTATGAGAAAACATCATGTTTTAAAACATTAAAGATACGGGTATTTTATATATATGCATATAATTATATATTTTATATTGTTGAAAATATAGACTTACTAAGTACAATTAAAAATCAATATTTCAAACATAAAAACTTAAATATCACAAATACTCAAATATAAAATGTGATAACTCATATAGACATATAAAACATTATGAAAATATCAACAATATAATAAATTATCTCTCTTTCCGTACGTGAATTTATAAGAAATTATATGGATGTGATTTTGTTTCTTTCAAATTGGGGTGTTTAGGCCTTTTTTTTTCAAGTTGGATACTTTATGGGCAAATGGAGTATCAAATAAAACATGTATGGGGTATTGTACGTCAGTATTCACAGAAGTATTCATGTTTCCTAGATGAAAAACTAAACATAACTCTTGTCATCATAGAACTTCAGAAAATTATTACTATGACAAAAAAATTCTTATCATTTAATTTATATAATTAGGACATTTTTCACAGTTAATTACTTGACATCTTGTCATTAATTTATTTTTCTTGTAATACTAGGTGCCAGTGGATGAATGAAAAGAAACTACTCCCTAGTGCCTCCTCATTTTTCCATTCATTTTTCCAAATTGTGTTTTTAGGAGTATTACATAGGAGATGAAAAACCCCTAATAGAGAGAATAATAGCCAAACAAGGAGTAAAAACATATATGTAAAATGCAATCATATAAACAAAAATTTACAAAGACATGAAGAATAGAAAAATGTCCAAAAAAAAATACAAATGATCATTTCTTTAAATATAAAAGTTACAAAAAATTATGGGATATTGAATATTTTTTTTGAAAAGAGGATATTAAATATTTAATGGCATATAAGTACTAGTAGCTATCTCTCGTGGCTGTTGAAAAAATAAGGAAACTATACTCATTTTGTGCATAAAAATCAGCACTATACTCATTTCTTTTTTGAATATATTACACATACATATAGAAGGTGAAAATAAACATATTTTCAAAAAATAAAGAAGGTGCAAGACATATATTTGCATTTTGTCAATGCGTGTCGCCGTGTGTGTATTGGGCGTGTTGAAAACGTCAAAGAAATGAGTTTCTTTCATTTCTTGTAATCTAACCTTTTAGATGTGTAATAATTTCTCCAAAGAAAAAATTAGATGTGTAATGTGTGTATCATCATGTTTCTTAGAAATTAATCTCATTGAAGGGTACGAATGGTCAATGAATTCCATCTAACATTTGTGAGACTTGGAATAGGTGGATTCTAGGGTTAATTCGATGCTACCCACTTGAAATCTATCAATATCAACTCATTTATTGACTTATTTTTAATTGCAAACAACTTTCATCTCAACCATACAAATTTAATTTAATTTGTATTTTGGGAAAAGACCAATATATAGAATTGTCAAAATGGGTTAGTCATGTCTAATAATCCATTGGGAATGGTCTATCAGAATAAATCGAGTTTGAATCCCACGGGATTCGGACACACGATTCCTAATTGATTTCACTTTGTGCTTTACCATGCATGGGCCATATTTGATTTAACTTAACAAGAGATGATCTTATATGAGATTGTGTCATGGACCTTACAAAATACAAAAGTATGGTGTTTTTTATCGGTTTGGATTTGAGTTAGAATTTCATTGATATATATGATCCGATTCGTTTCACGAACTATATTCGTGAGACCGTCTCATATAATTTTTTTGCAATATAACAATATGGGGTAATTACAAAAAACCCCTTGAGGTCCGGGCTAATTACAGAAAAAATTTCGAAATTACAAAAAAATTTGAGGTTTGATTTTGTCTTACATTTTTCCCTTCATATGCAAAAATATTTTGAAATATTTCAAAACCCCCCTAGTAGTGTTGAGGTATGACTAAAATTGCGGACTAAAGTTCAAGATTTGATTGTTTGAATGATAATGGCCATAAGTAGATAGACAACAGTCCTTATTTCATTTGCTTAGGGGAAAAATGTAATAATATGAAGTTGTGGCTTGTGAGACTTTGGTTTGGTCTCCATATATTTATCAACCACAGTTCCGTTAATTAACAAAACATGAATTAGGTAGCCTGTCGAATGACCCAACAATAACAACCTTTTTGGTCGTTTAATTTATATTACTTTTCAAGACAATCTCACACTTGATTATTTTTATACTATATTATATTATATTATTTTAATTGCAATATAAACTTTGGTTTCTAGTGATTTTTATTCTGAAACTTATAAGTTATAACCCATGCATGCATGTAATAATAAATATTG
Organism: Rehmannia glutinosa; assembly: GCA_016081115.2. NCBI lineage: Eukaryota > Viridiplantae > Streptophyta > Magnoliopsida > Lamiales > Orobanchaceae > Rehmannia > Rehmannia glutinosa. The sequence continues at coordinate 181,897 of JABTTQ020001067.1, read as the reverse complement.
AGTTGTAAATTACCAATTTACCATATAGTTGTATGGTTCTTTGATATTCGACCTATATAGGAGTATTGTATAAGTGGATAAGGTTGAGGTTCTGAACTTTACAAATATAACCTTTTGAGTTCGTCTAACTAAAGGTATACATTTTTTTTAATTTAAAAAGTATTAAGTTATTAAATTTATCCAAATTAAATGAAGATTGATGTGACAAGAGGTGGCTAACGTCTGCCAAATAGTATATATCGGTCGTTTGTCTAAATGTTACGGTCCCCTATCGAGGGATGACTAGTGTTTGCCTAAGAGGTATTGTTGATCGGCTTTGGATTAATCTCACAAGATTTTATCTTGGAAAAGACGCCTCTTGGGGGGAGGGCCTTGGCTCTCGAGCTTATAACGATTGTTTGCTTGCGTGCTTAATTAATGAGATGTACTCTTCTCCATCATAAGCGCCCAACATGTGCGGATCCAGTGCGGAATTTCCACATATGACGCCAAAATAATGCGGGGTATTACTCCGCTGGTAGCGCTCTAGCTAAACTGAAGTTGTTGAGTGGGCAATTAACTACGTCACAAAAAGTAGTTAGGCAGGGATGATTTCATGGAAATTATAAAAAATAATAAATAAATTATCAATGTGAAAATATAATGGTTTGGAAACCGTTAAGTCACTTAGAAATAAAGAAAAAGAGTGATTAATGATAAATATTAAGATAGTTGAACAAGAAAGAGAGAATATGCATTAAAGTTGGTAAGTTTGTTGCTGACTTTGCATGAAATTAAACTTAATAATTATTAAGAATATGAATGCACTAAACTCAAGTCGTTAATAAATAGTGGAAAACGGAAAGATTCAAATTGACAGAAGAACAACTAAATAATGTTAAGGGCATTTCAATTTTTACCACCAAATTCTTACACTGCTGACACAGATTTTCTTGTCTAATCAGGGAAGTTGCTTTCTTAGGTAGTCAGGAAATCTATACATAAAATTCTCCTATTCCTATGATATTTTATCTGATATCAACATTATTTTATACACGTGATGTCACTTGGTGAATGAAATACACTAAGAAAAAAAGATCATGTGTGAGTGCTAACATTTATAAGTAGTGGAAAAGGTGGACATAACCAATGAATTACGGGGGCACGTGTCCTCGTAGGGTTTTTTTTTCTCTGTGTTTTTTTTTTGTTATTTATTGTTTATATAATATTATTTCTAAAATTATAATTTAAAAAATATTAATAATATTATAAAAATAATAACAATATAATATTATAAATTGAAAAAATTATTATATAATATATTAAAAATAGTGTTAATAGTGCTATATATATTGTATGATATAATTTTTTAAAAAAACAACATATTAATTACATTAAAATGTGTCTCCATTAATTATTTTTGATATAGTTTATAATTTAATTTATTGTGTGTTCCCACTATAAGAAATTTCTGGATCCGTCTCTGGTCACATAAATAAAGTTGAGAACTGTTTTTGGAAAGAAAAGAATTATATTTAAAAAAAGTTGGAGTGTTTTTATATAGTCGAATTTGATAGTACTTAGATTGGGCCTATAATTTTCTCCGGTAGTTGGGCGAACAATCAAGGGTTACTGGGTAAGTCCATGAGCAGGGATGGGCCGATTTTAATTGCCTTTCTAAACCCTTTATAAATAATGGCTAGTTGATGAATCTTGAGAACCATTTTGTTAGAATGGGTTGACCGGTTGTCTCATTAGAGGGAGTAAGATGAATCAAACATTAAGAGGTAATTTTGAATCTTATCTGGATTTCTTTTATTTTTTATGTAATTACGCTAGACCATTTTTCTGTTTTTTATAATTATCCCTAATACTTGTACACTTCAAAAAACAACAAACAACACAGCTACCTACAATGATACGTAGCATCTTCAAATCAGCACTAGCAATAACGCCAGGTGTGATTTTTTACCCAATTTGATGTCCAACTTTGATTTGGCTTGAGGTTGAATTTACTTTTCAAAAAATTGAAAACATTATATTGGCATGCTTTTTCACTTTTAGACTTAAATTTTATTATTGATAAATAATTTTATGTAGTTTTAAATTTAATATTATCCTATATTAATAAAATAAATTAACTTAATTAACTAAACGTAATATGTTAAATGTTAATTGTATTAAACCTTGTAGGTTCTGCTGAAGTGAAAAATGTCTGATTGACAATACTGAATACTGCATTTGTTTGTGTGATTGTCTGTTAATATGTTCAGTTTGTTTGCTGAATGCTTTAGTGAAAGAAATCTATATCCATTCAAAGTTTGTCGCATTTTTTAATTTCTCCTTTTGCCCATGTGTTGCAGAACATATGTTTTTCTTTTGTTTTTTTCTGTGTTCGTGGCCAAATTGTGAAAGGGATAAAAAGAAAAAGATGTATTAAATTTGGTCGGTCCTTAATGTTGGAGGTCCCAAATCATAAGGCTTTCGAATAGCAAATCATTATTAATAGAGGAATTACACGTTTATGTTACTTCACATTTCACAATCATAATTCATAAATCACATACTAACATAGACAATCAGAATTAGAACATGAAGTTGTGATGTAACGTCCCTTGGATCTTCTCAAATGTTTGTGGGGATTAAAAAAGAAAAGATTCAAAATTACAGATTCCCATAAAATTTTGATTTCATTTTACATTTTTATCCCAACCATTAATTGCTGACAAAATTTGCTGAAGTCATCATATATTTCACCTGAACGCCTCTCAGTTTTTCTAAATATGAATAACAGCCCAAACTTTTCACATTGGTGCCTTTACCCCTTTTCACTAACATCATTTATATTGCAGGCATTTATAATGGAATCACACGCAAAATGAGTCAAATGACACAGTTAGCAAACCATTTTTTGTCTGAAGTATCATGCAATTTTCTTTAAGAAAGAAATAACATTAAGATTCTAACTCATATGTAGGGATGTAAAAGAATTAAATATTCTTTATTCGATTCTCGATTCGAATTCGAATCTACAAATTCGAATAAGAATGTATTTTTTCATTCGTATTCTTTTCGAATTTGAATAGGAATATCACAATATTCGATTCGAATATTCGAATAGTATATATTTATACTATATATCACTAATAAATACACATATATTTATTAGTAAATGATGCTATATTGTTTTATATATATTTAATAATTCCTATTTTAATTGATAAGTTTTATATTTATTCAGATTTTAATTTATATTGTAAATTAATCATTATTTGAAGAAAAAGCTATATAAAACAATTTAAAAAGTTCGAATACGGATATTCGAGTCGAATCGAACATATTCGAATATACTGGTCAAAGGATAAAAATCTATTTTACAATTCGATTAATAAACGAATACGAATACGAATATTCGTTTATTAGTCGTATTCGAATCGAATACTGTGAATATTCGATTCTTTTACAACCCTATGTGGTGCACATTGTCTAGTACATTACTCGCCCTGAACAAACTTTATCATCTGGACACGACAACCCTCTCCATGAGTATGACTGTATGAGTTAAAGTAGCTTGCAACTGGCAATTGTTTTCAGTTCAGACCTACCCTGTCCATGGAAACCAGAAGACTATATCTTGGTCTCATGCACGTTTCTTAAACAAGCTCCATAACCACTGTCTTTCAAACACTTGAGAGCCCATTTCGGATCAACCAATTCATCTTTGAAGGTTTGAAGAGCTTATATCACAACTACACCAGCCAAAAATTGAAACCGACTCAATCACGCAGAAACTTATGTTAATGCCAGAAAGGGATTAATCAAGTGGGAGGCTGATTTGTATGCAAGAATTTACTACCTGATACGGATAAACCACCATAGTTTGGTGACTTTAACACAAGTCGATCAATGAGACTTCTCTCACAGGCGGGACGGGGACATACACAAATTTGAGTTACTGTTTTACATTTTGAATATATATTCATTTCAAAAAACGACAGTGAGAATTTGTAGACAATTCCACAAGATTAACTCATGACTTAAGGATTTTATTGGTGCTTTAGAACACAAATAAGCTATTGTTCCTCAAATTGATGTTCCATTCTCATGTCTGCATATAAAGTACATGCATAACATATAAATGCAACTTCTGATCACTTCATGTTACACATATAAGCTCTCAGCTTAAACTTTGTTCCCAGTATTTTTTTTTTTATCCAATTTCATTCATAATAGCATACAAGTTAATTTATAAATGGAAATCAAACATTCAGATAATTTAAGGATACAAGACCAAAACCAAATCCAACCATCATTGTTGGGTCTCTCAGGCACTTCTTTCCAACTTTAATGAACTAGATAAAGATGACAAAGAAGAAGTGGACTCTCAACTCAGCATCCAAATTATTTCTAGAGCCGACAGTTTTGCATGGAGAAACAATTATTGAGCTCAATCACTGTTTATCATTATATCATTCTAGTTTTCTGTAGTTGAGGTTTATCCAGCTGAGATATGAAAATTAGAGTAATAATACTTCTAGGTTTCGTTATACACATTATAGGTTACTGCCTGATACTGAACTGCAAAATGATGTACCAATATAGTATATGCCAACAAATTTGTGAGATAATGCATAACAAACGCCAAGCTCATTCTGAGGCCAGATTGAAATTTCCCTCATAACTTCGTCTTAATGGTTGATAACAATAACTTCGTTTGTATAAATCAACCTCGTAACATTATTTAGTTTAATTGTATCACAACGGAGGAGGTTCTGAATGAAACTAGATAAAATCAAGTATGAATACTTCATGCAGAAGTAGCAAGAAAACTAGTGATTTCAACTATTTTCTACTTGAGAAAAAGCAAGTCAATGCCACTTTATGAACACGAATTACATATATCACAATGAATATTCAGCTGGGGAACATCAAGAACTTAAGAAAGAAATAAAATTTGAAAAACATTTTCAATTAAGATCTGACATTTTAGATCATAAATTAAATAAAAGATACTGAACACTAATTAAATGCACCGAGAATAAAACACAATTAATTCCTCTATTTCCGTCGAGTGAACAAATATTACAATTCAGACGAACTAAACTCAATTAAATTCGAAAACCTAACTAAAATCGCGTACCTTTTGGGTTGAATCCCATTTACAGCCGACCAGATCTGATGAGATCCGAATTACACGCGCGTGGCAACAGCAGGAGAAGCCGCGGCGGCAGCGGAGGAGGCCGCGCCACCTAGGAACGAAAGAAAACCAGAAGTAACGGGCTCCTGATCGTCCAGAAACAAATCCTCAGGCATGCGGAAAGCGCCGTGGGTGCAAACGACGCCAAGGCCAACAAGCAAGGCGGATATGAGCAGCGATCCTACGCTGGTGAGGAACACCACAACTATCGTGGACACCACCAGAATGCCCAAGATCTCGCGATCCGAGAAGGTGCGCCCCGCCACTACAACCGGCTGATCCGAAGGACGGAACAAGTATAGAAAGAGCCACGCGCCGAGGAGGGATAATAGTACGAGCAGAGAGAATGGGTGAGAGAGGAGGGACAATGCGAGAGAGAGAGCGAGGAGGGAAATGTAGTTGATGCGGAAGTAGGAAAAGTTTCTGCGTATGCGGGTGGCGGCCTCGGTGAGGGAGTCGGGGCGGGAGAAGGAGGAGCGGTCGAGGAGCTCTAACCAGGGGCGGCGCTGGGAGAAGCCGTGGCGGACGGTGGCGTTCAGGCGGGAGATGAAAGCGCGGAAGGCAGGGGTGGCGATCGGCGGCTGAGATTCGGATTGGGGATTGGAGATCGAGATCGACGGCAAGGAGGCCATAGCTGATTCAGAGGGAGTATATTCAAGTACGCTTATTGGCTGGCCTCGAGATTCAGTTATAACGCCTTTAATGAATACCTTCGCTTTTGTGCTACTCAGTACCTTTTATCTTTCTATTTATTTTCCGATTACTGTTATACATCCATTAAGATATACAAAAATAAATAGTAGTTCCATACAAGAATATAACGTATTTAAAAGTAGCAAATTGGTTAGTGGGAAAACTTTATACTGCCAAGGGGGGAAGGTGAAATTTTGTAACTAGATGGGGAAATTTATGTCATAACTCATAATAGTAAAGTGGTCCTGGTTGTTAAACTAGTCTAAAAAGTGTAATGTAACACATAATAATTGAGTGCAATTATTTGAAATACTAATAAAATTAAATCATTTAATGAATCCACATTTAGTAAAACTGGTAATATGAAGTCTTGATCTCCTCCCATGCGCTTTCATCCTCCTCGAGTACCAATTACGACAATAAAATCACATATTTCCCGTTTTTTTTTTCTCGAAAAATGAAAAGGAAAAGAAAAGAAAGAAAATTTTGCAATGGTGATTGTGAGGCTCAATGTTTCACTGGAAGTGTTGGTGGAAGCTACTTTCAGCCTTCAGGTACATTACTTGATACCATGAAAAGATGGCAATACAGCAATGAGGGGATCTCCATAACCAACAGCTTCTGTGGATAAAATAAAAAGAACAAGCAGTAAGTGGATTATCTTAAACTCTAATTTGAGTTGGCTTTTTCTTGCCAATTTATTATGCAATATGACGTTCATTTTGCTGAAATTACGTGCAAGGAATTTGACAGGCTATATAATAAACAAATAAGATTTTCAGGAAAACCAGACCTAATTGGAGACAAATTTTAGGTATATACAAAATGGAGATGAAAATTGAAAGAAAAAGGTCGAAGGCTTTATACCCCCATCATTGTATAGGAGCTTCAAGACTTCTCCAGCCGCATCTGACTGCTCAGTGATTATCCCAATGTGACCATGAAAGAAGAGGGGAAAATCATTAGTATATAATCTCCAAGGAAGAGCTACAAGTGAGAAAGTTGAAGCTGTGACTCACTCTGACAGGAAGTTCAGTGCCAAATTGATCCAAAAAGCCTATTACTTGTCCCTCCTTGATCACGTCACCCTGATGTATGCAAAAGAACATGTATAGTAATATGAACCAAATGGAATTCTGTGTCACTATGTCAAAATATGATTATATGAATACTTATAAAACGGCATAAAAACCCTAATACTTGGTTTATATCACATCAAAAGTATGAAGTAAATGGATGCAAGAAAATCATCATGCCTAAAAAATAACTGTTGTGAACACTTAATGAGCTATGGTGCATGAGGAAATACCATCGCCTATTGAGAAGGGGTTCAGTTAGGCGTATTAAGTGATTAACTGAAACAAAAGTCATATACTTTTGCTTTCTGATTTTTGTGGGTGTTAAACTGTTAGGCATATATTATAATATGGATAATCATGTAATGGTGATTCTAGACGCATTGTCTTAACAACAGAATCTTCATCTTTTCTAAATAAAAATCCTTCCAGAGTTCACCATTAGCTGTCAAATCACAATGGATTCATAGGCATCTTAATGTCAAAGTGCTCTTAAGTTTTCAAATACTTTTTCTTGGAAAGCAGTAAGGGAAATGGATACTTAACAAAGAGTAGCAACTCAAAATCAGGACCAAGCATATCTTAGTAGTAATCTGTTGATCAATGGGATTTTAGTACATTGCACTAAAAGGTTTCCTTCACCCCCATCTCTGGACAATACAGTCCACACACACACACACCTCTAACGCAAATAAGGTAAAATAAAAAAGGAAAAAAATAGCCAGGACAAAAAGGCAAAAGATAAAGGAAAATCCTTGTAATTAAGGTAATACCTCTTTACAAGCAGGTGGTTGCTTCTTTCCTTTTAGAGTCCTGGCTCTTCGGAATGAACCGACCTAATACAAGAATTGGAGAGAGAGTTACCAAAGCACATCCCTATTGTATATCAACCAGCCAACCACTCACGAGAGGTCATGCAATAAATACATACCGTGGGTGATGATACTATAACATAGCCACTAGATCCAGAAGCCTCCAGTGCCGCCAATTTGGCTGCCTTCTCAACACAGACATTTGTAAATGGGCTCACCTTTTCTGCAGAAGATTTAGGTGGGGGTGGAGGAACAGCAGGAGTTGATTCATTTGCTGGTATACTTGGAACAGCTGTTACAGTTGTTTCGGAAAAAACAGGTGCAGGGATTGTTGGGCCATCAATGTTCCGCTTCATGTGGATTTCAAAGGCTCCAATCTGTTGCATGATGAAATTAAGTTCATAGAAAAAGAAGTGTGTCCAAGAGATTGACGCAATCAAAAGCTGCCAGCGGAAATATTCAGCAAACTTATTTGATCAACATTAATCAGATTAACAAGCCTAATTATACCTTGTAGCTCTAAGGCACTAAGCAACCACCTATAACCACAAACCATGTAATTTCTTGTAAATTACTGATTTTAATCAAGCTAACTATTGGATAAACCTTTGATGTTTCCGTATTAATCTGAGAGAAGTAAACTCGCATCATTATAATATGAATGCACAAATATATATAGTAGTAATCATAATGTTACAACTTACAAACATATTGAACATAGTGTTGCTACATTCGAGATTAAACCTACCTGACTAACCCCTGAAGTAAACTGTTTTCGTAAAAATAATGTTAGGAAGAGAATAGTTTTTCTCACCTTTCACTAAAATTTGTTTTTCCCTTGTGCATACAAGCAGAATAATCTAACATTCCAAACTCTCTGAGTTTCCAGTGAGAATATCAGAATTTTGGTCATAAAATAACTCATTCCACATTCCTTAGGATTACATTATGTTCTAAAAACCAGCATTTATTAGAGATGAAATCACACACCTTAAGACTATTGAAAAATAATTGCAGAACATAAATATAAAATAATTTACCTTAACCTTAAGCTCAGCTATCTTTGTCTCATCGCATACATCTGATAGCAGGGCCTGAAATGCATAAAATAACATTTTTATGAGTAAACAGAGCAAAAAATACAGGAAGATATCTCTCTTATAAATACTACATCCAAAAGAAGAATCAAACGAAGAACATTCGTGAATACACACGATTGACCCAAGCAAATGTTTTTTTCTGCTGTTCAGGAGTTCTGGTGTTGATGAAGGCAAAAGCAAAAACACTAATAAGGAGAATACATTTTCGTGGAGTGATACTAACAACCACAAAGTATATTAGCAAATAGCGTATTAGGTAAATGCATCTGGATCTACATAAAATGATATTTGCAGGAATATTCAAACCAAACCTATTCTGGCAATGATAAAAATGTCATCCTTCTACGAAAACTATTGAAAACCGACAAAAATCACATTGCAATTCAATAAGATGCCGTTGAACAATATAACGAGAGAAAACAAGATTTACATATGGTTTTTATTGACCTTGAAAAGGCATACGATAGAGTCAACCGGGATATAATGTGGCGCGTATTGGAAAAAAGAGGAATAAAAATAGCTTACATAGATGCCATAAAAGATATGTATAATGATATAACAACATGTATCAGGACACCAACAAGAATGTCTAGTGAATTCCCAAACACTATAGGTTTGCATCGGATCCGCTCTAAGCCCTTACCTTTTTATCCTAATAATTGATGAAATCACTAAACACTTACAAAAATCCATCCTCGAATGCATGCTATTTGCGGACGATATAGTTTTAATTGATGAAACAAGGGAAGGAATAAATGCAAAATTGGAAGTTTGGAGAAGCACTTTCGAATCAAAAGGTTTTAATATAAGCGGGGCTAAAAACAGAATACATGGAATGCCACTTTAGTAAAAACAACGAGAACAATGAGACGAAAGTTAAAATTGATGGACGGAAGTGAGTATAACAAAGAGTTTTAAATACTTAGGATCTATAATTGAAGAGAATGGAGAAATCCATAAAGATGTCACACATAGGATTCAGGCGGGTTGGAATAAATGGAGGAGTGCATCTTCTATCCTTTGTGACCGTAAAATACCATTAAAATTGAAAGGAAAATTTTATAAAACGGCCATAAGGCCCACAACGCTTTATGGAGCAGTGTTGGGCGACTAAATATGAACACGAACAAAAAATGAGGGTAGCAGAGATGAGAATGTTAAGATGGATGTGCGGACACACTAGATTAGATAGAATAAGAAATGAACACATTAGAAACAAAGTGGGAGTAGCACCAATAGATGAGAAAATTAGAGAAACACGATTAAGATGGTTTGGACATGTTTATAGGAGACCTTTAGATGCACCTGTGCGACGTTTAGAAGGTAGAGAATCACTCACACAAATCAAAAGAGGCAGAGGTAGGCCTAAAAAGACTTGGAAAGAAGCTATTAAACAAGATATGCTATACCTAGAAATCAATGAAAATATGGCTTATGACCGTAAACGATGGCGCGATATGATCCGTATAGCCGACCCCACGTAGTGGGATTAAGGCTTAGTTTGTTGTTGTTGTTGTAATTCAATAAGATGCCGTGAAATGGCTCTCATTCAATTATGTGCTACAATGAACGACATGAACCAATCCAATCAACCCTCATGGTTTTCACTCTACAAGAGACATTCCAGTGTTAAAAGTCCTGCTAATACTAATACTTTATTGCTGACTAGGAGCGCTCAAACTCTGGTAGATCACATAGGGGCCTATATAAAACCATCAGCTCCAATCTTTCAACCAAAATCATCAAATAGAAGACCTTAAATGATTGTTTTCTTTGGCAACACTCTGTTCTTCATAGATATAGCAGCTTCGAGTTTACTACTAATAATTAATAAATAATCACTCCCAAAGTCAAAGTTCTGAATGCGGAAAAAAATCTTAGTGCACATCACTTCTCATGTGGAACAGAATACTCAATTATAAATCAATTTGAATCATGGGGACTAGAGGAGGGCTCTAGAAGAAGTTAATAAAGCTAATTAGTATATGCTTGAGTCTGTATAAATGCATTTAAGAGAAGCATGTGAATCGAACGAAATGAAATTCAGAATAACACCTCAAAACCATTGGGAAAGGTCGCATTGATTGCTGATTTCTTCTCCAGTGGCACATTTTGTGGACTCGCTGATAAAACAGCTCCATTACCATCACCTGCATTGGAAGTGGAGATTATACAATTCTAAATTGCAGTGATTACAAAAGGACAAAAAGACATTGACGACTCGAGACATATTTTTTTATGTTTTTAACTATTAGTACAGGAAAACGACATCCCACCTTTGGGTTTGGCTGTAACAGTAGCTTCAGAAGTCTTCACACATGAAACAAGTAATGCTCCATGCCTGTTTGTAGATGAAATAATATTTCCACCATAGACAGGCAATTTACTTAGATTGCATAAGGTAGCATTATTCATGGTAATCATGCCAGGTCTTTCTAGCACAGACTTTAGATGAAAACCTGTACCGGCAGCATCTGAAACACAATGTTAAGCATCAAATAGCGCTTCAAATACGGTTGAGCAATTCACACATTAGGGTAATTGCAGCTTAGGAAAGATCGAAGCTATTCTTTTACTTTGTAACAAATTATGAAAATCAGTTTTACATGATTGATCAACAGGTGAGTCAACTGAAAACTTGGTCCATCTAGGCCATTCTTTCATCATTTTCTTCACATATATTTCTACAATTTAGCATGAGATGTGCTGCCCGTTCCGTCCATCCTATTGTTTTCATTACTAGACACACAGAAAGAAAATGGAGACTCTTTATCATAGCACGATTCAGTTCTTTTGAGAACACAAACAAATTTCTTAGCATGGCAGAGAAACCCACACCCTTCCATGACCAGGATATCTGCCATGAGAACACACAGAAGTATCGCACATCCAACACATCGTTCTATAGGCTTTCTATTCAAATCCCACAGAGACTGAAGGCACTATATAAACTCCAAGAGGATGCTATAATTCAAGAAAAACTAGAACCTTGAGTCACACAATTGTATATAGCAAATTCAATTTTAGACAGGATCACATCTAACTTTGATCAGAAAAATTCCTAGTAATAATAGCATTTTCTCCCTTTCTTTGCAAGAGAAAAATAAGGCATTTTTAAAAATGTATTAAGTGGATAAATTAATAAGCTACACGGGTAAGAGATTTCAGAGAGCTCCATTGCAAAAGAAAAGGCCAGGTTACTATTCAGTGCTACATGTAGCAGTTTTCTTAGTTAAATATTTTGACTACTCCATCAAAACTTGCCAAAATTAGATATAGAGACCACTAAATTTTGGAATCGGTTCAAGTATTAATTTCCCCATAGAACGAGATGCTTAAGTTTTTCAATCTTATGTGCTTGCTTTCTCACAAATCCTTAAGTATCCAGCGGCTAATTTTATTTTTAACCTCGAGGGATTAAATGTGCAATGGCACAGAAATTAGACATACATAACACTATAGTTCGCATAAACTTGGAAAATTGTTGATTGGTAAGAAACTCATTGATTGTTTCCTTGCACTCCCAACAGGCAACAACATACGTGAATTCATCTTTTCAAGGGCTTATAAAATAAATAAAATATAGCATATTTCACCCAAGCCACACGATCAAAATCTGTTAGACATCGATTCATCCAGAAACTACTGACGTAGAACGTATACCACCTATAATTACCATTTTCAGTTTCATTTTCTTTACTTTGCACCTGCCTGAGCTCACATAACAAATGAATCGAACCTAACCTATTGAAATTCCAAGATACTTATTTTAGTGACAACCACTTCCCATAAATTGTGGTCGATAGACCAATAGCAGCAAGCAGATAATTATTCAATTGCAAATTACAAATGAATTTACACAAGACACATTGGATACGAACAGGACTTTCAAATCAAAAATCATGAAATGCAAGCTAATCTTCAGCTCAATTACACTTGGTACACATTAATACTACGTGTATCACATACACATACATACGCATACATATCTGGATACACAAATGAAGAGAGAAAGAAAAGGGAGTACAAACATTGGAATGAGCGGAGAACAGCGGCGGATTCCATCGCGATCAAATACAGATCCAACAGAAATCAGAGGTTACAGAGAGGAATTTCTCGGTTTGTGGCTCCGATAAACGAGAAATGTGGCGTCGGGTATTACAATGCGCATGTATATATTTCCTTCTTTTTATGTATATATCTGAGTGTCAGTTGGTATGCGTTTGTTAAGTAGTTTGTTTCTGCTTAGAAATGTCCGCCCCTCTCTCTTTAGTTTCTTCACCCACTGCCTCCTGTATTTTCCATGCTACCGTTCGCTAATATCGCTTATCCTGCGCCTTTAGCGCAATTTTGTAATTTGTAAAACATAAATAATGGGATTATTCAATTGTTTTTGTTTCTGTTTTTATTTTTTTCATATGAAGAAATTTTAATATACCGTCAAACCATGCGTGATTATTAACATCACTCACTAAAATATTTTTTTTTCTAGTTAATCCCCTAAACTACTCAAAAATTTCTACGAATCCATGTCCTCCTCCCAACTGGCGGAATATTCTCATCTGAAAGATTCCTGCTCTGATTCCATCGGTTGGGAGGATGACATGAGTTCGTAGAAACTCATAAAATGGCAGTCCCCCCAACCCTGATAGTTAGCACACGCTACCTACATGAGTTGTATGTCCGGTTGAAGTGCGCCTTACTGAAAGAAGGCAAGGAGAAGGAAATGGAACGATATATTTTTCGTGTAGTTCAAGTGATTAAGTAGGAAAAAAAAGTTTAGTGGGTTATATAAAAAATTGCGCACGGTTTGGGAGTATATTAATATTTTCTCTAACAATTAAATCAACCTCAGTTTCTCATTTAAGTTTTAACTCTTCTCCAATTCCTAGATTTACAAGTCTATCGGATTTGATTTTCTACGTGTGTGCATCTAATAGTAAATGCTTTAATTATGTGTATCTGTAAATGTGTGTGTATGCTTGTGTAATAACTTTTAGTTTCATTGATTTTGTCAGGATGTTTTTTTGTTTGTTGGTTATTGGCCCACTCTATTATTTGTGCGTCGAATAAAAAAAGTCATCTGGTGAGAGATGGAGATCATTTATGTACTTGATTAGGGTTTCAAAGTATATTTTCTTTATGAGGAAAATATTTTTTGCCCTCCAAACTATTAGGGTTTTTCGACTTTGCCACCTAAATTGTTTTTGGCGCACTTTACCTCCTGAAGTTCAAAGGTTTTGTATATAGCCTCCTGGGTCTCGTCGGCGGTGGAATATTCCACCGGAATCTTGTCACATGCCATGCACGTGAGGGCAAAATTGTCATTTCACTCAAATTATACTAATATTATTGCACTTTGTCATCTAAACTTTGCGAAATTGTTACTTTGCCATATGAACTTGGAGTGATCTACACTTTACCTCCTCAGTTAAAAAATATTAAAATTTTGTGTGTATACATTTATTTTATATATTGTTTAATTTTTTCACCAAAAATAAGAAAATTTTACTAATATTCATTTCAATAAAATATATTATCAATATATTAAAAAATATATATTTAATTTTCACCAAAAATAAGTAAATTTTACTAGTTAAATTTTTTTTTCAAGATATTAGAAATATATATAAAATAAATTTATTTTTAATATCTTGATTAAAAAAATTAACTAGTATTCATTTCAATAAAATATATTATGAATAAGATTATTATATATATATATGATTTTCTTGTAAAATTGTAGAATTGTAGTTTACTTTCTTGAGTTACTTTATTAGTTTATAAATTAAAAAATATAAAGTTAATGTTAATCCAATTTATCAAATTACAAAAAAAAAAAATATACATAATTATTTATCCATTTTCAGGTAAATGAAATAATATATGTAGACAAATATAAATTCTAATATATTAGAATGAATTTTCATAATTCAAATATAATAGGTAGTAATAAGTTTGAAACATACTATTAAAAACCCTATACTATATTATAAAAGTAGAAATAATGCATTTCATTATATTTGCAATTCTTTTATATAAAAACTATTAAATTAAATAAGTTAAAAAGGAAGAGATTACAAAATAATTGTATTGATAATATATTATATTGAAATGAATACTAGTAAAATTTACTTATTTTTGGTGAAAAACTTAAACAATATATAAAATAAATGTATACACATAAATTTTTAATATTTTTTTCACTGAGGAGGTAAAGTGTAAATCACTCCAAGTTCATATGGCAAAGTAACAATTTCGCAAAGTTTAGATGATTAAGTTCAATAATATTAGTATAATATGACAATTCTGCCCTCACGTGCATGGCATTGACAAGATTCCGGCGAAATATTCCGCCACCGACGAGACCCAGGAGGCTATATACAAAACCCTTGAACTTCAGGAGGTAAAGTGCGCCAAAAAAAAGTTTAGGTAGCAAAGTCGAAAAACCCTAATAGTTTGGAGGGCAAAAAACATTTTCCTCTTTTCTTTATTTTGCTCGAAAGAAATTAATGCTTTTATAGTGTATAAATACTTCTTCAGAATTTGAGTCATTTAATTTGGAAATTATACATAATAATTAGTGAAAATCATAAAACAATGTTACAGTTTAATATTTTATTTTTTATACATGTACTAAAGAATAGTATAAACACCTATGGAATCTTAGTGTACCCCTAAACTATACGCGATCTAGGATATCACTCATTAAAGTAGTTTTTTTCTATTTAACCTTTTTTATATAACCCTCTAAACTTTACGAAAATTTCTATAGTCTCATCTCTCCCTCCTCGCCGGCAAATCTGAAAGAAATATTATACAGACGTGGTTAAAGAAATGGGACCGTAGAAATTTTTGTGTAGTTTAAGGAATAAGTAGAAACAGAAATAGTTTAGTGGATGATGTGAAAAATCGCGCATAGTTGGAGGTATAGTACAATTTCCTCATTTATTTTTGGTTAAATATTTACTATGTTATATTCTCAAGTAATTGGACAGTGGTCAAGTAGTTAAAGACTGTCAAGTCATGATAGAGATCTGGGATTCGATTCCGGTCACTTTTCTCATCCCATAATTTGTACTCATATAAAAAATTATTCAAACTTCAGACATTTGGTTTTAAGAATCCGCCCTGCACCACTATGCAATCATGAGAGGGCTAATATTGTAGCCATTTTTGTGCAGTGCTTTTTGATTGATGATAAAACACTAGAAACCACTGGAATTTATGATACATGAGAGATGTTGAGTTGCGAAGGCTATAAGAATTTGCGAACGCTTGAGATGTTGATTTGTGAATGCATCACCATGGTTTTTGTAATAAAATTTTAGCATCAATATTTATTATATCGTGAATGTGCGTCTTGAAACATAAATGTTGAGTTGTGAATATGTTCGGTGGTTTTTTGTAATCGAAATGCTATAATACTATATTGTGAACTTTACAAAAATCATCTGATATAAATTTTTTATAAACTTTACGGAAATTTCTACAGTCTCATCTCTCCCTCCCCACCGCTATATTTGATAGAAATATTCTACTAGTGTTAAGGAATAAGTATAAACAAAAATAAATTAGCGGATGATGTAAAAAATCGCGCATAATTGAGGGTATTATAGCCATTTTTACTATGTTACATTCTCAAGTAATAATCAATCAAATTCCTTCACAGTATTTGCACTAAGATTAAGAAAAAAATATATTTAACCAGGTAGTAGTACATAGGTTATTAAATATTATAGCCATTTTTTATATATGTATATGTATAAATATATAAAATAGGAATTCATAGACATCATCTTGTGTGACATACTCAACCAAATGGTGTGGAAGTAAAGATTCGAACTTGAGAATCGGATAGTGGTCAAGTAGTTAAAGACTGACAAGTCAGACGAAAGATTTGGGGTTTGATTTCCATCACCTTGGCCATCCCAGGTTTTGTACTCATATAAAAAAAGATTCGAACTTCTTACATTTAGTTTTAAGAATCCGCCCTACACCACTATGCAATCATGAGAGGGCTAATATTGTAGCCATTTTTGTGCAGTGTTTTTCGATTGATGAAAAAACTACTAAAAACCACTAGAATTTATAATACTTGAGAGATGCTGAGTTGCGAAGGTTATAATAATTTGCAAATACTTGAGATACTAATTTGTGAATGCGTCACTATAATTTTTGTAATAGAATTGTAGCATCAATATTTATTATATCGTGAATGTGCGTCTTGAATCATAAATGTTGTGTTGCGAATGTGTTCAACGATTTTTGTAATCGAAATTTTATAATACTATATTGTGAAAGCGCGTCTTGGGTTTTTGTAATCAAATTACTATAATATCAACATTTACTATATGAAAAAGTTTTGAGCACGTGATTTTTTCGTGTTTCGATTTAATAAATAACATTATTTTCATAAATAAAAATATCTATTTCTACAATTATCAATAATATTCGAATTACGGGAATCATAAAGTGGTTTAGTGGGTAAGACTTTCTAGTCTCTTCCCCATACCATATGTATGGTGTTCTATTCTCACCACTCCCTCTCCTTCTAAGATATTTACTGAAAAACCAACTCATACTTAAAAAAATTTGCAATTGTACTTGGTCATCTTTATAAATATCTTTATTTAATTTAAAAATTAAAACTTAGAAAATCTCTTTCTACAAACCCTAGGATTAAGTATCAATACTCAATAATTGAAAATTTACAGATTGTTCTAATGAAAGCTAACCAAAATATAAGTAGAATATTCCCTCAAAAAAAATTATAAGTAGAATAAAATAACATACATTTCTACGAAAAAATAACATTGATACCCATCTATATATAACCGACTTGAAAAGAAAAATAATATTTAAATATATGTGCTATGCTCTTTCACACACTCAGTTTGCTATTTAAGTGTAAACCGAATTAAAATAAATGACTCTTCCTTGGATAAAATTCATAATACTTATGGCAAATATTTCCCAACAGATCAAACTGTAAAGAAAATCGAAAGAAAATTTCTTCAATAAATATCTTTATTTTTAACTCAAAACAGTAAAGATTTGAATAAGTATTTACTACTTTCTGACGATAGCTTTTCTGCCTTTATTCTGAAATTTCTTTAGTGTACATCAATTTTTTTTGAATTTTTTTGTCCTTCTTTAGAACCTCGTAGTCCGTAGACCCGATAGGGGTAGTAAGGACATTTTACACACACCCACCACCTTCTTTTTGTGTGTTGTTGGCGCAAATTTTCTGCAACATTCAATACCATTTTGCACACCATAGTTTTGTGGGATTATCTCTCCCATTCATCTCCATTTATTCTCTGGGAAAATCTGAAACGTCCACTGCGCAACATATATCGTCTTCTTCTCATCGTCCAGTACATTTATAGCCCCAAAACCTCTACTTCTTTTGTGCTTGTGATCGTTTTTTCCTTCAGAGGGTAACTGAACTTACGGAAGTTCGCCTGAAATCTGAAGTAAAGCTTCACATTCTTTATTTTCCTTAGATTAACGGTGTAAATCATTAGATTTTGAGTGAAAATACTAATTTTAAGTATTTATACTGTACTAAAATGTGGTTTACTTGCTAATGGGCATGCTATTTCGTGTGATCGTGGAGCTACAGCGTAACGTTGCTTATTTTTTTTTAAGTGTATTTTTGTTTGGTTTTATTTCGTGGGTTGACTGCATGTTCCTGGGGAGATGGGTTTTATAATTTGCTTCGTGGGCTTCAGATGTTAAAAATCTTATATACAACTTCGAAACTCATGAGAGGAGCAGAAATCGACATTGCACCAAGGGTTCAATGATAAGTGAAGTAAAGATTATTGGTTTTTGATGTGTCAGATTCAATTTTTCTTTCTCGTTTTTTTTTTGTTGTTATTTTCACTTTATACACGGGCATTTAAGTTCCTTTTTGTTCAACTTCGTGTTCGTACTGCCTAACTTGTGATCTCTTTCCCCTCTGTTTTCTTTCTTCCTCTGTTTTTCCTTTTTTTTTCTTCATTATTTTGTCCCTCTCATTTTGTGCTTGTGATCTTTTTTTTTTTTTTTTTCCCTCAGAGGGTCACTGAACGTATACGGAAGTTCGCCTGAAATCTGAGGTAAAGTTTCACGTTCTTTATTTTCCTTTTGCCCCCTTTGATTAACGGTGTAATCTTTACAGTTTTAGTGAAAATACTAATTTTAAGTACTTATACTGTACTAATATGTGGTTTACTTGCTAATGCACATGCTATTTTGTGTGATCGTGGAGCCACAGGGAAACATTGCTTCATTTTTTTTAAGTGTATTTTTGTTAGTTTTATTTGTTGCCCAAAGGGTTCAATGATAAGTAAGTCAAGATTGTTGG
This sequence comes from Rehmannia glutinosa, assembly GCA_016081115.2. NCBI lineage: Eukaryota > Viridiplantae > Streptophyta > Magnoliopsida > Lamiales > Orobanchaceae > Rehmannia > Rehmannia glutinosa. Next base: position 162,686 of record JABTTQ020001067.1, on the reverse strand, counting down.
TTCTTGATGTGTCAGATTTAATTTTTTTTTAATGTTCATTTCATACACTAGGCATTTAAGTTCATTTTTGTCCAACTTCGTGTTCGTACTACTTAACCGGTGATCCCTTTCCCATATGTTTCCTTTCTCCTTTTTTCGTTTTTTAGGCCTTTTTTTTTGTCCATCTCATTGTCTTGTGCTTGTGATTGTGTTTTTCTTCAGAGGGTCACTGATCGTACGGAAATTCGCCTGAAATCTGAGGTAAAGTTTCACATTCTTTATTTTCCTTTTTTTTCTTCTTTGATTGACAGTGTAACTCTTTAGAGTTTTAGTGACAATACTAAGTTTAAGTGCTTATATTGTACTAGTATGTGGTTTACTTGCTAATGCGCATGCTATTTTGTGTGATGGTGATGCCACACCACAATGTGACTTATTTTTTTTTCAGTGTATTTTTGTTAGTTTTATTTCATGGCTAGATTGCATGTTCCTGGGGAGATGGGTTTTATGGTTTCTCCATGGGCTTCAGATGTTAAAAAATTTTATGCACAAGGGTTTAATGATAAGTGAAGTAAAGTTTGTTGGTTCCTGATGTATCCTATTCAATTTTTTTTTTTGTTATTTTCACTTTATACACTCATTTTAGGGCATTTAAGTTCATTTTTGTCCAACTTCGTGTTCGTATTGCTTAACCTGTGATCTCTTTCCCCTCTGTTTTCTTGCTTTTCTTTTTTTTTCATTTTTTTTTCTCGTTACAGTGCCAAATGTTGCATTTTATCTGGCCTATTCGTTACTCTTTTGACAATCTAACAGCTTGTTATGCTGCAATTCTTGTACAATTTTAAATGTAGGTTGTATGTAGTCTGTTGAACTTCTTTAACCGTCAAATGATTTATAGTTTAATTTGAGATTTATGGTTTTCTGGTGTCTAATTCTTACACTTTCACTTGGATTTGATTGGGCGAGGGTAGCGCAATCTTTAGCTTGTGGCCATTAATGGTGATGCTTATTGGCTTTTTAAAGTTTCTGTGGAACTTTTTCATCTATTCCCATAACTTACTGAATGTTTGGAATCTTTTGAGTTCATTTTTCCAAGCCTAGATCTGGCTTTGCTCTTCTCTGATTTGTTGATATATAATCATAAATATAGTCATTTGAGCTCTTGGATCAGAAATTCATTGTAAAAGATCTTCCCATTTGTGATTTTTTTTTGCTTCTGTTTGACTTTCGTGATTGTTTTCGTTTTTCTTTCCAGCGGAAGCCAAAAGGATTAATATGGATACGATGTTGCTTATTACTTTATTTGTTCTATAGCTTTGGTTGTAAGATCTATGTTCAGTTGTAGTATATTTTCTCATCTTTGTTGCATTTGTAGATGGGGCAGGGGAAGAAAAATAAAACTTTTCCAATGAAGAAAATTGATGTCTCCTGGACAGTCAACTCAAGCCCAACAGCAAGAAACTTGCCAAAGAATGAACTTGGGGCTGTTATATTCGGATGCAAGCATCACACGTACTCGGAATGCTTAAATAAGCAGATTTTTGGTTCGCTCTCTACTTCGCAAATATATTGTACTTTTTGTCTGGTTAAGGGATCTATTTTAGAGTTATTGACTTGTGATATTTTCTTGGCATCTTGAGCAGGATTGCCAGCTGCACATTATTCATATGTGAAGAATGTCACCCCTGGCCTTACATTGTTTCTTTTCAACTATAGTGATCGGAAGCTTTATGGTGTCTTTGAAGCTGTGTCCTCTGGGCAGATGAATATGGATCAATATGCGTGGATCACTTGCGAGGGTGCTGAGGTTACACCATATGCCGCACAGGTAAGCTGATAACCACTCACTCAACTCTTTCATTTACTTTGTGTATACATTGTTTGGTGATTTTGGAGATGGGGGCGCATCAAAATGGTGAAAAATGTGTGATACGTACTTCATGCTCATTGGTTGTTGTATGTTTGGATAGTCGATGATTTTAATGAAAAAGTATATTCACTTGCAGAATGTTCTTCTCTTTCAGGTACGGGTGGATTTTCGAAGGAAATGCCGGCCTTTGCTTGAAGAAGAATTCAAACCGATAATAGCAAAAAATTACTACGCTGAAAGGCTTTTTTGGTTTGAGCTTGACAAAGAACAAACGAGTAGATTGGTCAAGCTATTCTTATCATCACCATTGCCAGAAAAGATGCCTCGTCCACCAAAGGCAGCTAAATGGAATAACATGTTCGATGTTTTGTCCAGCTCTGATGTAAATGTGGCTGCAGATGATGAAGAGTTTAACAATCAAGACTCAGAAGAAGATCCTGGAATGGCGGAGATGAAATTGGAAGAGAATGAGCAGTCATCTGCCTCAGTCCTTTTTAATAGAGATGCTTTTGCTCGGGAGAAGAAGTGGACTGAATTGTTCAAAACTTCTTCATCTTCTCATACAGTGAAGAACAGGGAAGATTTGGAATCTCATGAAGTGAGATCAAATTTATCAGTGCCAGATCGCTTTGATGCGGAGTGGAAATTTGATTCATATTCCGATGAAGTGAGCAAACTGCCTCTTGAAGCTTGTTCAGATGTAGCAAGTGTAGAGCGTGACGCAAATATAGTGGAATGTTGGGAAGTACTTGTGGACGATGATGGAAAAGAAATATATGAAAGTAATGCGTCGCTTTTGCAATATCATGACTGTGATAGGCTTGACTTGACAGACGCACCATCTTCAGAGAACGGGGCTTTTTTGATGGGAGAGGGTGGGGAATTGGAACCCTTTGAATTTGAGTCTGTGGTAGCTAAGGCACCTGAAGAAGCTTCAATCAATTCCAAGGAAAATGTACACACTTTTGTGGCCAATGATGCAAAAGAGATATATGAAAATAAGGTGTCATTTTTGCAACATCATGAGCTAGAATGTGTTAGGCCTGATTTGACAGACGTGCCATCTTCAGAGAACGGGACTTTTTTGGATCGAGAGGGTGTTGAGTTGAAATCCTTGGAATTTCAGTCTGTGGTAACTAAGGCAGCTGAAGTAGCTTTAATTAGTACCAAGGAAAACGTAAGATCTGGCAATGTTTTGGCACCTATAGAAAAATGCGAGAGAAAACAAAACCAGTCTAACTTGACAGATAGGGCCTATCTAGAGAATAGCAATTCTATGTCTGAAGGGGTGCTTACGGATATACAGTCTTCTGATTTTGAGTCTGTGATCATTAAGGTATCTTGAGCTCTCTGTCAAACTTAGAAATATCTAACATTTCCATTCACATACTGCCACAGTTTTCTTTCTCTCATTTACCTTGTTCCTCTTGAATTTTTTTGGCATATACTGTGAAGTTGATGCAAGAAATTGAAGGGTTGAAGATCTCCCAATTAAAACAAAGGCTAAAAACTGATTCCCTGGAGTATGAGTTGGTATGGATTCTTCCTTGCTGTGTAATGTTATTGAATCCTTTCCAATTTCTTAATTCTAGGCTTTCTTGGTAGTGCTCATGAGATTCTGAACCAACTATTGTTTTTTAACTTGTATGGCAAAGTATGAAATTACATTTTATGCAAAACCCTACCGGACTATGCAGATATGGAAGTTGTTATTTATGATAGAAGTTCAAGTTCCATAATTGGATGTATGTAGTTTTATCAGAGCACTGGTTTAGGAGGAGGGTTCTCAAATATGTTACATTTTTTGTGTTCTCATTAATAGTTGTCCATTTACTTTCCTCGCTGAGTCCTTTTATGCATATGTTTAAGTTTGTGCTCAGTTTAATGTTATGCATAAACGATCATTATATATCAAAGCTCTTGGCGATGAACCCCTTATAGCTGATTGTCTCATTGATAGTGCTTCTCCAGCTGTGTCAGGTTTTTTTTTTTCTTTGTTGGTTGTTTCACTTAGTTTTGTTCAAGTATCTGAAACTTTTCATTGTCCTGGAGTAGTCATGTCAATGTCTTGCATTCTGCCACATTGTAGGAGCACATCATCTTAATTCCCTTTTTGCTTAAAAACTATGGAACTCAAAAGAACTTTTTGAATAATATCATTTTTTTCCCTTTAAGATTTGTATTAGTGATGCTGTGATGCTAGCTTTAATCCAACTTGAAAATGTCTGTTCTTAAATGGGCTTTGTACTATTGTTGTGGTTATTTTAGTTGTTTTTTAGCCATATAGCCAATTTTATGCATCATTGGTTTGACCAACATTCTTTAGCACATGTTGCTAGCATTTGGGTTTCGAAAGCTTGTAGTAGCTTTTTTGCATTTCTATCTTTTATTCTTATAATTGAAATGTAACTTGAACATTGAGAAGGATGTCATGCTTAGCTTTTTAAAGAAAGAAGAGTAAAACTTGATCCAATGCTTCTAGTTATCTTGTGCGTTTGCTCGTCCATTTTTTTGTTTGATTTTTTATTGATATTCTGGTGGCTTAAAACTTAATGTGTAGGTCCACTCCAAACTAGAAATTGACCAATTGAAGAAGCGGTGCCATAAATTGGAATCCAAGCCTTCCTCTTCCAGTGATCATTACAGTGTAGAGGATTGTGAATCCTCGTCTGAGGAATCTGTATTAATTGTTGGGGGATCTAATGGAAACTCATGGCTTCCAGATTTGAGTTTGTATTCTCCATTGCAAGACTCTGTTGTTTCACTTTGCCCAATGACCTTTTCACGGTCATATGCCTCTGTAGCCAAGTTGAATGGTGAGCTTTACGTTTTTGGCGGCGTTCTAGATGGTGTATGGTATGACACAGGTATAATTTTTATCACCCAGTTTCTATGCCGTTTGATTTTTTAAATAATTTCAGTCTGGTAAATCAAATTGTTAAACCTTCTTGTTGATAGTTGAATCATACAACCCAATTATCAATCAATGGACCCAGAGGCCTTATTTGAATCAAAGAAAAGGAAGTATGGCGGGAGCATCCGTGCATGAGAAAATTTTTGCAATCGGTGGCGGAAATGGAGTTGACTGTTTCTCAGAGGTGGAATTCCTTGATCTAAACATTGGAAGTTGGATGTTCACTCAATCTATGCTTGTAAAGGTATGTCAAGTTTTTCTATTATCTTCAGCGTATAATATATTCTAAAAGATTTGTAGTCCCTAGCGTAGTTGTTATATCCGTTCATTCCATCATGAAATTAGCGTGTGCAATGTAGATTGTCTTGAACAATTCAAATCAACTTAAGCATAAAGTTAGTTTATCTTATCTAGCTATTACCTCTTTCCTATATGAATTATAATTTATATGTACAACCTGTTTTTTCCTCGTGTTAATGTATACAAATTTATTATGGACTTTGAAAATGTCATGTTCTGTTTTATTTGGACTTAAACAGGATGACATGCTTGATTTGGTCAGATGCAGAAAACGTGATTAATTTCTTTTAAGTATTTCATTCATACTTCTAAAGAATGGAAAGGTTCAACGGGGACATGAAATCCTAACTTTTGTTAAGTTTATTTGGTATGAAGCATGATGCTTGTGTAATCTTATGTTGTACTGTTTAACTAATATTTGAACATGCATATGCAAGTTATTTAATGATTCTCAACTTCTCCAAAGAATAGTGCAAGTGTCCATTGTGTTTTTTTCTAAACAGAAAATATTTTGCCCTTTAACTTGATCAGCTTGAGCATGAGTAGAAAGGTAGCGACATTTGTTATTTATTTTTGTTCAAGGAGAACGCATTTTGGAACAATGTATCATATGTATGCATTAGGAGGAAAATATATTGCAAAATGTAATATTTTACCAAACCCAAACAAAAATAGAAATGGAACAAAAAAGGACGGATTAAGAATCACCAAGTTGGTAATATCAAAGTTAATCATCAGTTCAAATACTGAGATAAATTAACTTGAGCAGTTTTTATTATGACCCCAAACTTTTCATCCATTCTTTTGACCGTTTTTTCTTATTCTATATAGTCCTTTCGGTAATGGAATAAACTGAATCAGAAGCATCCTCATGCTTGTTTAAAATCTCTTATTGACTATATGGTGTTTTCTCTCGGCAGCGTAATGCTCCTGCTGCAGCAGATATGAATGGTGCAGTCTATGTTGCTGGTGGCTATGATGGAAAAGAGTACTTGAGGTAGGATGTATTATACTATATTTCCTTTTCTATTTCTCACTGTTTACCACTTCTCCACATGTTTTGTTTGAGGGAGTGAGTTTAATTTCTTGTTTCTTATAAAAACTTCTTTTGTGTAATTTATACACATGTAAGAATAGTGATGAAATATGGCATTTGTGAGTTGTTCCACATTGATTAATTAGAAAAAGAGAGTCTATCTTATAAGCCTAGTGAACTACTCTTCCTATCACCAATTGGTTTTAAGATGAAACCTTATTTGGTGGGCTAGTGCTTCCCCTACGTATTGGGTATGCTTCAAGTGTGTGGGCCGTACAAGTCCTCCGAATTTAACAAATAGTAATATGCATACACAGCCCTATACTATCTTATAAAACATTAAAAAAAAAAATATCCATCCCTATTAATTAGTCAAACTTGTAAGTGTTAAAATTGTGGGATTTCATTATTTGATCTGCAATTTCAAGGATTGATTTGTGCTTTTTTGAGTTGCACCATGCAACTTATCTTGAATAACTGATTGACTAAGAAACGTAATTGATTCCGAAGTAATTATTATTTGTGAATTTCTTTTCAACATTAGATGCTTACAAGATTTCTTCCAGAAACATTATTTCCTTTTTCTATTTTGAGATGGACGAAACATTTATGTAAACATTGTCACGCTAATCATATATATATTGCACTTTAAAATTGATTATAGCCATTTATCTGATAACCTCTACCTTAATTGTTGCTATCATGTGGTCATCCAGTTTGTTGGTTCAGATCTGTAGAAGGTTGGGTATCAGCTAAACTGGTCCCTCTTGTGGTTATGGCTCTTTCAGTTTCAAAGAACTAATATCAGAAGTTGGTCATTGTATTTCTTGCCCTGATTAAGCAATCATGCCAAACACAAGGCTCCATATTTTGGCATGCACTTTGTCTTATGTAGACTAATTTATCACAATGGGTAGAACTTTTTATGTTTAGCCCTCATTTAACTCTCATGCGCAGCTCAAGGCTCATTTTTTTATTGTATCCAAATGACCACTATTTTTACCGCGTCATTTTTAGCAATGCAAGGATAGAACAGTTTTATTGTTTAGGGGGAAGGGTGGTGGACAAGTGGTTGAAACCTTTTATTGTTTGACCTGGTTATTAAGAAAAAAAAGAAGGTGCTTGCAGGGGCGTATCCTCCCCTTAGCCATGGGGGGCTTTAGCCCCCCCAATTTTTTTGAAAATTCAATATTTTCTATGTGTAATTTATTTTAAAATATTAATTTTTAGTACTAAATATTTATTTTTTTATTGATTTAGCCCCCCCAAAATTATTTAGCCCCCCCAAAACTACACGTCTAGCTCCGCCCCTGGGTGCTTGCATAGTTGCATGCAAGAGAATCTATATGTATCGTTCTGGTCTAGCAATTTTGAGTTTGTCAAGACCTACGATAATGTTGTTTTCAGAGGATATCTAGTTCTTGATAGTACAATTTTACCTCCTAGCCAGTGGGCACTGTGTTCCCTGGATTGAGTTTATCTTATATTTAATATATATATATATATATAGATAGATAGATACATGCCTATATTTTGAATTAGCATTTTATATCAAGAAATGACCGTGTAATTAGGACAAGATATATAAGCTTCCAAATCTGCTAAAAACATGAAACAAACTTTGCCAATGGTCTTTTCTCTCTCTGATTTTGTCTCTGTTTTTAATTCTGTGCAGATCTGTCGAAAGATTTGATCCTAGAACACATGCATGGACTAGCCTTGCTAATATGCACTCAAAGAGAGGATGCCATTCCTTGGTTCCATTTAAAGATAAATTGTAAGTCAAAGTTTCTATTTAAGCTTCAACAAGATATGCATTCCACTTTCATTTTTAATATGGGTACTTTTAGTGGTCTCTACTTCTGTGGATTGATGCTTTTGAATTTTTCTTCTTTTTTTTTTTACTTCTTCTTTTACTAGTACAGTACTTGAGCTGTGGCTTTCATTGCAGATATGCATTAGGCGGTTATGATGGAGAAAAAATGGTGTCGACAGTCGAGGTTTTTGATCCCCGTGTTGGTTTGTGGATGATGGATGAACCAATGACAGTTTCCAGGGGATACTTTGGGTCATTTGTCTGTGGCGGAAAAATATATGTAATTGGTGGTATGAAAGATGGAGAAGTTTTAGATGTGGTAAGTGACTTTATGCACATCCATGTTCATGTTTGATTAATTTCTCCTCTGATTTTTTTCTCTTTTTGTGACCACGACAGATCGAATGCTACGAGGACGGTTGTGGATGGCAGATAACTGGAAATACAAGTCTTGGTAAACGATGTTTCTTTTCAGCTCTCGTCTTGTGAAAAATAGAAAGAAATTTCTGTACAGCCTGATGATGAATCTGTAATTTCTTTTGATGCTTCATTTTCAATGTCTTGCTGTGGGCATAAACCATCATCATATCACATTTTGAACTGAATACTCATATCAAAAAACATCACCATCTTTTGACTAGTTAACATCAAACTATTAATCCCTGCAATTTCCAGCTGCTTAATTTTTCCCATTCTGGATGTTAGATAATTTCAAAATTTATTTACATAAAAGTTGTAATGCAAATGTTTTGCCGCCCCGAAAAGGAAAACTGATTTTTGAGAACGTTTCAAATATGTATTTTTCCGTAAGGCACAGTTTTCTGGAGTCATTTGTGGTCATTGCTTACGGTCCAAAAATTTCCAACACTTGATATATATGTGCTACACCAGTGCACGTATATGACTAATTATGGAATTATTTGACATGCTACGTGTATATATGCATTGGGTGTAATGTGGATTGCGCCTCGTATTTGGATACAATGTCGTATATGATTAATTATTTCAATATTAGTTGGAATGGAATTATTAAACAATTCGAATTATACTCAAGTAGTGTTACTTGGAACCCTTCCTAAAAAACATACAATTGAAAGAAATTTTGAGGTTAGGTGTGTAATTTCTGTGATTGGGGTGTGATCGGATTGAGTTTGATAATGAAAAATTCAAGACTCGATTCAAACTTATTTATATTGTTAATTTGTCCCAATTGAGTTCTTGGAGGGGGTTTGGGCTTTAATCGGGATTCCTTGTCATCCTTAAGTGCATTTTCTTGAATTATATATTTTTTTGAACACCTAAAATAATACCAAATATGACAAGGAATCCCAATTTGGAGTGTACGTCAATATGTGAAGTTTATTACAAAATTTACTGAAAGTTGTTTCTGAAATTGGTCGATTCTTTTTTTTTTTTTTTTTGGAAAACAAATTGGTCGATTCTTTGAAATGTATAAAGGTAATTTTCTTTTCTATTTTATAATGACCGTGTTTGTACAAGTTACAATACTAGAAAAGTAAAAACTCACATTACTTAAACACTAAATGACATCATCAATTAGACATTGACATGTATTTAATCCCCTTAAAATAGAAGATGATACACTAAATGAAATAGAAAATCTTAATTGGTAGATGGGATCTTCTATTTCAAAATATTGTATAATCTCTTATTTCACAACACGAATGATTGACACGTTAGGTGGAATTTTATAAGACAAGTGATAACAATATAAAATCTCAATAATCAATTTTGGAATAAGAGATTTTAAAACACATAATTTAATTTAAACCATAGAAGATCACATTCGTGATACCATTTTTTTTGATAAAAATTTACTTAGAAAATTTTTCAGAAAAAAATCTCCTATAATCAATATGATTTTTTGTATTTTTCCATTGCTCTTATAGTTAAGCGACATAATGTATTGAAACTAAACTAAAATTGCTCTACTTATTCATCAAACCAATAAAGCTTATTTATTTCACCAACAATCAATTGTAACACACAAACTCCACACAATGTACACCAATCAATCAACAACTATCAACTAACACTCCAATCTTATGAACCCCATCCCCGGGGGCCCCAATTGCTATTGCCCTAGAGCTTTGTGGAAGAGGTGAATCGCGAGATGTGCTTTAATAAGTCAGGGTCCTGAGTTGTCATAGACTGAGTCACCACACAAGAAATCCTCATTCATCCTGTTACCAGGGGGGATTCGAACCTCCACACTGTGGGTACCAGCAAGCAGACAACACGCCATTCAGATCCTTTATTAGTTGAACTATACCCCGGGGGCTACTAACACCCCAATCTTCTAAACAAGAGTAAGATGAACAACTTCCCTAAACTCCAACTTCCTAGTCTCCGTATAAAAAGTCCTATGCTTATTAGGCCAATAAGTCACCCAAATCCACCCCTTAATCTCCCACTCCATAACCCCACCACCCCCCATGCAACCCCTATCCACCTTCCAACTCACACCCTCCCCATACTCATCCCCCGCAAATATCACTCCACCCTGCCTCGTGAACGGCCGGTTGGCGTTCGAGTACCGGTTCTTGAACCACGCCTTCGGGTGGAGCAACGCCAGCTTGGACGGCTTCGACGAGAAAACCTCTCGGCCGTCCACGCTGTCGTGCAGGAACCAGTTAAGGTTCGCGGTGTTGCCGTAGACGGATTGCTCGAACTTCCAGGGCTTTAGGCTGGTGGTGATGGTCTCGCCCGCGGAGAAATGGAGGCCGATTGCGGTCGGAGGGTCGAAAGAGGCTTCGATGCCCTTTTCGACGCCGATTTCCATGGGATGGTTCTCGGAGGACTTGGCGACGGAGATGCTTATGACGTTGGATTGGGTGGTGGGAGTGATTTGGAGGGAGATTCTTGAGGGGAAGTGCTTTTCGGATGTCCCCGCGCCGCGCTCGTTCATGAGTGTGTCCTTTAGGAGCTTGACTACATCACACCTGATCAATCGAAATATATTAAGGATATGATCAAAATTAAATATATAACCCAATATCAAATTAAATCAATTTTTTTAATATAGTAACTCATATACACGTGACAATCATCCGTATGGTGGAATAGGAGATGAAATACCATTCTGGAATAGAAGATTACATTTGCTTTCCTATGGGATCACCAGGAGGGGAACAAATTTTCATGTTCCATTTTTTAATTTGTGTTCCACTACATGTCCCAATACATTAAATGGTGGACATGTCTCTTGAGTTTTTAGATGTATAATATATACACATGTCCCGCATCCAGTGGAGTGAAAAATGAAATAATAACAAATTATTAAAAAAAACAAAAGCAAAACTAAAATAAACAAAACACTTGAAGTCGTGTATTAATACTCACAAAATAATGATATTTGTCAAATCTGTATATATCTTCTAGCAAGAAAAAATAAATAAACAGGAAGGAATCTTAATATGATACAATAAAAATAATAAACATTAAAAATTAAAAAGCATAAGAATTTGAGTTGGAAATAAATTACATGAAAATTACAGCAACCCTATTGTTAATGTTACCACTTAGGCGCTTAGCAATGAAACCTTGCTTGTTCGGGAAAAAAAACGTTACCAACGAAACCACTAACTTTTCAATATAACATATCAAATTCCAGCATCCAACAGTCAAAATTCGATTAATAATAGCACCCTTATTCTATTAACATGGTCCACAATTTCAATATGTAATAATAGTACTTCTACTAATATTCTTGTCAAGATTTAATTAGCTTTTCAAATTATATTTCAAACATCTTTTCGTAGGGACAAGTTGCGTGAGATCATACTACAACAAAATTATAGTTTATGGTAGAAATGATTTTGTCACTATATTTTATAGTTACCTAAATACCTACAAAAAAAAAATTATCTTTTTCCCAAAATTATACCAACAAATTACCCAAAAATTTATGGACATAAATACTGTAAATATTTTACCAACAATTTTAGATTCTACAGGTAAATATTTACCTATAATAATTTTACCTTCAACGATTTTACCTACAAGGTATCTTCATACTTAATATTGATTAATCATCAAATTAATATTGATTTACCTTATGTTATCCGTGTTCACCATGACATCAATCCACTTTTCCTGAACAATCACCCTATAATTCAGCTGGATTACACCCTCAAGCTGATGATAGTTAAGCGAAAAAAGCAAACGATCATCACGAATATTATTATTAGGACCACTAGACTTCTCAACATTCATGGCGATCACCGGACAGTACAACTGTACTTTCCACAGCCCAAACGTCGAAAACGAATACGAAAACAAAGGAGACGGCGTTTTAATCGGGACATTCGCGGCTTGGAGTTCCGAAATCCAGTTGGTGATCGCGAGATTCATCGATCGCATCCATTGCTCTTCGGTATTCGACCCTAGAAGCCTCATAAGTACCTTGGACACGCCTCTCGATTTCGGGCACGCGAACTGGTCCTTAAGGATGTCGAGGCACGAGGCGCGTAAATCCTTAGGCGCTTCGTAGATGCATATGATGAAAGTGAGGCTTAGGAATGAGAAGTTGAATATGTCTTTGAGGTTGTTTTGGGAATTATTGTATGTGTTTTTAAGAGAATATGGGCATTTGTATGAGGAGTATTTTAGGACATCATCTATGAAATTACCTAAGAGGATGTTATATGTCTCATGATCAATATCATGTTTGGACTTTAGTGGTATTTTCTTGGAGGTCCATAGAAAGATTGGGAGATTATAATCTGCAAAAATTGAGAGGGAAAAATAGGAGTTTTTAGAGGCGTTGATTGAGAGTTTGAGGGACGGTTGAGATTGGAATGAAGGGCATAGATTTATGGAGTTATTATTATTAGTGGAATGAAGGTTTTGATCAATCCAGGAGAACACATCTGGAAATGAAGAAAAAGCCATGGAGAAATTAAATTTCAATTTTTGTTTGTGTGAATTCAAATTTTAGTGCGAAGGGGTTTCATTATTTAAAGATGTATGTAAAGCAAAATATTCTGATCAAAGGTCAAAAAAGATAAAGTCATCAAGTGAAAATGTGCAAGGAAAGAAGATATATATTATAGTTGGAGGAATAAATAAAGTTGAGTAATTTGAGAAGCAAAAGGTTTGAGGATGCACCAATACTAACCGTGTGGGGTTGTAATTTCTTATGCAGCATTTCGATCCATTACCATCAATCATATGAATATTCATGTAAATATATATAGATAGATAGATAGATATCCATAAGCATTTTTGGAACGAATTATTTTGGAGCATGCTTCACAAATAAAGGGGGTTTTAATAGAATTATGACGAATGTATCATGTCATTTCGTTGTCATTTAATTTGTTTTTCTATACACGACGTTTATTTAATGTATTGGAACATCATAAGGAGAAAAAAAAAATAGAGCAGAGGATCCCACGTACATGCGTAAAGCACATTGAAAAAAATCGTTAGATCGATGCAATATTTTCTCTGAATTGGTTGCATTATTTTTTGGGTGAAATACAATAATACCCTTTGAACTTGATCTTAAATCTCATTTATCCACTCAACTTATTGAGGTAATACTAACTCCCTAAATCAACTTTAAATTAAATGTTTGGTCCTTACTAATATGAATTTGTATTCTTTTAGTCTATTTTGAATATTAATATACCAAATTTAGTGTTTAATTTTTTAATTAGAAAAGTATTTAAAACTATAATTTTTTAACACATAACATGTACCTTCTCAAATTTTGACTAATTATTGAGGACTGTACATAAGAAAAAAACCATATTAAACATGAAAACCATTATTTCGAGGTATGATATTTTTTTTACTTCATCAATAGATAATATTAAATTGTATTTATATATTGGTTCTCCAAATTATTTTAAAACTATTATTACAATGAAATCAATAAAATTCAATAACTAAAAGGAAAATACATGTAAACGTTTAAAATGAGCCTTTTGAATGCATAAATTAATGACATAATAGTCACATCATTTCTTGCAACCAATCGTAAGAGATTTAAAATATTCGTTTGCGGGATGATACATCAAAAAAACAAACGCATAAATAATGTGTATACAAATAAGTGTTTCAATATTTGTAATTTTTATTTATAATGATGTAGCTTGATTTCTTGAGATTTGTCTTGTAGAGATCTATACTATACATAGATATATTGTACATCTTATATATATATATTAAATTTATATAATTCGATATATATCACACATCACTCCATATGTAAGCCCGTTTAAAACTAGTTAAACATAACTTTATATAAATAAATGAAAAATTATATGCAAAGCAACTGGATAAGCTCTTTTGGAGATTCTTATATGGATTATGATTTATGAGGGGCTTCTTGATTTTTCCTCAAGTCTTTAACCAATCAGAACGGGTGCTTCGCCATAGGGCGTCCATAGTATAGCAGCCTATTGGTTCTCCAAATTATTCGTACATTATTATTCTGCCTAACTATGAAATGAAAAACTTAAAATACTCGAAAGCGCTTTAAGAATGCATAAATTAATACATAATAGACTCATTTCTTGCAAGTCAAGGTGGGGAATCATATTCTCACACCTATTTTATATATAGAGAAAGAGACAACCACATTCCACACACACATATATGACATGATACATGGGTGAATATGGGCTGCGGCCCAAAACTGCATACTTTGAATTTCGTATATAAAGTATAATATTTTTTTTTATTAATAATAGTAATCCAACCATATTTATTGATTAGTCTGCCCATCCGGTCCAACTCATTTATAGTTCTTTCTTTTAGTTTATGTAAGCCCATTTAAACAATTACTCAATACCCACGTCTCAAATTTGTAAATTATATTATTGATGAATTTTATGCTCTGAAGCTCAAATTGAGCAATTTCAAAAATATTGAAGAAAAAAATGTTCAAAATTTTATTGTATTGAAAAATTTCATTTTCTAGCTCACTCTATTATCAATTTACGGATTCGCCTTGTATGTACGTGAAATATTTACGAAATATGAGAAAACTTGAAGTAATTTGAGATGACTTGTGGATTTTATTTTTATCATAATAATTCAAAATAAGAGCTCAATTAACTAACATTGCAGCACATAATTATTCAAATAAGTTTAGTAAATTTATTGTTATGACTTAAAAAAAATTAGCTTCAAATTAATCGATAATCCAAACATACCCTTTGCCGCTATAGACTATAGTCGGACTTGGATTTGAAAACTACCTTTCGTTTGTGCTCATGCAACACTTTTAAAATTTTTGAGTCGAGAATTAATATTATCAAACAATATAGGGAATTACGCGCGCACGTAAGATATTAATGTGATAAGAGTTCTTTTCTTAGTCATTCTTACAATCTAATGCAATATAATCAAATTATAAAATAATTAAATACTACAATTTTAAATTATCGGAAGCTAATAAGTAATAAAACACTATTGCGTGACTTATGAAATTATTTATTAGCTTAATTTAGCTTGATAAAGTCTTTAACAAGGTAATAACTAGCTTTAAAAAGCAATTAAGATTCTCTATTTAATTTAGTGTTTCATCTTAATATCTGTCATGTCTAATTGATGATGTCATTTTTGTACACGTGTCATTGACACAATTAATAGGAATATAAGGTGAAACACTAAATGAAATAGCGAGGATCTTAATTGCCCATTTGCACTCGTGGATCACATCAAAAATTATGGGGAATAAGAGCGCATGATGTGGTATCTATTAATTTTTTCCAATGAAATTAAATTGTCAAATAATCATTTTACCAATTGTATTGATAAACAACTAATCGACAATGTATACATGGATGATAAACAACTAATACGTATAATTATATACTTTACATTTAGATAGGATTCAGACCCAAAATTAGTTACATGGATGATTTATTTAAAAATGAAAATCAATTCTGCACATGTAGATTGATTTTTAATATATGGGATAATTTTATATGATTCCGTAACTACTCGTCCATTTTTAATTCATATCCAAATCTATTATATATAATAAAAGAAAAAAAAACAAAATTGACACGTGTCATCATATTATTAATTTTGGATATTTGTCAACACTTCTCAAAAATTTAGTCGACAATTAATTTATCAAACAATGTAGGCAATTATATGTACAAAATTAAAGATAACAAATTTAATAAAAATTATAAAAGATAAAATATAAACCAAAAAATAAAGAATTTGCTCAACAATTAGTTTGAAAAAGTCTATGATAATAAAATCTTTTAAGTTTGTGATACTAAAATTTTATATTTGGATCCTTATCCCAAAAAAAAATATCTTTAGATAAATCCCGTTAAGATTCTCTCATATTTTATTCTAGTCCTTACACTATATACCGAATGCAATTGATGATGTGGAAACAAATATGATGTGGTATCTACTAATTTTTTCCGATTCAAATTAAAATAATCATTTTACTACTTGTAAAAGTTATTCAAAAAGAATCAACAATGTTAATTATGTTTTAAATTTAATAGAAAAAATCCCAAATTACCCTTATAACTATTCATAATAATGTCAAATTTTGTTTTCTTTCAAAACAACATTTATGATTAATTAATGGTATATTGGGTATTGTAATACATTTCTTAATATGTGTGTTTTTTCCTAAATAGACACTTATTGTGAATATGAGGAGGGAGTAGTACTTTTTCTCAAATCTTGCATGATTTATTTTGTTATGTTCAATTAAAAATGGATTTTAAAAAAAAGGTTCCAATAAAAATGCAAGTAAATTTAGTTTATTTTACTAAGAACATAAATCCATTCTAATGGTAATGGTCCTAATGGATATGATAGAATCATGGAAGTGGGTTGAGTACACTAAACATGAAATCCTCAAAGTAGATCATAAGCCCATAACTTCATTGGGCTACAAGTTTCATAGGTCAATTTAGATCCATATTCCAAGCCTATTTGGGGAAGCAACGTCCACGTCATTAAAACCAGCTGACAAGAAAATTATTACCTTACCGTTGATCTCATTTATCGACGGCTGGCAAACAACCTCACAAAGTCACCTGGATCGTCATCCCAGCCGTCCATCAACCCCAAAAACTGAAAAAATTCCGCCAAAACTATGCCCCCAAAAATTCAAACAACAGCAAAATAAATCAGATCTAGCATCTCTATATAACCAAGAAACTCGCCCCCATTTTCACCACTCACAATCAATAACCACTTCAAATTTCATTTCTTCAGCTTGTTAGCCGATTCCTGCAGTGAAAATGTCGGGTCGTGGAAAGGGAGGCAAGGGTCTGGGCAAGGGAGGAGCAAAACGACACCGTAAGGTGCTCCGTGACAACATCCAGGGTATTACAAAGCCGGCCATCCGGCGTCTGGCGAGGAGAGGTGGAGTCAAGAGAATCAGTGGCCTGATATACGAGGAGACCAGGGGGGTTCTCAAGATATTCCTAGAGAACGTCATCAGAGACGCCGTGACCTACACCGAGCACGCCAGGAGAAAGACGGTCACCGCCATGGATGTTGTCTATGCTTTGAAGAGGCAGGGCCGGACATTGTACGGCTTCGGCGGTTGATTTTTGTTTTTGTTTTGCTCTTTGTCATTTAGATTGTTGCTTCCAATCCTTGAAGCAGATGATGTTGGAAGTTTGTGGATCTGGGTTTTTGGTTGTGTAATTGGATGGTTTTATTAGTAAATTTGGGGTTGATTTATATCTCATTTCAATTAAGACTAATTAATTTAAATATATTTGTAACTCAATAATTGAATCGATTTCATTCCATCATCTTAAAATTCTCAAAAAAAGAAGAATCTAGCTGAAACTAAATGTAAAAAATATCAATTTTTTTTGAATTTATTGTCGGAAAAATGCAAAATAGCCAAATTAATTGCGGATATTATATTATACCTTTGTGTCGAAAAAGTGAAACTACTTAAAAATCCCCAATAAAGTTTATCCACGAAACGTATCCAGTTGGGCATCCGCATGTGTTCCACGTCAGAAAATCTGCAAAACAATAAATTTCAAGGCTTAAATAAGTTATTCCTATTGGATCTCGCCGTTGACGAAAATGATGTAGCAGACTAGCAGTTGCATTCAGCTTACGGTAAAAAATGGAGCCTCATATTTTAGCTGTTAAACCTTCGGGCTTCTATTTAATTCCCAGTAATTATGAAAATTGCATCAGTTGCCGCCGCCACCTCCGCATTCCCGTTAGCTGCCGCCGATTTCCCAAAGATCCAGGCGAGTCGCGTCAACCGAAGCGGCGAGATGTGCTTATTACTCCATTCCTCGCCGCCGGAGCTTATGCCTTCCGCTCGGCGGTGGCCAGGGCCGACGAGAAGCCGGCTTTGGAAGGTGAAGCACAAACCCCGCTACCACAGCAGCTGGCGGCAGTGAGCTCGCCGGATGAGGTGGATGCTGATCCGGCGGCGAAGGATGAGGTGATAAATTCGAGGATATATGACGCCACGGTGATAGGAGAGCCGATGGCGTTGGGGAAGGACAAGAGGAAGGTGTGGGAGAAGATGATGGATGCGCGGATTGTTTATTTAGGGGAGGCGGAGCAGGTTCCGGTTCGAGATGATAAAGAATTGGAGCTTGAGATTGTGAGAAATTTGACGAAGAAATGCGTGGAAGCTGAGCGGCCTATTTCTTTGGCGTTGGAAGCTTTTCCTTGTAACTTACAGGAACAGCTCAATCAGTATATGGATAAGAGGTTTGATTTCTCACTCTAAAAGCAGGCAATTATAAATTTTAGAACAATCAAGTGCACTGAATTTTTAGTGTGTTGTGTGGTTGATGTACAATGAAATACCGATGAGGAAAAACTGCTGTTCTTGTAGTATTTACTAGCTCTAATAGTAGATAATAGACTCAAACATTTTTATGTTAGACTAAATTGCACTTTGTACTGTGTGTTTGATATGCAATGGCTTTTTAAGCTTGTCCTTGTCGATTTCTGTTCCAACATAATCTTTTGTTTAATTCTGTGAGATACTTGGAGGGGATGAAGTATGTACTACTACACCTTTTTGTAATATTTGAATTAACATCTTAGAGAAACTTATACTAAGACTTATGGTTGCTAGTATGATATAGGCTTGTTGTCCGTTGATGTGTCATTCTTTTCTACACCCTTTGCCCCCCATGCTGGTGACATAACTTCATACTCTCCTCTAGGTTCTCTATATGCATAGCATTTGTACATCTTTTGCCTTGAAAAGTTATGACTTGTGGCAGGATTGATGGAGAGACTCTAAAATCCTTTGTAACACATTGGTCACCTCAGCGTTGGCAAGAGTATGAGCCTCTATTGACTTACTGCCATGATAATGAGATTCGGCTGATTGCATGTGGTGTGCCACTTGAGGTACTAACTGTTTCCTTATTATAAATGGACGTGATAATTTTCTTCTCTAGTATTAGTTAAAATCTATTGGAGGTTAGCATGATACACCTTGCACTTATAATCATATTTTGTAAACGAAAAAAAGAGGAGAGAAAAAAAGTCACAATCATAACCTTCAAGCATGCTAAAAAGTATTGGGGAGAACTAATCTAGCTATTAGCTAAAGGTCTTTGTGGTGAAACTATTTTTATGTAAAATGAAGTATGATAAATGACTTTACAGCTTGTACGAACCCCTAATTTTGAATTTATACAAATATTGCTTTTCAACACTATAACATTCATATCCTGAGCCAGAAACTAGATTGATAGAGCACTATCTTTAAAGAAAAAAAAAATTATATTATATAAAAAATAAAGAGTTGCTCTGTAAGTTCTCCTGGAGATTGTATCAATAAGACTGACTACCCTTCATGTGGAAATATCCTTTCTTCTGTTTATTGGGTAGTGTTTCAGAAATTTTGCTTTGTTGATCTTTATTTCTATAAGCTCCTCTATATCAAGAAAATTATTTGGGCTCCATATGTTAACTATGTAAATACTTATTGGACTTGATGTCGTTCTGATCTTATTGGTTGGATAGGTCCTACGAACTGTTCAAGCTGAAGGTGTTCGCGGACTTTCTAAGGTTGATCGTACAAAATATGCTCCTCCAGCTGGCTCAGGCTTCATCTCAGGATTCCCTTCTATCTCTAGGAGATCATCTATAGAGAAAAATATACCCAATCAATCTGCTCCTTATGGCCCAAAGTCATATCTGTCTATACAAGCAAGAGCCGTTGAGGATCATACAATGTCCCAGATCATCTTACAAGCTGTGATGGATGGTGGATCCGTTGGCATGGTAGTAGTAGTAACAGGTGCTAGCCATGTGGTATATGGGTCAAGAGGAACTGGGCTACCGGCAAGGGTTTCAAAGAAAATGCCAAAGAAAAATCAAGTGGTTATATTACTTGACCCTGAACGACAATACATACGAAGGGAGGGTGAGGTCCCTATTGCAGATTTCTTGTGGTATTCTGCTGCCAGAACTTGCAGTAGAAATTGCTTTGATCGTGCTGAAATTGCTCGAGTTATGAATGCAGCGGGCAGAAAGAGAGATGCCTTACCCCAGGTTAGTTCCTCAAACTGCTGCTCTAAGACCATTATTTTCTAATGCGTCCATATATGGTCGTCTTTTTCGGGTTTATTATTCAAAATATTGAATCTGCTGCTATCAAGTTTTTAATATATTTAGACAAGCTTTCACTTTTCTTTGTTTCCATTTTTTTATGTGTAATCATCACGACCACCTTAGTATAATAGCATAAGACAACTTAAAAGAGGTGTCCAGGTGCACCATGCATAGGAAGACTGCATGAAAGCTAGTCACTGACTCACATAGAACTTCAAAATTGAGGATTACAACTGAGAAGGGGCATTTTAATGTGTCTAACAAAAATGGTGTGGAAGGTGCAAACTTATTGTTACTATTAGGGAGATAGTTGATTGTCGTAGAGAATTAAACTGTCAATGATTTTGTAAGTCTTCATTTATTATCAGGGAAAAGGATAAGGTTTCTTGTGTCATTGATTGTGAAGTAACTCTTCATGGTATTTGCTGGTTTATGTCTTCCATGTTGTCTTGAGGGATCAATGGGTAACTAATTGAAGTTAATTGAACAAGGATGTGCTCTGTAAAGGAGACTGAAATACATAAGGATGTTTACTTTCAGAGACTTATGCCTCATTTCCTTTCTATTAATCCTAATTTCATCCAATGCACAGAAGTGCATTTGTGAGGACTGAGGAGAATAGGCAAACTGTTGTTTAACTAGTATCTTGACATTGTTGATTGTCAGAAAAATTAAAAAGTTCAGTTATTTCTCATGTTACAAGCCTATACAAGTCGGGCCACGATTTTTGTAAATATATGTCTCAACAAATTTATGTACTTGTCAGGACCTTCAGAATGGACTAGATCTTGGCCTGGTATCACCAGAAGTGCTTCAGAATTTTTTTGATCTGGAGCAATATCCTATTATCTCAGAGTTGACTAATCATTTCCAGGTACTGACTTTCATCTTTTGCTAGTTTAAATATAATGAAGGATAAGTGTTGCACGAATTTAATAATTATTCTTAATGCACAGGGTTTCAGAGAGAGATTATTGGCAGATCCAAAATTTCTACATAGATTAGCCATAGAAGAAACTATTTCAATTACAACTACTCTTTTAGCACAGTATGAAAGGCGTAAAGAGAATTTCTTTGAAGAGCTTGATTACGTAGTCACAGATACACTGAGGGGAATAGTTGTTGATTTTTTCACAGTTTGGCTTCCAGTCCCCACATTGTCATTCCTCACGAATGTTGATGACATTAATGCTCCTGGTGGCATGGAAGCATTAAAAGGTCTTTTGGGGTCCATCCCAGATAATGCGTTCCAGAAAAATCTTGCAGGGAAAGACTGGAACTTGAATCACAGAATTGCCTCAGTAATTGTTGGTGGTTTTAAACTGGCTGGTGTTGGATTCATTTCGAGCATTGGTGCCGTGGCGTCCTCCAATATACTGTATGCCATACGGAAGCTTCTTAATCCAAGCTTTGCTAGCAAGCAACGTAATAAACGCTCACCGATACTAAAAACTGCCCTTGTGTATGGATCCTTTCTTGGAACATCAGCTAATCTACGTTATCAGGTGAGTGAGCCTTTTTCGCCAAGCTAAATTTTCTTCTCTCTATTTAAGATTGTTTTTCTTATTTTAAAGAGCAAGTAAATATTTTGTTTTCCTGTAAAGATGAATGGGTAGTATGCCTTGCTGATGATAGCCATTTGTGATAGTTAACCACCACTGTTGCTTGGTAATTTTGATAAGACCTTGATATTAATTAATCTTTCTTAACTGTTCATGAAGATATTGAAAAGATGGGAGTTAATGAAACTTAGAGTTTGAAAGATTTTCTTCGTCCAGAATGAAATTCACATCATTTGTTTACTTGTTGCTCTTTGAGCAAATAATGAAAATAATGATTTCTTTTTTCACAGGTTATCGCAGGAATTGTAGAGCATAGGATTTCAGACCAGTTCTCTGACCAGACATTACTTGTAAATATCATATCTTTCGTCGCTCGAACAATCAACTCTTACTGGGGAACCCAGGTCAGAAACATATGCGCCTTTTCAAAACTGTTATAAATTTTGATAATCCTTTCATTTTAATGTTGCTTTTCTGTTTCAATTAGTCACAAGGAGCCTATTTTGTTTTTGATTGATATCTGTAAGGATACTCTATCCCACCCTTAATTTTCAGATTATTATGCATGGTAAATATAAGCACGAACATTGAATGCTATGAAAAAGATGTTCTTGTTCATTTCTTTCATTGAAGTCTCCGAGCGATAAGGTTAAAAAAGATGACGTTCATTAGGACTCTGGCATGGTTTCTTCTATAATGGTTATTATTCAGACTGAAATTTCTACTACATGTCCTGGCCTGTACAGGTCGAATGTTTTTAGAGGCTAAGCACATGAAATTCTAAATAAAGTCAAGACCGTTGCATGGCTCTAGTACTTTATCAAATTTGATTTCAAACAAAATGGCTGTGTTCTTTGTCTTCTCTCCTGCATAATAAGACCTTGATATTAATTAATCTTTCTTAACTTCTGCAGCAATGGATTGATCTGGCACGGTATACAGGACTGCAGGCTCGTAAGAGTGAAGAAGTTTGCGTTCAAACTCCAGATCCTTCAAATGGAGCCGCATTAGAAGGCAGCGTCATAGAAGATAACGAAATTGATGGAATGAACAAGCAATAGAATGATAACCTTGCCGTCACTACCTGTACCTTGGTATTATTAGATCTTTTTTTTTTTGTATAAATATATTGTGTTCTCTCAAACTTTGGTAAGCTTATAGTACAGAAGATAGAAAACAGAACCACACCGGAGAAATGTGTCATTATGGCTGCATGGTAAATAAAGTTCAAATATATAGATTGATTGGCCTTTCTTTCTCTCTCTTAGTTACTCGTATCTATCTCTTTGTTGTTTTGAAGACTTGCAGATATTTAACAGCTGACTTTTATGGTCTCATCTAAAAGATAAAGTTGAATATAATATCCATCATATTGTATTATCTCCAAGATTTAAATCTTCTTAAATATCAACTCTTTCAAAACCTGCTCCATGACAGGAATTTTGATTATGCATATTGATGACATATAATACAGAAATCTTCATTAACTAGACTACTATAACAATACAACTACATAACATAAAAAAATACAGCAAAATAACTTAAGGGTCCTTGTATCTATTTCAAATTACATCATCCAATGGTGATAAAAAGGAAAATGAGGAGAGCCAAAGCAATGAAAACATGTTCACTAGGCTGAACTGGTCATTGTGAGATGCAAATTGATTTAGCTCGGGTCCAGCTCCTCGTTCATCCTCTTAATCAGCTGTTCCTTAATTGTCTCAAATGCAAGTTCCAGGTTCCTCAGCTGTGTGTTATTCGTGTTAATCAGATTCGTGAACCCCAATAGATACAATATGATGCAAGTAGAGCCAAACCATACCTGTTGTTTGGCGAACCTATTATGGATAAACAAGCCACTGAAGAGATCAAAACTATCTCTGGATGTGCTTTCCTTCTGCGTATAGTCCTTCGTTAGCATGCTAATGGTCGCAGACTAAAATAAATTATAGGGGTAATTACAAAATTACCCCTGCGATTTAGTCTAATTACAAAAATCTCTAGTTATCTTTCAAAATTACAAATACCCCCTTTAAGGTGTTACAAATAGCCTTTGAGGTTTATATATGCCTAACAAATACCCCCTTCCTGACGGTGCAATTTGTAAATAGAAACAAACGATAAGGGAGTATTTATAATTTTGAAAGATAAATGAGCTTTTTTGTAATTATGCTAAACTTTAGGGGTAGTCCTAAATTATGAATATACAAGACTACAAAGTGAGAACATATGCATATCGATAGCATCATTAGTATGTGTGATTTTCTTACACACATTGGTAAGACAAACAAAGGACAGGGAAATGTAATATGAAATTTAACACCGAGTTTACCACTTCAATAAGCTTCTGAAATCCCTTCGTGTCTATGGGCGTTGGTTGGATTTCCATTTCTGCCAAGACCCTGTCCACGAGGACCACGACCAATTTCACACTATTGTTTAATTAACCTATGTTTTTAACTATTCTGCACCTGAATAATGGATGAAATCTTCTTAATAACCTGCCAATGGTGTGGGTGAGAAATTGACTTCTGGAAGATAATCGATCGTGCTCTTCGCAAGTCATCTCCATCATTTTGCAACCCTGTGTAGTGAAACACTATTACATTATCTGTGCCCACAAAAATCAGATTACATACATACCACTTAAATGTTGCAGGGCAGACTAGATGGGCAGATTAGCTGCTCTAATATCTGCATGTACCATATTAAACACATTTGTCATATGGGTTAATTATAAAAAATACCCTCAAGGTTCAGTTTAATTACAAAAAATCAGTTTTTTCTTTAAAAAATTACAAATGCTCCTTGATATTTGTTTCTATTTTCAAAGTTAAAAGGGAGTTTGTAATACCTCAAGAGGTATTTGTAATTTTTTAAAGAAAAAACTGATTTTTTGTAATTAGACTAAACGCGAGGGGTAATTTTTTTAATTTAACCCGTCATATTTCTCAATTCTGGGGCATAAGTTTTTCTCCTAGTGATGCATGAGTAAGAACCAAGAACACCAAATGCTCAAAATCTTGGGAAGATAAGATGTCATATAATTGATTTTCTTTCTTTCCAGGGATCTAATAACTAAAACCTAGAGATTTCTGAAAATTACAAGAATTCCCCTAAGGTTTGATTATATATTACATTTTACCACCTTCATAAGCAAAATATTACAGTTACCCCTTACATTTAATACAGAATCAAACCTTCGGGCCATTTTGTAATTTTAAAACTTCTCTGGATTTTCTTGTAATAATCGCAAACCTCAGGGGCAGTTTTTGTAATTACCCCTTCTTTCTATTATAATTATTCACTCACTGCTGATCCAAAAACATGAATTTTTGTCCTACCTCACTTGCAAAAATCTGCAAGAATCTTGAGCATATCGTTTCGTTCGTTATTCGAACTTTATCAAACATGAAACTAAGATCATTCCACCCATCTCTACCGCTTTCTGGCCCGAACATTGGATGTGTGCATAACACATCTGAATCTTGAGGCAATACCTTTTGAAAAATGATAATGAAAAAAAAAGGGCAACCATAAAAATCACTCACAAATGTAAATTGATCACCATAAAAACTTTAAGAGAAATTACAAAAAACAAAAAGGGATAATTACAAAAACACCCCTGTGATTTGGATTAATTACAAATAAACCCAGACACGTTTCAAAATTACAAAAAACTCCTTCAGAAAACTGTAATATTGTTGTAATTGTCAGGGTTTATTTTTTTTGAAATGTTTTTGAAAATCACTGTGAAAAATGTAAGATGGAATCAAACCTCAAGTGGTTTTTTGTAATTTTCAAAGAACTCTGGGTGTTTCTGTAATTAGCCCAAACCATAGGGGTGTTTTTGTAATTATCCCAAAAAAAGGGGGAAAAATCATATACTTGCAGCATAAGGTCTCTAGGGTATTCCTTCACAGAAAGCACATCAACAAAAAGTGCTGGTTGTTTCAAGCAATCCAACGGCAGTGATTTGATCACTTGTGACAGAGACAAGATTGATGTGCACATCAGTATAACATCGTTGTCGGATTCGAAAAATCCATTCATGTCTCTGTTTCATTCATATACACAAATTGCACTTAAAATATTTAGCTTTTATTACATATATCTGCATCTATATATAAAATATGGATTTTATAGATAGTTAAAAAGTGTACCTGAAAAATGAGATGCCCAATTGATTGCAGAGGTCTGTGTAATCTGATCTTGAAGTTGCCCTAATGAAATGCCCTTGTTTGATCATTGTTTTTACCAAGAATTGTGCAAAAGGGCCAAATCCGATTATGCCTATTTTCAGAGAATTATCTGAAGGGGAAGACATCGTTGACTTGTGGTTGGATAGTTTTGAGATCATTTGTTTGATATTCCATTTATATGTTGGAAGAAAATATAAATAAATAATCCTACAAATTTGGTTGGTAGGCTGATTTGTCTAGGGGATTGGCTACTTTTCACTTCACGAAATAGCATGTTTTCTTCCAGGAAATTGGGTTTTTGGGGTAATTAAGCTAAACCTTAGGAATAATTTTTGTAATCAACCATTTTTAGGTAATTAATCACCATTGACCTTCTAGAAAAAAAAACATTCTTGGACCTCTGTTTGGCTTTAGATTATACTAACTTAAATGTTCTCTTAAATGTTCTGGCATTTTGAGATTTAGTGCAAATTGCACGCAACCTGTTTGATGTATTTCCACAAACAGAAATCCATGCGATCTAATCTTCTTGCATTCCTTTTTTTTTTTAATAAAATCATCATAAAAGCAGAAGGAACCAGGATAGCTCCTGGTTGGTTTTACTTAGCTTTGTTCTATTACTTCTATACATTGTTATTCAAACTTTCCTGTACAAAGCAAACATTTACATCTATCTCTATCTACTAGGCAGTTCCAAATTCAGCAACTGGACTCAAATCATGTCCTGATTCATGACTAACCACAACTGCTTTCCTCATTCTTTTCATCAGCTTTTCACCCTGTACTAATCTCTGCTGTTGCACTACCAAAACCGACGTCGTGCTTCCAAAATCCTCCGACGACAGTAAATCGCCCACAATCCCGAGTTCCGGGCACTCACTCCAAGCCCCAAGCCCCATCAGTATATGAGAAAACGCCTGATGATTTCTTCCCACTATCACTAAATCAAAGCTTTTTTCTATCCCTCGTAGCGACGCCGCTAGCCCGACTCCGTCTTTCACAACTTGCTCTTGAAACTTAAAATTTGGTTTTCCATGTTGGCTTGGCGAACTTCGTCTATCAAGTTATTGTCCTGTTTTCTCTCTCTGGCCGAATCGCAGCCGTGGAGAAGATAACGGATTATCGTTAGTGTGACGTTGGTGTGGGACCCCATGCGGGCCCCATAACAGAGCGACTCAGCGTCGTCCGGACCACCAATGTAGATAACGCAACGCGTAGATGGATTGGTTGTTGTTAAGTATGGACATCGACCGGTTAGAACTCCCGGTCCACGAGAATCCCAACGGTGCACAGGCGCCTTGTCTAAAACTTTGATGTTCATGTTCTCATGCGGCCTTGTTAACCGTCCCGATGGACCCATCGATCTCCCAACGCTTGTGAAACGGCGGAGATCGACTATAGTGGCGTTACGATCCAACGCCACGCGGAGATGTCGTCGTGCACACCATTTGCAAAAAGCGAGATGGCGCCGAACGATTGGATGGTCACGCAGCTCTCGTTGCATAGTTTGAATCGCGCAGGCGTTGATGATGTGGCCTGATCGCGAGTTGTTGGGTTGTAACGTTCGGGTGGATTGGTGGGCGGCGAGCATGGGGTGGCTCGGCTCTAGCTCTTCCCGGGACGATCGCTATGACGGCAATAGGGCTCTCTTGTGTTGCGTTTGAAGCTTCGAGAAGGTTTATGATTGAAGGTACATTGTCTTGTTCTTGGATGCAGACAAGTATTCGGAGCTCAGAATCGCGCTTGGAGTGTTGAATAGTTCGTCGTTCAAGAGGAATGCGTTGTTTCGAAGGATCGTAGAGCAATTTGATCAGAGGGGTTATAATTGCTGTGACACCAACCAACCACTGAGCAAACACTCGTTAGAACAAACTCAAATGAGTTCTCAAGAACCTGTCTTCAAATGAGAATTACTCTGTTAGGGATAATTACAAAAAGTACCACTGATGTTTAGCCTAATTACAAAAATAACCCAGTTATCTTTCAAACTTATAAATACCCCATTGATATTTGTTCCTATTTCACAAATTGCACCATCAGGAGGTGACATTTGTTAAATAAACACAAACATCGAGGGGTATCAGTAATTATAAAAGATAATTGGAGTGTTTTGTAACAGACCATACTACAGTAATAAGAAAGGGAAATTAGTCGTACCCCCACCGTCCCTCCACAAATTGTACATTAGAAGTTCACAAATCCCTCTTGCATTCAAGATAAGTCCGATCACAACAAAGATCGTGAACGTATATATTCAAGAAGCGAGACGCAATCACTACAAAGACCGATCTTGATTAGGCAAGAAAATGTGATCGAAATGCCGTTATCCACAACGACCGTAGATCAATCTTGAAGATGTTAGTTTTTAGCCCACTAGTCGTAAGAAACGTCGGGTAGAGAAACTTCCCGATAGGCAAATCGAGTTTTGAGATCATCGGTGCGCCCAAAGGCGGTCCATCCGGCAATATGAAACCAAAGACCATCGGCCCGAACATAAAGTGCTGCCCGATCAACTCCGTATAGAATCCGTGATAAGAATACCAGCAAAACACAAGAACACATATTGATCCCCCAAAGGCTTTCCAGTAGGTATTCTTTTCAAAGCCTTGAGTATAACCGCCTAACGACGTACACCATAAAGACGACAAACAGAAACGCTGATGAGACCGCCATCAGTGACTCGCGTGGTTCGAACCTGGATTGCAGTACCGAGATTGTTGTCACTAGAAGTGTCATGCCGATTAAGTCACATAAGATGGCCGTTGAGCTTGCTATACGGCCTAGATCGCTGCTCGCCATTTTCAGCTCGATAAGGAGACAAGATACGTTTGAGAATGCGGTTAGGCACTGAGCTGCCGCGATAAATGGAAGCGCTGTTGCGGCGTGTCGTCCATTGCCACGTATGCTTTTAGGACGAAGGACAAGGAAACGGAAAACAAAAATGTCGTGAACATTGCTGAGATTCCTAGGACAAGGGCCTGTCTCCCAGGCGGAACATCATTTTAGTATCCGTTCTTACGCCTATCGCGAAAAGGAAGAACATAATACCAAAACGGCGGCTGTTTCTAATGTTAAGACGCTTCTAGCAGGAAATAGAGTGTCTCCCATGATGTCTCTATGTGCTAACAGTGAAGGGCCAAACAATATACCACCCTGTAGAAAAATATAACCATTTGTAATTAACCATTTTTCTAAACAAAAAATGCAATGAAATTGAAACATGCAGAAAAAAGTCTTACAAGAATTTGAGAAACGATAGAAGATTGTCCAAGAGGCTGGAGGCAAATATCAATCAGCATAGATGTAAAAGTGATTGCTGAAAGCTGAAGCAAAATAAGAGGAACAGAGAAATTTAAAGGATTTCTTTTTAACCAGATACCAAATGTTGCAATGTTATTTCTATATTGACACACAATATGTTTGTCCCCTGAAGATACTTCATTATCCATTACAGGTCCAGTAATTTCTTATTCTTTTGATTTTTTTTTTTTTTTTGGTTAGGTCTTATGGAATGATTTTTTCCATGAAAACATAATAAGTTCTTGAGAGTTCATTTTTTTGACACACACACACACATATACTCTCACTTTACACACTTGGGCACAATGAGAGGTTTCCCTTAAGTTTTGGTGGATTTGAGAAAGGTTGTTAAGGGCATATGGACTGTATAGCTTTGTTATATGGTATTATGAGGCATACATATTTTCCCTGTTTGGTTATTACTATGATAGTTTTGAGGATTATCTATATCTATATTTATAACTTACTAAAAATAAAACTTGAAAAGCAAACACTTCTATACTAAAAAAAAGAGGATAAAGAAGTGCACAACATTAATAAGTAAAAAAAAAAAGAGTTGTTGTACACCTATTTTGATGTGAATCGAACTATAGACCTATATTCTAAGCTAGCTTGAGAATCTTAACCACTATACCGCTATCCGATTCTCCGCACACCTACTTGTCACCCTCTCCAAAGAGGTAGGAAAAATGAAAAATAAATATTTATGTATAAACATTACCTTGTTAATTAATCAATTGAACCACTTAACCATCTATTTTCTTTTTAATTTTCTAA
This sequence comes from Rehmannia glutinosa, assembly GCA_016081115.2. NCBI lineage: Eukaryota > Viridiplantae > Streptophyta > Magnoliopsida > Lamiales > Orobanchaceae > Rehmannia > Rehmannia glutinosa. The sequence goes on along the minus strand of JABTTQ020001067.1, from coordinate 132,351 downwards.
TTAAAATTTAGTATTGCCAAAATAAAATATGATTTGGCTTTAGCAATAGTTTGAAGTTACATAGAGATTCTAAAATCCTTTTGTTGCAAGATGACATATAACTATATTTATATTAGCAATGATTTTAGAGTCTAAAGTAATTTCAGTTATCTTAACAATTATAAAGGTCCCCAAATGAGGCATGCAAGATTAGATACTTAGATACCCAAATAATACTTGGAGGCGCTCCTTTGTAAAAACTGGACAGTATTCTTCGAAAATTAATTCCACCATTTTTTTGAAATTTCCACAGAATAATATCATATATATCTAATTATTATTATTATTTTTTAAATTCAACAGGCAATTAGGTAAAAAAAAAATTCAAGACCAGTTGTGAACTCATTTATAACTTTATAAATTTAATCTAAATAGTTTGGGGAAAGATTAGGTGCAATTTGAACCACCACATTACCATCCTTATATAACATCACACCATGATCAGCACCAGATATGGCACACAAAACTGCTCCTTCCATAATGCAACAATTGGATATAAGCCCTCGAAATCAAATGGATCTTCTATTCTAAGATGTTGTTTCATCTCTTATTCCACCACACGGATAATTGCCACGTGTATAGAAGTTATTATATTAAAACCCCACAATTTAGGCTTGATTTATGCTCCAAATTTAATATAGTAACTTCTATACATGTGACAATCATCCGTATGATGGAATAGGAGATGAAACACCATCTTGGAATAGAAGATCTCATCCACTCGAAAATTCATAAAAAATTCAAACACTGCTATATTTTCGCTTTCAATGCTGCAGAATTACTTAAAGAGCCTTCACATTTTGGTGTTGCACCACCAAAACCGAGACAGGCGTACTAAGATCTGCCGCAGCAAGCATGTCTCCGACCGGACCAAGCTCCGGAAGATCATTCCACTCGCTAAGTCCCAACAACTGAGGCGTATCGTCTTTATGCCGACGTCCCACCATGATCAGATCGAACGCTTCTTCCATCGCATGAATAAGCAAAGCAGTTTCGGCCCCGTCCTTCACCCTCTCCTCACGGTACACGATATTCTCCTGATGCGCGCCCTGCATCCTCGTGTCCTTCAATATCTCCGCATCAAGCACCGCGTCCCATTGGCTATCGCCCGCGTAAATATCCCACGGGACGAATCGGACCACCGTCAAGTGGACACCTGGCGACAGCGCCATGCGTCTCCCGTAGGCTAATGCCTCCCGATCGTCCGTCCCTCCGAAGAACGCCACGCTCACATTGTACGTCGACGATGCATTACGCCGAATCTTGTGACGGTCGACAAGAATCGCGACCGAACAAGGGGCCATATCCAACACGTCGCAATTAATCGCCCTCAAGCTGCTGCTGTCCAATATCATTTTGCCCTGGTGATTCCATTTCCTGTGAAACGGAAGAAGTATTAAAGACGCCAATTTATTGAACGCGACCGTGCAAATATCGTGGTGCATGAACTTTGTTAGAGACATGGCCGTGAATTGCTGCACGGTGACGAAACCCAAGTACTGCTGTTCGAACATAAACAGAACCTCGATCATTTTTTGTGTTCGGGTCCCGCCTGATGATTTTTGGCCCAATTGGTGATCGATAAGTTGCGGGTGGGCCCGACCGGCAAGCTCGACGAGATGGAGCGCGTAGACCGCGAGTGGACTTTCTTTGCTGGGAAAAGAAGCTTCTAGAAGTTTTTTGGCAGCTAATACATCGTCTACACGATGGGCGCAAGAAAGCACACGCAGCTCAGAGTTAGGCGAAGTATGTTGAATGTCTCTTTTCTGATAGCCAGTGTACATTCTCGAATAATCGTACATTGACTTCACGACTAGATTTGCAGCAGCAGCTTGTATAAGAACTGATGTGGTAAGCATGGAAAAGGTTTCTCCATCAAATGTCTGTGACTCATCAGAAAACAAAAAAAACATTGTCAAAATTTGAGTCTACAGAGTGAAATGAATAATTCAAACCTATGGATACTGATTTTCTTGAAAAAAAAAACATATAAGACATGAATTTTTTTCAATTAATAACCTAAACTTTGCAACCTCCGATCAACCAGCCGGAATTGGAAGTATAAAACACGCAGAATTTAGGTTGTTAGTTGACAAAAAAATAATTTAGGTTGCCAAGTGTAAAAATACCCAACCTTTAGGGTTGGTTACAATTATTTTCTCTTATTAAAAATTAGGGAATATAAAAATGACAGGAACTTGTAGTATTCGTTAAGCACCTGGTTCACAGCATTATAGTAATAGAAAGACATCTGAACAACTCCTTGAGCACTCATGCAGAACGCAAGAGCAACAGCATCTTTTACGGGTACTTTACAAAAATATGCCGGAATAAAAATCGCAGCCAACTTCATTGCCAAACAAATGGCAAGGATCAGCCATACTACGGCAATGAATTTCAGATCATATAGCTCAACCAAATTTACATTCATCCCACAGTAAGTCACCAAAAGTGGTGCCAGCAATCCCGATATTAAGGTCTCCAATCGGTCCTCCAAAGTAGCCCCCAATGGTGGCCCATCCGGCACGGCCAAACCAAGTAAAAACGGACCGTACTGATAGTTAAGTCCCACATTGTCAGTGAGTAGGACCACAACTAAGACCAAAACAGACATTAAAATGATGTGAAACCTGCTAACCGGTTTTCCTTCCGGAGTCCTCTGAATGATCCATAAACAAAGTGGCCGCGCCACAAACAAGATGAATAAAATTAGACCGAGAGTTAAGAACGCAGAATGCATAATAAGAACTTTCGCAAAGCCCATTAGACCGATTCTCCCGTAAGAAATGATAGTGGCGGTGAGATTGCTAACTAAATCACTGATAAGTGCTGATGCCAGAGCAAGGCGGCCGAGCTCGGAGTTCATGATTTTCAAGTCCACGAGCATTGAAGCTATGACAGGAAAAGGGAATAAATTTTGAATACCCACTATGGTTTTGTAAGCCGGCCATCGATACCTATGTACTTTTTGCTGATTCAATATACTTATTATCAAGCCACCAGTAACTGGAACTGTGACAGAAAGAACTCCTATTGTCCATGCCTTGATACCAGTCCTCAGCACTGTTCTAGGATCCATCTTCACACCACTAAGGAATATGAAGAAAATGTAGCCGATTTTCGATAGTAAGTCCAAGTAGACATCTCCTTCTTGTGGGAACAATGTAGATTGAACGTCCGGAAACTGTCCAAGGATAGTTGGTCCAAGTATGATTCCAGCCTAGTTGAAACAAAGTCCAATGATTAAGGTACATATATTTTGCACATATAAGGGTGTCTTAGTTGAAGTGTTATGCAATTTATCCTTTATATGGATAATGTTTCGTAGTCAATTTGACACGCATTGATAAATTGATACTCCCAATCAACATTTAATTTTCTAGGTGGCAGGCACCTTCATGTCCATAAATAAATATAGATGTATTTCACCAAAATACATGCGATCCCCAATGAATTTATTCACCACAATAAACAAACAAAAAAAGAGAGAGAAACCAAAAACCCATCGAAAAACAGTTAAAATTTTGCCTTATTCAAGCATTTCATCAAACACACATATGCTCGCGGACTAGGACAACAATCTTCCACCCCAAAGCGGAAAAAAGAAAAACCCAACCAACCATTAATTCTCTAAGCAAAAAAAATACAAAAAAACATAAAAACAAAAAAGGAAAAATACCAGGATCTCAGAAACAATGCGAGGCAAATGGAAACGGCGGAGCAAGAGATGAATGGATTGGGTGAGGGTGAAAATGACAACCAATTGAAGCTGTAGGCGGGGCAAGACGAACTTGAGGAAATTTTCGGTGCCAGAGCCCCAAATGCCAGGGGAATGCAGTCCTATATCGATGTAGCAGAAATCATTCGTCACATTTCCGGGTAACTCTATTCGGGTATCCCTGATGGGTTCAACGATTGCGATTCCATCATCCATCGATCAAATTAGGAACCAATGAATTGAAGAAGACGAAAAGATTTGTGTTTTTTACATTTTGTTGAGGGAGGTTTATATGGGATTTTGATGATGATATGAGATTTTTCTTGGGATAATCTTGAAATGAATGGACCTTTGTCAGGTTCCCGCCGAGAAATGTTCGCATCCATTTGAGTTCAAAACAAGCTAATTGTTTGGCTTTGTTAAGGCACATCTTATTTAAAAACACGTTAAAATACTAAGGATGAATGGATTGGCGATTGGATATACTTTCATTTTGAAAATTTTCATTTCTTTAGAGAATAGTGGTAAAAAATATTTTAGAAGAAAAAGATGAATTTTGAGATTATGATTGGATGTGAGATGGAAAAGTAACGATGAAAGTTGATTTGATTTAAGAATAGTAAAATAATGATTGATAGTTAGAAATGTGTGAGTGAATGAATAGTGAAATTTGTGGGAGAATTTGTAATAATGATTAGTTTTTTGTGAAAAAATGTGTAGATGTGATTGGTGATAGAAAAAATAAGAAAAAGTGAAAGTGAGAGAATAGTATATTTTAAAAAATTTTCATAAACAATCATATGTTTGGTGTAAAAATTTCTAGCGGAGCGAAAATGAATTTTGTTTCTTATCCAATCGCAGCCTAAATACTTGTCTAAAATGTTTGAGACTTTATAAAATATAATACTTCGCATAAATATTTGGAATAACATAGAGTTATTTTAAATAGAAAAAGAGATTAATAGAAACTCACAAACTCTTAAAAGAATTAAATAAAGATCCCTCTGTTTATCTTTTATATTTAATAAACTTATAATATTAGGTATTAACCATGAAAATTCAAAAACTTTCATTATAGTATCGTTATATATATACTTCACTAACTTCTTTATTATAATGATAATAGTATATAAGATACAATTATTTTATTTATAGACTTTACGAGTTTAATTTAATATTATTATGTTCTACATATAAGACTCATAATGAAGAGATGAAATGAAGTTGTTTATTCCTCAGCTTGGTGTTGGTATTTATACAGGAATTACAAAAGCATCTTTACTTGTTTGATTAACTAACACTTGTAACTGAATTAGTTAGGAACTAACTAACTAACTTCTACTGTTATAACTAACATAACAGAAAATAACAACTGAAATATAACCAATACTCTAATATACCCCCCTTAAACCGAGCCAGGGGGCTGACCAAGAGACAACTGAGAGCAGAGGGACCGAAACGAGCCAGAGAGAGGTTTGGTGAGAACATCTGCGATTTGAGATTCAGATGGAACAAAACGGACATCAATAATTTTATCTCGCACTTTCTCACGGATGAAGTGTATGTCAATTTCAATATGTTTGGTGCGTTGATGAAACACGGGGTTGAAAGCCAAAGAAATTGCGCTGGAATTGTCACACCACAAAACTGTTGGAGATTCAATATGTAAACCAAGTTCATCAAAAAGAGATTGTATCCAAATTAAATCGATCGTAGCTAACGCCATAGATCGATATTCACCTCCGTACTACTTCTAGCAACCACCTGTTGTTTCTTAGAACACCAAGAGATGAGATTTGGCCCCAAAAATACACAATATCCACTGATAGATTTTCGATCATCACATGAGTTGGCCCAGTCCGCATCAACAAATGCCTCTGATTCATACGAGGGGAAGTCACAAATTTAATCCCCAAAAATCTGGAACCCTTAAGGTACCTAAGAATCTTCTTGAAGGTTGTCCAGTGGTTTTTTGTGGGAGCCTGAAGAAATTGACTTAGCTTATGGACAACATAGGCAATGTCAGGGCGTGTCATTGTAAGATATTGAAGGCTTCCAAAAACAGTTGCGATAAAGACTATGTAGAGAGAAAGGAGTGTTGTCACCAAGGAAAGCTTTTGACCGAACAAAAAGGTGTAGGACTTGGCTTGCAATCACATATTAGTCTTAGCTAAAATATCGATATGTATTTAGGTTGATTCAAGAAATATCCTCCGTAAATTTTGTGAGCCTCAAGACCAAGAAAGAATCGACTTGGCTTTAAGTGTTTGAGAGCAAATGTTGCATTCAGCTTCTTTGATTAATTCAAGAACAAATGCAGAATCATCCCCAGTAATGAGTATGTCATCAACATACACAAGCAACAAGGTCAGCTTACCATTGGTCTGAAGAAAGAACAAAGAGTTGTCCGATGTAGATACATGAAAATGCAGAGAAAGCAGAAAATCCTTGAGTTTCTCAAACCAAGCACGAGGGGCTTGTTTGAGGCCATACAAGGCCTTAACCAGTTTACAGACATGATGAGGTTTATCAGGATGCACAAAACCCTCCGGTTGAGCCATGTAAACAACCTGTTGAAGGGAACCATTTAAGAAGGCATTATTGATGTCAACTTGTTGTATGAGCCAACCTCTAGAAACAACAAGTGAAAACATAATCCGTATAGTTAGAGGCTTAACCACGGGACTGAAAGTTTCAAAATAATCAAGGCCTGGAATTTGTTGAAATCCCCGTGCAACAAGACGAGCCTTAAGTCTTTCAACTGTGCCATCAGCATTATGTTTAACTTTGAACACCCATTTGTTAGATATCAGATTCATGTCTTCAGTATAAGGAACTAAATCCCACGTATGATTTTTGATCAGTGCATTAAACTCAAGATCCATAGCGGCTTTCCAACCCGGGTCTGATAAGGCTTGAGCGATAGATGATTCATGTGAGGAGAAAAATAGCAACATGGAAGGTTTTAGGTTTATGAATACCACTTTTGGACCTAGTTTGCATAGGATGAGTAGGAAGCACTGGATGGGGAATGGAATGATCAGAGACACTTGAATGAGAGGTAACATTAGGAGAGGAAGTAGGCTGCAGATTTTGAATAGGAGACTGAGGGGGAGAGGGCTGCAAACTAGGAGGCTGCAGACTTGAATCAGATGACTGAGAGGAAGAAGGGAGTGTGTGACTGACTAAGGGAAGAATATGAAGGGAATGATGTATAATAGGAGAGGAATTAGAAGAGGCAGATGAGTGTGTAGAAGGAAATAATTGAGAATAGGGAAATTCAAGCTCATTGAAGGACACAGTCCGAGCAATATAAACTCTCCCAGAAGGATGTAGGCACTTGTAACCTTTGTGTTGTGTACTATAGCCCAAGAAAATGCATTTTGATGATCGAAATTGAAGTTTATGATTGTGGTAGGGACGAAGGTAAGGATAACAAGCACACCCAAAAACTCTTAAGAAAGAGTAGTCAGGTGGCCTATTAAATAATTCTTGAAAAAGAACACAGATTCTGCAATACAGGGGAAGGTAGGAGATTAATGATATATACAGCAGTAGAAAATGAATCCCACCAATATTTGTAAGGAAGATGAGCATGAGCTAAAAGAGTAAGACCAAGATTTACAATGTGTTGGTGTTTTCGTTCCGGCATACCGTTTTGAGAATGAGTATGAGGACAAGGATGTCTAAATACAATGCCTTGAGACAGAAAAAGAGAAAAAAGTTTTCTATACTCACCACCCCAATCACATTGAAAAGCTCTAACTTTAGCATTGAACTGTCTCTCAACATAGGTAAGAAAATGCACAACCGCATGATAAACATCACTCTTAGATTTCAGTGGATAAATCCATGTAAAACGTGTGAATTCATCAAGAAAATGTACATAATATTTGTAACCATCACAAGATGTGGTAGCAGTGGGTCCCCAGACATCAGAGTAGACAAGATCAAATGGAGAAACAGATTTAGATTGGACTGAAGGAAAATTCATTGATTGTAACTTTCCAAGCTTACAAGCTTCACAAAATTGCAGTTTATTACAAGAAAATGGAATATGAAGCTGTCTCATGACATTAGCAAAAGAGGAATTACAAGGATGCCCTAACCGATGGTGCCACACATCAAAACTAGAAGAACTGGTAGCAAGATTACAATGTTGGTTGACAGGACCAGAAGATGAGGCTTTGACAGGAAGATGACTAAGATCAAGTTGATAGAGTCCCTCCTTGAGAGCACCCTTCAGAAGAATTCGGTTGGTGACCTTGTTCTTGACAAAACAGAATAAGTCATGAAACTCAACAATGACATTGTTATGTTTAGTGAATTGAGAAATACTTAGCAAATTCTTTGTTATGTCTGGAACACACAAGATATTGTGAAGAGTAAGAGACTTAGAAGGTAAAATGCTAGGAAAAGAAGTTGAACCATAATGAGAGATTGAGAGTTGTGAACCATTACCAATCACAACTTATCATGCCATGGTAGGGAGCCCGAATATTGAGATTACCAAGTCGAGAGGTGACATGAGTCAAGCTCCACTGTCAATATACCAAGATGAATCAGGATGCTGTGAAGGAGATGAAGCCAACAAGGCTTGAGATGGACCCTGAGTCTGATTCTGACCAACATCAGGAAAATGAACTTGAGCACCTGAAGATGGCATAGTATCAATACCAACAAAACTAACATCAAAACGTTTAAAACATTTGGTTGCAAGATGATTAGTTTTCCCACAAATTTGACAAGCCGGTTTGTTTCTTCCAAATCAACCCCGACCACGACCTCTATTACCAAAACCACCTCTGTTACCCTGAGATTCAGCAAATCTAGATCGTCTATTAACAAAATGCGCAGAAGGAGTAGCACCAGGAGTGTTAAACACTTGTGATATGAGCCAATCTCATCTCATGTGACTGAAGAGAAAACTACACTTCTTGAAGAGTAAGAGAATCACATCTATTTGTCAAATTGACCACTACACTTTCAAATTCGGATCCAAGTCCAACTATAATATAGAGAATTAAATCATCATCACTAATTACTTGATCAGCAGCAAGTAAACTATATGTGATACCACGCATTTTCAGAACATAATCTTCAATAGACAGGTCTTCTTTCTTAGTTGTTTGCAGCAACAATCGTAAATGCATAACTCGTGCTTTAGAAGAAGACTGAAAAAGTTTTTCCAAAATATTCCAAACCTGAGCTGAAGTATAACACCGATTCACATGCCCAAGCATACTTTCTGAAATTGAAGAAAAGACCCAGCTAAACAAATAGGAATCTCTGCGAATCCATAGCTGAAACTCTGGATTAAGAACTGGAAGCGAATCGGAAGAACTCGGCAAAAATTGAGAAGGAGTAGTAGTTGTTCCGAGTAAAAAATCATCGAATCCATGTGCACGCACAGTGGCTAGAACTTGAGACATCCAATAGGAGTAATTCGTACGATCCAAACGAAGAGAGATCGTAGTGAACATAGGAAGCGAAATCATAGTTGCAGAAATCGCCATTATAGAAAGAAAAAAATCTCGCCGGAGAAGACAATTGTAGCTGGCCGGAAAAAATTTCACCAGGCTCTGGATACCATATTATGTTCTACATATAAGACTCATAATGAAGAGATGAAATGAAGTTGTTTATTCCTCAGCTTGGTGTTGGTATTTATACAGGAATTACAAAAACATCTTTACTGTTTGATTAACTAACACTTGTAACTGAATTAGTTAGGAACTAACTAACTAACTTCTACTGTTATAACTAACATAACAGAAAATAACAACTGAAATATAACCAATACTCTAATAAATATAAACTCTAAAATCTTAATTACAAAATACCATCTTTTATAAATGTTAGCGTTGGGGTTTAGATGTCCTACGTGTCAAATAAAAAATAGGCTTGTGCGATAAAGAGTAATCTATTTAAGGTAAAGAGAAAAATATTGTAAAAAATGGACAAGAATTTTGATTAGGCCGTCTAATTCGGATAATATTTCTCTTAGCTCAAACTTTTAAATGCTCTAAGATCTTTATTACAAAAGTTGGTCACCTATTTTCTAGCATTAATTCTGTCTCAGTGCTATGCAAGTTATGCAAATGAACATAGATGAAATAATTAACTATAAATTAGGTCGGCCAGTACCCGAGAATTAAGGGAGGGGTACACTGAGCCTTGGACTTATCTTCTTAAGGTAACTTTAATACAATTTATTAAGTTATTAGTAATTTAGTATGTATAATATTAGTCATTTTATATAAAATTGAGAGAGTTGAATATGGTATACCATTAATGTATGACTATAGGTTCTTACATCTTTCAAATTCTTATTTAATTAAATACTAAGTTATTAATTTCTATTTCTTTTTAGTATTTGCAATATATAAGGAGCAATGTTGTGAAATCCAAATCTGAACAGCCGGGTCAGCCAGTTTAATCGTGCCAATTTGGTTGTGTCAAAATCGGGTGATTAGAAAATTGTTCCCATCCGATTAAACCTGGCGAGAAAATACGAAAACCGCTGACCCATCAACCCAGTTCATTTTTGTTTCTTTTTTCTTGTTCTTTTTAGTAAATAAAACTTTCTTTTTTTTTTTGCTTTCTTACAAAATTTGAAGGAAAACATGTTTAGTAAATTAAACTTTTCCTTATATACGATTTACATATATATTTGTTTATTATAATTTATTTTTCAATTTTTGTTTATTTGTAGTTATTAGTATTTTATTTATATACTTGTGCTTATCTTTTACATATATACAGGCCGACCTATTTCTTAAGAACCTTTTTTTGGTTGAATGATGGGTGACCCAATGATTCAGTTAATTATTAATCAAGTTCGATGTCTAGTCTGGATTTTTAATTTAAAAACATTATAAGAAGGTGAATTATTATGGATATCCAAAAGAATAAAGTTCAAACAATAGCCTCGAAAAAAATAAAGAAATATATAGTGATATTGATTAAGTAAAATAATAGAGTTTTCAAGGGTTTATCGTGAAGTAAAACGAATTGCTTGTAATTTTTCTTAGGTGTGCTTTTTATTATTGTTTTGTGCTTACTTTAAAACTTCTTAATGTAAATAAACTCTTACTAGTAAGAAATCAGAGTGAGCTTGAAATATTGGACTTTAAAATACTAAACATTGACAAATAATATTCATGGATTATAGCCAAGTAATTTATTTCTTTAAAACTTATGTACTTTGTCTATTTTCTATAAACTCAAGTATGATATAATAGCAGTGTTGTAAAAATCGGTCTAGACGGCCGCCTAGGCGCTGACTAGGCGCCCCTAGGCCGATCCGATTTTCCCAAAATCGGCAAAAAAAATCGGTCCGGGCAAAAATCGGCCTAGGCGGCTAAAAATCGGCAAAAATCGGCCTAGGCAGTCTAGTCGAAATAAATCGGCCAAAATACAAAAAATAATGAAAAAAAAAGAAAAAATTGGTGTTTCTAGGCGCCCGGCTGCCCGACTAGCGCCTAACGATTTCTGCAACCTTGTATAATAGTATGAATACTGCTGTAAATCCTTCTACGAGAACGTTTAAATTAGGTATGTGTACCATTTTTTTTTGACACAAATGTGTACCATTCTGTGCATGAATAAAAATAAGTGCCCTAAAACCACTCCATCAAATTATTCCATAGGGCATATACGATTTAATGGATACTCATATTAAATAGCATCTGTGTAGATTCGATTCAAAGAAAAAAGATCAACTATAATTAGATTTTGGGGATCAAGTATATTTGTTCTATTTATTTGGAAGAATCTAGTTGTATATCAGTAGACCCTACCACAACACTGATCAGTCCGTGCACATTTTGTAGTTCATCTTGGTGGCAATGATGGAGGGTCGGAGCTGAAAGCTGAGCTATAAAAAAGAAAATCTTATCTTTTAAATGATAATTCTACCGTGAATAATATTCACATTGGTCGTGAATTATTGATTAATTAATTTACCCAGTGACTGAAAGGATGAGAACGGTGACGTGTGATCACGAGATCCCATAGCTATGGATAAGGACAAATGGAGGCATGGCACTTGTTTTGTTAGGTTAGATTAAACAACAAACTGAAACATGTTCTTCCTGCACACTGATTGTTTCATATTTGTCCCATTGGAATTGGAAAGGCAAAAACAAAAATTATGTTATAAGTATTTAAAGTTTAAATAAACTTTTTCAATAACGTATAAATATCCAAAGATATTTAATAAAGAAATAAATATCCAAAATATGACACGCACGTGACCTGTTGTAGTCCTTTAGTTGGAGTCTATATATCCACTCACACATTTATCATTTAGTTTCAGCTCAAGCCTTTATTCAACATCATTTCTCAGGTCCTCTCTCTCTCTAAATGTAAATATTGTATGTAAATTTGTATCTGTAGTTAACGCTGGTTTAGTTTGTGCAGATTGTGTGCAATATGGCAACGTCAGCACTCAACCCAAACGCGCCGATGTTCGTGCCGTCGGCGTATCGTGCGGTGGAGGATTTCTCCGATCAGTGGTGGGATCTCGTCCACTCCACCCCATGGTTCCGAGACTACTGGCTCCGAGAGTGCTTCTCCGATCCCCTAATTGACTCTCCATTTCTCGATATCACCGGCGAGGACTTCCACAACGACGACGCGATCACCGACGATGTCACCAAAGGTAACCGTACTTCTAGATCTAAAGCAGACTCGACGTTTTCGAGTCACCGAATCGGCTCACTCGTTGACTCAGATCTAGATCTTGTTTTTCCTGCAGAGAAAGAAGCTGGGAATATGGATCTGGTGTCGTTGGGATGGTTGAAGTGGAGGAAACCGCGAGGAGGTGCGGAGATGCCGAGGTATTGCGAGAAAGCGCCCAAGTTTGTGAGCATGAGGGTGAACCCTAAGCCGATTCAGCAGCCGCGCTAGAGTGGGTGAGCGGATTTGTGACTCAGTGAGTCGAACGAGACTTATTTGTTAGGAGCTTCTGTTTTTGTACAATTTGTTTGACCTGTACATAACGAGTTTACCCTTAGCTTCTAACTTCCAACAATTTGCAATTGCACGTTTTCTGTGTATTGAGTAATAAAGTCGTGCTTTTGTACCCACTTATGGGGTAAGAAATGTGTATTTAAACTCCAGAACCATTTCTCCGTGGGAGTGTGAACTGTGGAGGGAGAGCCTCGTGATTTTATCTTACCTTGAGAATTTGGATTTTGAGTCTTGACGCTTTTGCTTAAAAAATAAAGCAAGAAAAAAAATACAATTTGAAGAAAAATACCTAACTGGATATTGATTGGGATTCTGGGGAAATAAAAATCATGAAGCAAAAAGACGCGAATAAATTTAATGAGAGGATGTCACTTGTCAATTGAGGATGTCTTTGTTTCATTTCTAATCGATCATATTCTGGATTCATCTAAATTTGATCCAAATTTTGAGCCCTCATAAAGTTCACAGTCCACAGATAGTGAACTCATTGCAATTAAATGTAATAATCCTAAAGCTAACACCCTGTACTCTTTTAGCTGCATTAGAGTTGGGTTGCTTCAATTTTTGCAGTGATTCCATTCATTACAGCTTCTGCTGTTTGGGTAATTCCAGTGAGTAACGATTTGCTTTTTCAAGAGATCCCCGTTGAAACTTCCGAGTTTTAGGTGATATATATTACTCATAAAATTGATCTCTCAATGAAGGCATTGTAACATCCACAGTTAAAAGGGCTTAATCTCAAATCTCAATATTGATATTATTGATTAGTAAGCCAGAACACATTTCACAATGATGTAAGAAGGCCATATTTTAATAACTAATGATGCAAATAACTAATGATGCAGGAAGGCCAATTGTTCATAATGATGCCAATTTAGAGTGTGTTTGGCCGAGTTTATAAATCCCTCCAAAACATCTTCTAGAATATTTGAGAGCTTATAAGATCTCTAAAAGTATTTGGTAATTTAAGAAAAAAATTATAATAAGCTCAACTCCTAGTTTTAAAGAAAAATTATAATAAGCTCAACTCCTAAAATATGATATTAGGAGTTTATAAGGTGTTTTTAGAAAAATGTGAGAATTGCAACTTATTTTTAAATTAAAATTTTATTTTAACAAGCTCGTAACTAAAAAATGCAATTACTAACATGTTAAAAATTCTAACACTTCAACAGTGTAACATCTTATAAGCTCTTAAAACATCTTCGAATAAGATTACCCAAAGAGCAAACTAATGATGCTAACAAAGCAGAGTCTTGTATTTCTTAACTAATCTTAAATATATAGGTTAAACCGAAAAGCTCTCTCGAGCAAGCGATACAATATTTGAAAAGATAAACAAAACATAGAAAGCAGCTAATGAGCTAATTAATTACTACAATTTTAATTAGTTGGTATTTGATGAATGTTCATCCCATCTAGTAGCTTGTTTCCCCATCTTGTGAAGAACCCTAATGACTTCTTCAGTTGTAACATTCCCTGTCACAGTCACCTTGTTCCATTTTGTATCCACTTCATATGTTTCAATATCTGCAGAAATTTTCATAATACTAAATTAAGGTTTCACAAGGAAATTAATTAATTAATTCCTTTGTGCATATGGGAAGTATAAGGGAAAAGGGAATTAACACCTTCAATTTTCTTGATGGCCTTCAAGATTTTCTTGATGCATTCATCGCAGTGCAATCCCACCTTCAACTCCACCACCTGATGAGATCAATCCGCTTAATCACCGTTCAAAACCAGAGTATAGACAAAGATTATTGGAATAATTACAAAACCACCCCGAGGTTTGGGTCAATTACACAAAGACTTAAATGGTTTTGTAATTACAAAAAAATTGAGACTTGATTCAGTCTTGTATTTCTCCCTTTCATAAGGAAAATGGTACTTTTTTTTATAGAAGTATTACAACTACCCCATTAAAACTTAAACAAAATCAAACCTCAACGGGTTTTTGTAAATTATCCCAAGATTATATATACTATCATAGATTAGAGGAACTTACATTAGCCATTGATAAGTAGATCAACCTTTGGGACAAATGAACTCAGAATTTTTGAACTTGTTGGAGAAGAAGAAGAAGAAGGTGCAAAGTGGAGAATGATATAATTTTGTGATTTTTTTTGCATTTAAATGAGAAGTTTGGGGGTGGGGGTATGTGATTCTTTTCTTTGGTGATGAGAATTTTGCTTTGCTAAAAGCTCCTTTTAATTCACTTTTGTTGACATGAGGCACATTGTCCGTCGAAATTTTGATGGCTTTGTTAGGTTTTCATGGGACAAAAGAATAGCATATTTTTTTGGCTTTCCTAGTGCATTATTGTTGTGATTGATTTTTTTTTTTTTTTGAGAAGATTGTTGTGATTGAATTTCAATTTCAATGAGTTAGCCAGGGAAGACAAAATTTTGAGGTGGTGTCCAGCCATAAATTAATAAAAAATTTACTTCTGTTTTTTTTTTTAAGCTTACTGGCAGATTTTTCAACTTTACAATGATTTGAATTCATAATTAATTGTATTCTAGAGGATGGTGATATAAAATAACCAAAATGTTGGGGGGGCGACATCCAATAAGATAAGTTTAACGTGTTATGGATAAAAGTCCAAACAAAATGATGTCGGCCAAGTTCAAAAAGGCCACAAATCGATAAATGAAGTTGGGCTATACTGCACCTAAGAAGCCCATGGAAGCAAGGTCTGTAGTTCTAACTTCTTCTAAACCACGAAACTCCGTATCACGCTATAAATACCCCTCGTCTTTATTATTAGAAACACTACAACAAAAAGAAAAAAAATGCAAATAGACATCAACAAAAAGACATCGAATTTTATATTATACCTACTTAAGTTTTCTTAAGTTCTCTATTTATACCTCTTGTTGACTTGGACGTTCGGTCAACTCCCAAAACATGACTTTTTGTAATGTAGACATTGTCACTCAACAAATTGAGTTTAGCAAGAGTAATAATTGTTGGGTATCGACCCCACTGTTATCTCGAATCGAATCGCCATTTACGTATTCTTATAAATAGGCTAACGAATAAACTATTACAACAACACACCTATGGGAATCGGGTTTAGGGATTACAAACCGGTTCTAATAAAGCGATAAAATACAATATCATAAACTAGATATTATTAAACCGGGCTGAATCGAAAATGGACAGAAAACGAGTTTACCAAACCACCGAATCTGGTACCGGGCTGAAACGGACAACAACATGAGGTCCGAAGTCGAGCTCGAATCCTTCGGCTCAGATATGTGAAGAGGACTCCGTCACCGTCTTCAAACCGGAAAGCACCAAAGGTTGGCCACAAAGAGAACCCTCGACCCAAGGCCGTCCAAACCCACACCAAGTATCGAGATTGACCGTAACCCACAAAAGGGAAACCCGAACGAAGCTGGACGAAAAGTTCACAAAGAAGTTCGGCCGAGAAACTCGCCGGAAATGACGAACCCAAACCTCTCACCCTCACCAAATTGGACACACTCACAAAGGTGTGAACAAACCAAATAAACACTCACCCGTATCTTAAGGATTCACAAGAATCGGTCGATTTCACGAAGAAGAAGATTAAAGGCCGAGAGGAGAGAGTTTTCGGCAACTTGTATAGAATGGGAGATTGCTTTCGGTCATCGCGTATGGTGTGTGAGAGGTTAGATATATAAACATATCTAATTAGGTTTAAGGAAGGATTAGGTGGTAGTGGGTTGGTTGCTTTTGGGTTGGGCTCTTTTGGGCCTTGAAATGGGCCAAATATCCACATTCTCCACCTTGGCACAATTCCACTTACAAGACTCAGTCATACACACATATTCATCATCGCCGACCTTTCTCACTATGCACATAGTATAGTGAGAATACAGTTATAGTAAGCACAAAGCAAACTATATGGCTGAGTATACGGGGTGCTTCTCGGTAAACCCGGAAGGAGAATCTCGGAATAAGAGAGGGGGCCTGAGTATCCTATGGAAAGAGCCGTATGATCTATCATTGATCTCGTACTCAAATCATCATATATCCGTAGGAGTAAACGACGAGACGGAACACACGTGGCGATTGGTTTGTATATATGGTCAGGCGGACAATCGAGATGAAGAAAAACACATGGCGGCTTATCGAAACTTAAACCCGGCGTATAAACCTTGGATTTGTATGGGCGACTTCAATGAAATCATGTGGCTTCACGAAAAAATAGGAGGAAATACAAAAGCATTTGCATGCATGGAAGCTTTTCGAAATACGGTTGATGATTGTGCACTCCTTGACCTGGGATTTTACGGTAATCGATTTACATGGACCAACGGACGGGCTCTTGATCAAAATATTCAAGAACGACTAGATAGGGCGATGGCAACGGAATCATGGCGAAACCTTTTTCCGAAATACCGAGTCGAACACCTTCCCCGAATTCATTCGGATCATGCGCCTCTAATCGTTTACGTGAATGAAACGGATAAACGATTTGCTCGTAATAAAAACGCCGTAAGAGATTATTCCGATTCGAAAGCATTTGGCTCGAACATAAGGATCGTCGCAAGTAGTTCAAGAAGCATGGACGAATACGTCGACCTTGCACCATTTCAAGCTAAAATTCAAGCATGCATCGTCTCTCTTCAACAATGGGACAAGATTCATTGTGGAAACCCTCACAACAAAATTCACCGCTTCAAAAACGCTGAAACAATCCAAAAATCTCCACAATCCGAACTTACAATCCCCGAATGCCGAAAAATTGAAAGTGAACTTGATGAGTTGTACCGAATTGAGGAAATCTTCGCATCAACGCTCCAGAGCTCTATGGATCAAAGCGGGGGATTGAAACACAAGTTTTTTTCACCGTAAGGCATCGCAACGAAATAACAAATAATATCGAAAATTGAAAAACGGTGATGGGACCTGGGCCGATGACGAGAAGAAGTGGTGGTATACTTAAGAGTTATTTCGAGGACTTGTTTAAATCCGTGGATTGTCTTTAAACACACTGTTCTGATTCCGTTGAAACTAAAGTGTCACAAAGATGAATCAAACACTATTGGAACCATATACGAGAGGAGGAAATTCACCAAGCTCTAAAACAGATGCACCCTTTAAAGGCCCCGGGCCGATGGTATGTGTCCTTTATTTTTTCAAAAGTTCGAATATTGTTTCACACGATTTCACCGCCACATGTCTTGATATTCTTAATAATGCTTCGACCCGACAAGCCTTAACCACACATTCATAGTGCTAATCCCGAAAGTTAAACAACCGGAAATGGCTAAAGATTTTCGTCTGTTAGCCTTATGCAATGTCATTTTTCGTGTTATCACTAAAGTCATAGCCAATAGATTAAAAGCTCTTCTTCCCGATATTATCTCAAAAATCAAAGTGCCTTTATCCCAGGGAGACTTATTACGATAATGCTATGGTGGCTTTTGAAATTTTCCACTCTATGAAAAAGAAAAAAAAAGGTAAACACGGTCATTTTGCATTGAAACTGGATATGAGTAAAGCGTATGACCGAGTCGAATGGCCTTTTCTAAAAGGCATCTTATATAAACTTGGCTTTGCTAAAGATTGGATAGATCTTGTGATGCGATGTGTTTGTTTGGTTTCATACTCCATCCTTCTTAACGGCTCACCCACTGATCGATTTACACCTACTAGGGGCATCCGCCGGGTGACCCCTCTCCCCTTACCTTTTTTACTATGTGCGAAAGGTTTCTCATCTTTACTCGGAAAGCTGAAAGCGGCGGGGCGATACATGGAATTAATATCACCAAAAAGCACCAACCGTGTCACACTTGTTTTTTGATGATAGCGTCCTTTTCTTCCGGGCCACTTGCTTTTGAAGTGGACAGAGTGCGGAGATCCTACGGCTTTATGAACAAGCATCGGGGCAAAAATAAATCTTGAAAAATCGGAGCTCTCGGCCATCGCAACGTGGACGAAAACTTTTTAACGAAAATGGGAACGAGGCTAGGGTCCGACGCGCGTTGACCAATTGGGAAAATATTTAGGGCTGCCACCATTATTGGACACGAGAAAAACGAGTCATTTTCGAAAATATTCAAGATCGGATTATGTGTAAAATGAAGGGATGGAAAGAAAAACATTATCATGTGCAGTAGAAACACTAATAAAGTCAATAATACAAGCGATCCCAACTTATTTGATGAGTTGTTTCTTAATCCCATTGACAACGTCGAAGAGATTGAGAAATCATCCGAAAAATTTTGGTGGGGAGTCACAGACGAAGAAAGACGAACCACCGGATTAATTGGGATAGACTTACCAAGTCAAAATCGGATGGAGGAGTGGGCTTTGAAAAATACACCTATTCAATCTCGCATCGCTAGCCAAACAAGTATGGAGACTCATGTCCTCACCTAACTCGCTAGCTTTCCGATTACTCAAAGCAAAATACTTCCCACGAGGAGAACTACGAGATGCAAAATTGGGATACCAACCGAGATTTCTTTGGAGGGCCTATTGACGCAAGACCAAGGGTGTTAGAAGGAATGGCGTGGAGAATAGGCAACGGAGCGGACGTCCGAGGTTTTCGAGGGATAAATGGATTGGAATGAGCAATCTAGAGAGACCAAAATCTACTAATGACTTGATGCATCCTAATACCAAAGTGTCCGACTTGATCGATCTCGAGACTAAAACGTGGAGGATCAATATATTAGACAAATGTTCGGCCGACGATGCACGACGAATGCATGCGAATGCACCTAAGTCGAAGACTACCGCCGACAAAATGATCCGGAGATACTCTAGAAATGGACATTTCTCTTAAGACAACATATTATGCATTTAAGAAACAAGAAGAGGCCATATGCAGACGAACCATCACCTAAGTACTTGAATGGAGCTTGGAAGAAGATATGGCACCTCCGGATCCTACCAAAAATCAAGCATTTCACGTGGAGAGCTGCCCGATGCCTTGCCAACGAAAGACAAATTAATGGAGAAAAATCGGCAATTGACCCGATATGTGGTATATGCGGAGACGGAACTAAACTCTAAACCATATATTGTTACAATGCAGGAGACCCTCCCGGTTTGGATTTATGGACCAGTGCTGGACCCAACAAAGTGTCTTTTGGATCATTTAAAAATTTCCTATGGTGTTTAATGGAGTCATCCCCGAAACATCGAATTCATATGCCTGGCGGCCTGGTGTATTTGGACGGCGAAAACTCCTTTTATTTCGAACACAGACCGTTTAATCTTGAAAAGATTCATAAAGCTCATAGTCCTGCTTTATGGAGATTAACGGATATAAACCAAGAATAATAAGGACAAATCATGTAGAATCAACGCAACAAAGTGAAATGGAAGCCACCGGATCCTGGCACCCTCAAACTAAACACCGATGCCGCTATCTTTAACGATGGGACAGTTGGATTTGGGTTCATCCTTCAAATCATGATGGAGATGTTATTCTTCTTTGGTGCAAAAAAGACATTGATGGAGGGAAGCGACACCATAGTGGAAGGTATGGCAATGCTCTTTGCTCTAAAATCGACTACGTGAAGGGGGCTGCGAGGTGTCCGAGTTGAATGTGACCGCAAGATACTCATAGACGGGCTACAAGGCAAGCAAATTCCGGACACGCATGGAGACTTAATTAGGGATGATATCTTGGATGCGACTAATGAATCACGGTTGCTCGACTTTCAATTTTATTCCTCGTGAAGCTAATAGAGTTGCACACTCCCTAGCTCACTTTTGTAATGTTAATGAGTCTGAACATGTCCGGGTTGGGAGAATACCTCCACCTTTGGACGATATCTTGCAAACTGATGTAATTTTACAAGATTAATGAATATCTGTTTCCACCTCAAAAAAAAAAAAAATTCAATTTCAATGAGTTAGCCAGGGAAGACAAAATTTTGAGGTGGTGTCCAGCCATAAATTAATAAAAAATTTACTTCTGTTTTTTTTTTTAAGCTTACTGGCAGATTTTTCAACTTTACAATGATTTGAATTCATAATTAATTGTATTCTAGAGGAAGGTGATATAAAATAACCAAAATGTTGGGGGGGCGACATCCAATAAGATAAGTTTAACGTGTTATGGATAAAAGTCCAAACAAAATGATGTCGGCCAAGTTCAAAAAGGCCACAAATCGATAAATGAAGTTGGGCTCTACTGCACCTAAGAAGCCCATGGAAGCAATGTCTGTAGTTCTAACTTCTTCTAAACCACGAAACTCCGTATCACGCTATAAATACCCCTCGTCTTTATTATTAGAAACACTACAACAAAAAGAAAAAAAATGCAAATAGACATCAACAAAAAGACATCGAATTTTATATTATACCTACTTAAGTTTTCTTAAGTTCTCTATTTATACCTCTTGTTGACTTGGACGTTCGGTCAACTCCCAAAACATGACTTTTTGTAATGTAGACATTGTCACTCAACAAATTGAGTTTAGCAAGAGTAATAATTGTTGGGTATCGACCCCACTGTTATCTCGAATCGAATCGCCATTTATGTGTTACTATTACAATAGGCTAACGAATAAACTATTACAACAACACAGCCTATGGGAATCGGGTTTAGGGATTACAAACCGATTCTAATAAAGCGATAAAATATAATATCATAAACTAGATATTATTAAACCGGGCTGAATCGAAAATGGACAGAAAACTGAGTTTACCGAAACCACCGAATCTGGTACCGGCCGAAACGGACACAACATGAGGCTGGAAGTCGAGCTCGAATCCTTCGGCTCGGATATGTGAAGAGGACTCCGTCACCGTCTTCAAACCGGAAAGCACCAAAGGTTGGCCACAAAGAGAACCCTCGACCCAGGCCGTCCAAACCCACACCAAGTATCGAGATTGACCGTAACCCAACCCAAAAAGGGAAACCCGAACGAAGGCGGGACGAAAAGTTCACAAAGAAGGCTGGGAGAAACTCATGGAAATGACGAACCCAAACCTCTCACCTCACCAAATTGGACACACTCACAAAGGTGTGAACAAACCAAATAAACACTCACCCGTATCTTAAGGATTCACAGGAATCGGTCGATTTCACGAAGAAGAAGATTAAGCCGAGAGGAGAGAGTTTTCGCGACTTGTATAGAATGGGAGATTGCTTTCGGTGTCGCGTATGGTGTGTGAGAGGTTAGATATATAAACATATCTAATTAGGTTTAAGGAAGGATTAGGTGGTAGTGGGTTGGTTGCTTTTGGGTTGGGCTCTTTTGGGCCTTGAAATGGGCCAAATATCCACATTCTCCACCTCGACACAATTCCGACTTACAAGACTCGAGTCATACACACATATTCATCATCGCCGACCTTTCTCACTATGCACATAGTATAGTGAGAATACGATTATAGTAAGCACAAAGCAAACTATAACACGAAGGACATCACAAAGAAGCACACAACAAGCTATAGCAACAAGGGATGTGTAAAACAATCTTATTGTACACATAGTACATTAAGACAAGTTATAACAAGCACACAACAAGTTATAATCGATCAAGTGCAACATATCCTGTTCAACCACAGTATCAAAATTCAGAATTTTCGGGCATGATAGAAATTTACTAACAGAAAAGCATTTGGTACCCATATCAGCAGGATTAAATTCGAAGGTATTTTTTCAAGATTAACTAAGCCTTTTGCAACTATATCACGTATATAATGAAATCTTACGTCTATGTGCTTAGTTACGTCATGAAAACAGGATTCTTACACAATCAGTATGCGGATTGACTATCGGAAAACACAACAACATTATCTTCAAGAAAACCAATTTAAATCAAACCTTTAAGCCAAACTCGCTTTTAACGCCGATTACAACAATATATTGATTGATTGTAGAAAGTGCAACAATGTCTTTATCGTGATTTCCAACTTATACATGAACCACACAAAGTGAACACATAAGATGTTGTTGATTTCTGTTATCTCTATCGTTGGCATAATTAAAATCCACATAACCTTTCAATTTAACTCCATCTTTGCACTTAGAAAATTTGAGTCCATAATTCACGAGAATGTTTCAAATATGGCAAAAGCCATTTAACAAAGACTCAATGTGTAATTCCGAGGATTAGACATGTATCTACTCAAGCAACTAACAAGAATAAGCAATATCGGGTCTAGTCTAACCATTAGATACATCACGTAACCTATAGCATTGGAATATGGCACATTCTTCATAGAATTCACATCATGCTCGGTTTTAGGGGATTGTTCTTTACTAAGCAAAAATGAGCACCAAATGAACATTGACGGGTTTTGAATCGGACATAGAAAATTTGCTCGAGAATTTTCTCAACATAAGAAATCTGGTTTAGAAAAATAATAGATTTTTTTCTATCTCTCACAATGTTCATTCCTAAAATCCTTTTTACATCTCCTAGATACTTCATATCAAACTTAGCACTTAGACAGTTTTTAACATGCTCAATAGTTTTAACACATGGACTAATTAACAACATGTCATCAACATAAATCAACAAGAAAACAGGCACTTTAGCATTTTCTTTGAAATAAAGACATGATCGTAATTACTTTTTTAAAATTCAAAGACATCATGCAATCATCAAATTTCTTGTTCCAACATCTAGGAGAGTTTCAAACCATATAAGGATTTTTTCAAAACAAACAAACAAAATCGATTTCTTATTATCCACAAAACCTTTAGGCTGTCTCATATAGATTTTCTCGGTCGAATCACCATGCAAGAATGCGGTTTTCACATCTAACTGTTTCAATTACCAATTAAACTGAAAGCGATCAAAGCAAGCATGATTCTAACAGTTGAAAATTTCACAACAGGAGCAAATATTTCGGTGTAGTCTATTCCTTCTTTTTGTGTGAAACCTTTGGCCACTAACCTAGCTTTATATCTCACAGAATCATTTTCATTCTTCACTTTAAACAACCACTTACAATCAACCAACGAACAATTTTCGGGTTTAGGAACAAGTATCCAAGTGTTGTTAACATGTAAAGAGTTCATTTCTTCATGCATAACATTCAACCACTCTTGAGAATGTTGATTTTAAAGCATCTTGATAAGTTTTGGGTTCACAATTATCAATAGACTCAAACACGAAAACACATATGAAATCATTTGAAAATCATCAAATCGGGTAGAATTTGTCTAATATTCCTTCTAGTTCTATCTCTAGCAAGTTGATAATTACCAAGTTCTTCAGTTCATTATCATTCAAATCAACCAAATCATCATGCATTTCAAAGATTATCAACATTTTCGGGCATGTTCGCAATTTCGGTTGATTTTCGGAATATTTTCAGCGATTTTCATTCTCAACATCAACATTTTCTGTTTCATCAATATGGCTCAAACCAAGCAATTTCTCCACCTTATTTGGAGCGGTTGGTCGGACAAAGCGTAGTAGCGAGATAAACAAGGAAAATTAGATTCATTGAAAATGACATCTCTACTAGCTATAGCTTTAAATCCAGTTCACCCTGCTATAATCTATATCCTTTCACACCTTCGAATATCCTAAAAAACACATTTTTTTAGATCTTGGTTCAAGTTTATCACCTCTTTGATGAACAAATGCGGCACAACCAAAAACCTTCAAGTTCGAAAAATCAATTTCTTTACCGGAAAAAACAGATTCGGACATTTTCCTTTCAAAGGCATGACGGAGATCTATTTATCAAATAAGCGGCCGTATGAACGAACTTCACCCTGAACCTTTTTGAAAGTCCCGAGAAAGCAAGCATGCTCCTGACCCTTTCAAGCAAGTTTCTATTCATACGCCAAAGAACACCATTCTGTTGAGCGTATAAGGCACAATTTTATGCCTCCGAATACCAAATTCAAGACATAAGTTGTCAAACAAGTTATTGCAAAATTCAAGACCATTATCTGTCCTAAGAGTTTTAATCCTTTTTCCGGTTTGATTCTCAATCAAAATTTTCCAATTTTTGAATTTTTAAACACATCGATTTGTTCTTCATTAGGAAAACCCACACATTTCTTGAAAAATCATCAATGATAGATAAAAAATACCTATTTCCACCTTGAGTGGGTTCACTAGACGGACCCCACACATCGGCATGCAAATATTCAAGTATATCGGTCAGGAGCAGTTGATTAGGAAATGGAGATACGAAATTTCACTTTATGTTGTTTGCCTAACACACATGAGTCACAGAAAGGCATACAAGATAGAATATCACTACCAAAACACCCAACTTTGTGCAATATTTCAAGACCTTTACTACTCATGTGACTGGTCTTTTGTGCCACAAATTAGTTTTATCCTCCTGGACAATATTCACGGAATTTCGAAAAAAAGACACAGTTTACCAATGCAAACATACAAATTATTCCTTTTAACGGCTTTGAAAATCACTAAAGAACCTTTCAAAATTTTCATTAATCCATTTCAAACCTACCTTCTAATCCGTCATCTTCTAAGCGAAAGACATGATATCAAATTATTGCATAAATCGGGCACATGTCTAACATTTTTCAAAGTGTATGCATAACTAAATCAAATTTCAAGCAAATATCACCAATTCCAAAAACATTACATTTTTTCTCATTGGCCATAAAAACAAAACTATTTTTCACTTCTTTATAGTTCGAAAATATATTTTTAAATGGGGACATGTGAAAGGTGCAAGCGAATCAATTAACCATTCATTTTCACACACGAACTTGAATGCACGAATTCACAATAGGCACGTCACATATTCCAAATCACCATAAAAAATATTACCTGCATTTTCACTACTAGAAGCCAAATTTGCTTGATCATTCGACCGATTCTGGTTTCTTTCTTACTAGGGCAATCCCTAATATAATGACCTACCTCACCACAATTATAACATTTTCTTCCCTTAGGCTGAAGACTTAGACCTGTCTTTGCTTTTTCCTTTTTCTTGATAAAATTAGATTTTGATGATTATCCGATTTTTGTTGGTTACCAAACCTATGTTGGGACCTACCCCGAACATGTATAACCTCACCCGACTACGCTACCACCCTTATTAACTTTTAAATCAAGTTCCTTGTTTTTAAGCCATTAACAACAATGTCAAGAGTAATAGAATCTCTACCATACTTAATAGCAGATTTAACATCACCGTATTTATTCGGGAATTGCATTTAAAAGCACAATAGGAGTATAATCATCAATATTTTTATCACCGATCAGACTTTATATCTTGAATTAACTTGGTAAACACATCAAAATTTTCATCAACATCTTTGTTTAAATCCAATTTAAACCTAAAGAATTTTTCAAGTAAAAACAACTTACTAGGGAGGGATGTTTCAAAGATATAACTCTTGCAATTTATCCCACAATTCTTTAGCGATTTTTGTTTACCAACTTTTCTTAACACAAGAGTCGGATAAATTCAAGATAATAGAGGAATAAGCATACTCATCAGTTTCAACTTTGATTTCTTTAGTATCAGTGTCAACATAAGTGTTTGTAATAGCTTTATACACCTTGAATTAAAATACCTTTCATTTTTTGTTGCCAAATAGAGAAATAAGTTTTGCCATTAAACGATTCAAGATTATAACCAGACATAGCCATTTTCAAAAAAACACAACAGTTTAAGAAAACAACACCACACAAAGTAGGTTATATCACAAAACCAGCAAAACACACAAATTCAGAGAATACAACGGAAGCAATTCTCAAGGCCACAAAAAATGCGAAAAATGAGCAAATGGACAGCAAACACTACAATAGAAATAAAAGGCTCACATAGCAACCTAAAATTCTACAGCAAGCAAATCCCAACAAATAAAACCGCGGCAAACGGTATTTACGCTACACAAGTAATAAACCCGCTACAAGCGGTATTTAAGCTACACAAGCAATAAACCCACGGCAAGCGGTATTTAAACTACGAAAGCAATAAATCCGCGGCAAAAGCGGTTCGCGCTACGAAAAAAGAACGAAGTTCAAGCCGTTTTACCAGGAGCGAAACCTACGATAAGGGTTTCGTACCACCACAACGGGGAGGCTGCGATACCACCGTTGGGTATCGACCCATTGTTATCTCGAATCGAATCGCCATTTACGTATTACTATTACAATAGGCTAACGAATAAACTATTACAACAACACGGCTATGGGAATCGGGTTTAGGGATTACAAATCGATTCTAATAAAGCGATAAAATACAATATCATAAACTAGATATTATTAAACCGGGCTGAATCGAAAATGGACAAAATCGAAGCCAGTTTAAAACCACCGAATCTGTACCGGGAAACAAACGGACAAAGAACACGACGGTGGAAGTCGAGCTCGAATCCTTCGGCTCGGATATGTGAAGAGGACTCATCACCGTCTTCAAACCGGAAAGCACCAAAGGTTGGCCACAAAGAGAACCCTCGACCCAAGGCCGTCCAAACCCACACCAAGTATCGAGATTGATCAGAACCCACAAAGGGAAACCCGAACGGCTCGACGGAAAGTTCACAAAGAAGTTGGCCGGAGAAACTCATGGAAATGACGAACCCAAACCTCTCACCTCACCAAATTGGACACACTCACAAAGGTGTGAACAAACCAAACAAACACTCACCCGTATCTTAAGGATTCACAAGGAATCGGTCGATTTCACGAAGAAGAAGATTAGGCACAGAGGGAGAGAGTTTTCGGCGACTTGTATAGAATGGGAGATTGCTTTCGGTGTCGCGTATGGTGTGTGAGAGGTTAGATATGTAAACATATCTAATTAGGTTTAAGGAAGGATTAGGTGGTAGTGGGTTGGTTGCTTTTGGGTTGGGCTCTTTTGGGCCTTGGAAATGGGCCAAATATCCACACTAATAAATGAAGTAATACTACATATCTTATGTTTGTATTTTTGAAATAAGGTTTCATTATATTTTTACTTTCTAATGTAATTTCATTTATCCTCATTCTATATACAAAATCTTAGTAATGATATTTTGGCAACAATAAAGATACTCGGGTTAAAATTAAAATAATGTTACATATCATCTTAATTGCAAAACCCTAATGATAGAAGAATTTTGATAGTAGTAACTTATATAGGATATTTTTTATAATTATGAAAAGTTGATAAAGTAATTCAAGGTGAATATACATGTAATTAACCTTAGGGTCCATTTGGATGGAGTGACTTGAAATTTCAAGTGATTTTAAATGAATGGATTTCAAATTTCTTGGATTTGAAATCCACCTCTTGTTTGGATGATGTGGATTTGTGTATGGATTTCAAATCCATCATAAATTTTAATGAAAAAAAATTAAAATCTCTATTAATTTTCTTAATTGATATTTAATAAATAAAAATAAAAGATATAATCTTATTATTTTATAAATAATTATAATTTTATAAATTGATAAAAATATAAAATATATAACTTTTATTATGTATGTGTTAAAATAGTGTAGTGTGAATATGTGAGAGAGAGTATGCGTGAGTATATGTGTGTGTGCAGTGTGCGTAAATGTGTGTAGTATGTGTGCAGTGTGTATAAGTGTGTGTAACTGTGTGCATTTTGTGTAGTGTGTGTGCACTGTGTGTAAATATGTGCAGTATGTGGAAATTGCAACTAAGCATAAAGCGAAAAAAAATGGATTTCAAATGACTAGGTTTTGAGAGGGATTTAAAATCCTTTAAAAACGAACTAAAACTTAAAGATGAATTTGAAATTCATTGATTTGGATTTATATGCCAAACAAGGGTGTGAATTTAGCTAAGGATTTCAAATCCCTCATCCCAAATCCCCTCCCAAATCACCCCATCCAAATGCACCCTTAGAGTTTATCTAATTTTCCATTCCATTGTATAACATAGGTTGCTTAATGTGCACTTCCTCTTCTCCTAACTCTCCACTTTAAAGTATTGACTTATATTTAATGCGTCATGGTTCGTAAAGTCCAACAAAATAAGTGTGTGAGGTCCTAACGAAAGTAGGGGTGCAATGCTTAAGCAAAGTCCACATAATGTTTAGGCCCAAGCCCCTAGGCTCATGGAGCTCAAATGGTCTATGCACCATACCTCACTAGATTATATAATTTGACATTTTACGAAATACTAAAATCTTCACCATTTGAAGATATGCCAGTTAATCCTTATGTGTATGTTTTTCTAGGTCTATTGCTGACTTGTACATTCAAGTGGTATCCTAGGACATCACGAGGACTCTAACTGATTTTCTTATGTTGTAGGTGGGTTCTTATTCAAACGATCACGTCCATAATAAGAGTTAATTAACATGTGTAGACATCATTGGTATTGTCCGTGGAATCATGCACACGAAATTCACCAATATGTTTAGAGCTTATGATTGGGAGAGATTCATCCACATTGCAATAAAATATTTTAAGGGGAACATGTTATATAGATGATTTTAGTTCCGTGAACATAAGCAGATTCCAAATCAATGAAAAAATAATTCTTGGATTTTTTTGTTCATGTGATTCTTTCTTTGGCTTCAGACAAAAGCAACGAAAGAGCCGTTGACTTTAACAATGTTCCCCGCGCCGCCACAGTGGTTCAGATCTACTTTAACGGGGCTCATAATAAAGCAACCAAATGTGAAAACCAGATAACCAAAGAAAATCCGCCACGTGTCATTGCTTCTCCTAATTCCTTCTTTGTACCAAATTTTTTATCTCAAAATTTCCAATCAGATTCAAGAGAAAAAAAATATTATATTATTTATCAGAAGATATTTTTATCTCAGCCCCACCTTCAATTTTGCTTCTTTCGCCAATAATCGAAAGCTTTCAGATTTTTCATCAGTACAATAGTCTTTGATCCCTCAGAAATCTAATAAACCCATAGAAGGAAATATAAACCTAAATCCATAAATGGGAAATGCTCTAAGATTCTTGTGCGGCCAATGCTGCAAACCTACGGCGGACTCCGATTCGATCGGCCACCACGGCGTCACCGCCGAGACCGTCAGCGTTTCGGCTCTGGCCCACGATCTATACAACTTTGAAATCACAAACCAGGTACCCTTTTGTTGTAAGACCTTAATTTTCAACTCTAAACAAATTAAATTGAACTTCTCTTAATTCTTGAAAAAAAAGTAACTCAAAAAAATCTGTCTTTTTTTTTTTTTTTGTCTTTTTTGGGGTTATTTTGAAGTTCTGTGGACCTGAGATGATTTTAGGTATTTATTTTTTAATTCAATTTCGATTTTTCAGGTGCCTCAAGAACTCAATAAGCATGTTGTCTCATCCAGAAAAGCTCAGGCCAACTGGTAAATCACTTATTGGATTTAACTTCACATCAAAATTCTAGTTAATTTCTGACTAATGAACATGATATTCAACAGAATTTTGCCATTTGCTTAATTTTTTTAATAAGTTTGGGAGTACTAATTGGAGGGGAGGGGATAAATTTCAAACAAACTGAAAGATATCGAGTTCGAACCTTACAAAGGATGATCGATACCACTTGAGTTACAAGCTCGTGTTTTTGCCATTTGCTTAATTAGCACTCCTCATTTTCCACTTCGATTAAGGCGATTTTTGATGAAAATGAAGGTACAAGAAACTTTCTGAGGCATGGAGAGAAACAAAACCACCCCCTAAAACACCTGAAGAAGCTTCAAGGCTTGTAATACAGACCTTGAAAAGACATCATAAGGCTGATGTTGAGGTATTAATATAAGCTCTTTACCTATTGCAACTCTAAACAGGGATAATGCCAAAATCATAATATTTTCTTGATTGCTTTGTTTTTTTTTAATAGGGATTATTGGCTTTTTATGGTCTTCCTCTACCTCATTCTCTGGTTGAGCTCACTAATAGTGCTCCTCCATCACAACCACAAGGACTCAAATTTGAATTGCATACTCTACCTGTAAGCAAAATATTATCTTGACCGAACAACGGGCGCGATTGGATATACTTTCATTTTGCTAGAGAATAGTAGTAAAAAAACTTTTAGAAGAAAAATGATGATTTTTGAGAGTGTGATTGGATGTGAGATGAAAAAGTAATGATGAAAGTTGATTTGATTTAAAAATAGTAAAAGATTGATTGAATATGATTGGTAGTTAGAATGTGTGAGTGAGTGAATAGTAAAATTTGTGGGAAAATATGTAATAATGATTAGTTTTTTGTGAAAAAATATGTAGATGTGATTGATGACAGAAAAAATAAGAAAAAGTGAAAGTGAGAGAATAATATATTTTCTGAAAATTTTCATAAACAACCGCATAGTTGGTCAAAAAAAATTCTCCAGCGGAACGAAAATGGAATTTATTTCACATCCAATCGCAACCTAAATTTTCGTTTTATTGAATATTTTTGATAAAGTATGTGATGATTTATAGGTTGATGCAAAGGCTGTGGCAGATGGAGATACAATAACGGTATACGTTAGCACCATGGATGGTAGAGAGTCTTCGAATGTTCCTAGAGAAGTCCAAGTTGCAGCTGTTGAAAGATCCAAGGCTCGTGCTCACAGGAATTACGATAGGGCAGATGAACTTCACAAACAAATTATCGATTCAGGATATAGGTCGAACTAATTTTTTTTATGTAATTCGTTGTGTTGTGTAATTTTTGTCCAGAAAAACAGTTTCTGACTAGGGGTTTGTCGTGCAGGGTATTAAACGTGCAAAATGAGGAGATTCTTGCACGAAAATACAGAATAAGATTAAGGTTGTGGGGGGCACTGATACTGGCATTGAAAATTGAAATGCATCTGATGTTTTTTTCTGACATTTAAAAATGGAAAATGTAACAGGGGAATTGATGCACCAGAGGGAAAAATGCCATTTGGGCAAAAGGCAAAGGAGGAGTTGGTTAAAATTGTTCAGGACAAGTGTTTAAGAGTTCTGGTGTTTGATGAAGATCGTTATGGTCGATGTGTAGGAGATATATATTGCAACGGCATATTTGTGCAGGTGCTCTGATGATCATACTCTTGATTTTGTTCAATATAACGAACCAATAAAAACGTGTAAACGACGCACTTGTTTGTTCGATACATTTACAATGCACGGTTTTTGAAATGTCGATCTCTCCATGTAGGAATCAATGCTTAAGAAGGGGTTAGCATGGCACTATAAAGCTTACGACCATCGCCCAGAGCTAGACAAGGTATTTCATCTGATATTTCAATACACTACATTTAAGTCACATAATCTTCTACACATAGCATCCATACAGTTTATTGGAATATACCCATACTTGTTTTTACCCACTTTTGAACATGTTCCTAATGTCTGATTGTAATGTAGTGGGAGAAAGAGGCTAGGGCGAAGCGGGTTGGTTTATGGTCGTCGTCGAACCCTGAGATGCCATGGGAATGGAGAAAGGACAGGCGTGAAGGCAGATAACCATGAAAGAGTACGATAGGGCTAACGGCAACGTCCTACTATACTATTTAGTTGAAGGACTGGAATGTGATTATATTGTACTATGGCAATTTGAAATGGCAAGAAATCATTTTAACAATACTACAATAGCTTTGGAATTTGTAAATATAGCTTCAGACATTTTATGGGAGTGATTATTATGAAATGGATATTGCTTTAAGTGATTATTATGAACACTCCCATTTGAAATGGGAGTGTTCACTGTTTGTAACATAAGACCTGCATTTATTTTAAGTTGTTTGTCCTGAACAATCTTCTTCAAGTCCAAATGTTACTATACATCAGTTGTTTATGCTTTGTGAACATCTTAGAGCAAGATAGAACTGTGATATGTTAGGTTAATTGTTCGGAACAGATTTACTAATTCTTTGATTGATTGGTTTAGGTGGGAAAAAAAAACTAAGTTAAGAAGCTCGTTCAGAAAATGTTTGTCTTGTTTTTCAATTTGAACAAAACAAGACAATTTTGCACACACTAAAATAAAAAGCAAAAAAAAGAAAAAAAAAAAGAAAAAATTATAGGTTAGGGAAGAATGCTTTTCTTGTTTTTGCCTTCAAGTTTGATGCACCATGGTTTTGAAAATCAAGACTAATTATTTATCTTTTTTTCCCTACTTCATATCAATTTCCATTAACAAAAACCATTGCAAGAATGCCCGGAGTAGAAATTCAAGAGATAAGGTTTCTTTTTTTTTTTTGATAAAAGAGATAAGGTTTCTAAAGCAACTAAAACCATTAGAATTTGCAAATGCTCAAACGAAACCAAGTAAAAAAAATTAGGAGGAATGGGAATAAAATTATTATCGTTCCAACAGTAACTAAAACCATTACAATTTGCAAATGCGCAAATGGAACCAAGTAAATTTGGGAGGAGAGGAAATAAAATTATTATTTTCCTTTTTCCCTTTTTGCTTTCCCTTTTTTTGGTATGATTCAAAATCAACAGGCCAAAGAAACTGCGAAGAAAAACTGTTGAGCAATAAACATCAAAAATACAAACAAAACACTTCGGCAGTGAAGTGTCTGGATGAGAAAATAAAGGAAAAAAAAAGCTAATTTGAAGGAAAATGTGCTATTTGAAGTTTGAACCCACAGCCTAGGATCACCGTCACAGAAGCATGGCACCACAGAAGTCGGGCCAACACACAAATTCACTGCAAAAAAGAGGGAAAAAATTGCTTCAGTAGTAGAACACAAAAGCTAGTCATAAAATATCAACACTATTTTGAAGAGGGCAAACCAATAATAGCATGATTCTAGCATTATACATGGGAGCTAAGCAAGATCAAGTGCAGATTTGCCAAAATACGGCTAGCTAGTTATCTTTAAAACAAAATCTTAGTGGACTGGAGATTTCTAGTTCAAAATCAGCACCTCCATGAGGTGTAATCGCATAACAATCTTCCAAAATAAACACCAAGAAAGGAAATAATGACAAGAGCCCAGACCAGCATTTAATATAGGTTGCTGTTTTGGCGATTTGATCCAACTTTTCTTGATAACTTTGTTAATTGAACTTCCATGCTAATCACTAGTCACAAAGATAAAAGTAGTTGCCACTGAATATTTAACTTGTAAGTTCAATTTTCATGTATTAGGATAGCATAACCAAAATTTTCTTCTAAAACTTAGCAAATTCCCTTTTAACCTTGTCATCATGAAGGTAGTAATGTCCAACTACGCTCTCGTAAAAACCTAATTGGCTAAAGACTAACCCAAGTGCATCAATGGGCATTAAATTTAATTCTTGAAATTCATACCATATTTAAAGTTTCGATGAGGAGCACATTCTGCATGAAAGCAGACGAGGAGAAGTCACGTACCATTGAAGTATCTAAACCAGTCAACTTGTCAATTACAGCTTTGGCACATTAGGAAATTATCAAAAAAATTCAGTTAGTACTGTTTCACTGCTCCATCCAACATGTTCTATCACAAATTCACAATCAAACCACTTAACTCAATTTGCTAAGTTTCACGGCCTAAATACTCGAGAATAACAACAAACTTGACTACAGGAAAAAAATGAAAATCATTAGTACTTTAAATGAAACATGGAGATTGGTCATGCTAGAAAACATTATTGGTTGGTGTAAAGATGTACATATTGGCGAGTTGGTCAAGGTATGGTAAAAAAATCCCGACGAACCATTTGAATGGTTTGGGCATATTTAGCATAGACTGCTAGGTGCAAATCAGGATGGAAATGGGTAATGTTAAACTATAGCTCTATGATGCTCAGACTCTTCATTTCAGGCGCCGTACCCGCGTCGATATGACGACACTGGACACAACACGGGACACGTGTCAAATCCTCCCAAAAAAAATTCGGACACTTTTGATAATAACCTTGTCCTGTTTCTATCTTTGGTTAATCTAGTTTGATGTCATTTTGGTGCTTTTGGCTGATGGTATTTTATTCAAGATAGCTTGTTTTTCTTCCGTATCACTTTTGGGACTTGCAAGTTTAATATGTTTCAATTTTAAATTATTTTAAACGAAAAAACCAGGGCACTTAGTAGCACCCCGACCAGCTTTTTGTGTTTAGCTAAAACATAGAGAATCACAAGCACAAGATGATGTCCCAAACACTTCTGCTCTTTTTTAAGTTAAAAGCAAGAAAGCACTTAAAATAGCCTTTCCAAACACTCTGTTACCCATAGATAAAATCTAATTGATAGAAATATCAAGCATTTTGCACCTCAACCCTGCACAGTTCAACATACCTTACCCTAAGGACATCAACTGAAAGAAAAGTCAAGCATTTTGCACCATAACCATGCGAAGTTCATCTTTAATGCTTCATTTTCAAAGCAAGCATTAAACCTATACATCATGTTATGCATATGTATTTCATTATATGGATCTTTGTTAAAACTTCTGCACATTCACTATTACCAGTATAACCAGATCCATTTTACCTAACAAGAGTTTACATGAGACTCGATTGCTCAAAATTTTCATAAAAAATCCTTCATGCCTGTATCCAAAATCCATCACGCATGTCTATAAATGATGCTCCCACAAGTAACATATATTTGACTACATGAAATGATGAGAAATTTTAGTGATATATAAATGGAAATTTATACTCTATATATGAGATCTCGAATTAAGTCATCAACGAAACCAACCTAATGTTTAGAGCAGAACCATGTAACGGTGTAAGCATCCTTAGTTTCTTTTGCTGCATCAACCAAGTTGATAGCTCATATACGTTCCCATTTTCATCTATTTCGAAAGTGATAATTATAACATCCAAGTGCTAAGTATAAAATTGAGACAGAAAGCAATTCTTGAACATAGAGGAGAAGGGATACAACTATCTTTAATGATTGAGAACTTCAGTTCAATAATTTAGTAAATGCACTGTGACAACCAGATTGCAAGAAAGAGAGTTCACTGTTCAGCTTACTTTGCCAGTGTTTATGTTTCCAATGTAAACCGCATCGCATCCTATTTGGCATCTTCCTTCGCATCATCAGAATCTGAATCACTAGCATTATAACCTAGACCAAAAACAAAATATGTCAAATTTTAAAAAAATAAACAAGAGACATTGAACCGATGGAACCACTAAAATTTAAGTAGATAGCAAAAAGATAAAACACCTGGATGCTTATCGCCTACTTTCCATACTGAAGACCGACTCTTTGAGGCCCTGTTAATCCATGCTTTTCCCTAAAACCAAAAGCCATGAGAATTAAACTTCTTCCACAGTTTATACACACAAACTCAAAACGACATCCCACATTTCCAATCATAGAAACTAGATACTCCAATGGCTTTCCACGTTTGTATAACTTCATAAATCACCAAGAATTATCTTTTTTTAAGTAGAAAAAGTAAAGAAGAGAACGAGAAAGCTAGTTCTGCAAAATTTCACCTCTTCACAATTTGCAGTCCAATACTAAAAGGTTTGTGTTTAACATAACAAAGAAAATCGAGATGGATGTTAAATTTGTGAAAACCTCCTTTTTGGCACCATTGACAGGTTATTTTTAATGTTTTTTACGTATTAATCTTGTCACAGAATAATAAAAATGCTTAGAAATACCAAAACATTACAACAAACACATAGAGAGCAGATATACATGTGAAACACAACAAAATGAAGTAACATGAAACACTAAGCAAAAAAAAAAAAAGTACAGAAACAAAAGAATCAAACATACCTTCTGGAGATCTTTTGCGACCCCGTATCCGCTATAGTACATCTGGCCCACAAGCACCTGCATGGAAATATCACCATTCTTGGCCTCCTTGAGTGTATCTTGAAACCACCGCTGGACACAGTCCGACACCACATCCGCCAGCGGCATCCTCCGCCGCCGTTCCGAGTTCTCCGCCGCCTCCATCCGCCGTGTGTTTATCCTTAGCTGGTGGGAGTCGGGTTTGCACCCAGTGGGGTCAGGGGAGGATAAGGGTCGGGTCTTGGATACGGGTTTCAATTGGGCGGGGCGGCGGGACCCGTTATCAGGGGAAGCGATGACCCGAGCAAATTGTTGGAGTTTTTGAGGAGATGGAATTGATTTTCCCATAAACAGTGCGAGTGTGCAGCTGCGTTGAAGGTGCAATGAATGCTTTCATCAAATTTGATTTCTTTACTTGGTCGTATTAGGGATTGGGTTAGAGAGATTGGGACAGGAATGATGGAGATACTTTTTCCTTTTTTTCATTTTCTTTTCATTTTTTTCTTTTTCATTATCACATTATCCTCTATTTTTTTTCTTTTTATGGTTACGAATTTATTAGAATATTGGGATCTCAAGTACAATTCAAACTTAAATAACTGTTCAATAAGAAAAATGAAATTCTTGTCAATTTTTTTTTTTATGAAATTTAGTTCAATTATTGTGTTGGATTTGAGAAATAATTAATGTTAAATCACTATGAGAAATATATTTTTCAAAATGAGTAAAAAGTAAAAATATTTTAATTACGTTATAAAACTACTTTTGAAGGTCCAAAACATCTACAACAATCAACAATATATACAAACTTCGAAACAAGTACCAAACAACATAAATATCATACAAAACAATATAGGAACAATTTTTTTTT
The DNA here is from genome assembly GCA_016081115.2 of Rehmannia glutinosa. Taxonomy (NCBI): domain Eukaryota; kingdom Viridiplantae; phylum Streptophyta; class Magnoliopsida; order Lamiales; family Orobanchaceae; genus Rehmannia; species Rehmannia glutinosa. The sequence goes on along the minus strand of JABTTQ020001067.1, from coordinate 95,201 downwards.
AAAAAAGCATAAAAATGACCAATAAATATACACAAAAATGTCTAGAAAAAACAACCGAGTGTTATAATAAATTGTAGAATCTTGAATTTGTCATATGAACTTTAAGACATATTGGTAGTCTAAAGTTGAAAATTCTTTTCACATGTCAACTACTAAATAAATTTGGTAGGTGAATTTTGGCTATAAATATGTCATAGTTTTACATGTAAATTATACATAACAATATCAAAGAAAAATAGAAAGAATTACTTTCTCTCTACAATATTTTCTCACTCTAATATTTATTTCTTAATATTTTGATAGTTCTATAATAATTCTCTTGTGTTCTTAAATTGTTGTTCTATAACACGTTATCGGCCACGAGTCTACCCGATTGTTAAAGTTTTTGGTGAGTACGGTAAGTTTTATTCATTTCTTAATTTAAAATATTATTATGGCTAACCTCGCAAAACTCGATTTTATTGCTCTTGATATTCTTTGGAAAAAATTATATGTTATGGGCTTTAGATCTTTTAAATTCATCTAGACGCTAAAGGTTTGGGTGATACTATAAAAGAAGAAAATAATGCATCTGCACAAGATAAAGATAAAGCTAAAGCTATGATTTTTCCGTCATCATCCGGATGAAAATTTAAAAATAGAATACCTTACGGTAAAAGATCCATCCATCCTTTGGAAAAATATGAAGGAAAGGTATGACCACCGAAGTTGGTTATACTTCCAAAGGCCGATATGACCGGATAAAATTAAGGTTTCAAGATTTCAAATCCGTAAGTGACTATAATTCCATGTTATTTAAAATTTCTTCAAAATTGAAATTATGTGGAGATAGTATTACGGATGGAGATATGATCGAAAAGACACTTTCTACTTTTCATGCTTGGGTTTGCTCTGCAGTTGGCGAAGAATACCGAGAAAAAAGGTTTCACTAAGTATTTTGATTTGATTTAGTGTCTTCTTGTGGTAGAACAAAATAATGAATTATCGATAAAAATCATGAATCTCGATCTCATCGGTTCTACTCCATTCCCAAGTGAATGCGACTTGAGCTCAAAATGTTAATAATTTTGAGGGGCGTGGGAGAGGCCGTGGTCGCGGTCGTGGCCGTGGTCGTGGAAGATTTACTCCATATAATTGTGGTAGTCGAGAATAATTCAAATCATGAAAATACAAGTCACCATCTAAAGTGGAAGAAATAATAAGAAAGGAAAAGAGAAAGTGATAAATCCGAGAGAATGGTGGAGAAAAGTGTTACCGATGCGGAATAAAAGTCATCGTCACGTCTTTGTCGTCGTGCGGCAAACATTTGGTGGAGCTTTATCAAGCATCAATTCGCAAGCAAGATAAAAATGCTGAAGCAAATTTCACTTCCGATCATCCTGAAGATGATAATTTTGATGACTTGAATGTGGATATTACACATATGGATGTGGCTGATTTCTTTGAGCATCCAGAAGGGAGGATTGATCACTTAATTGGTGATGGAAATGTTTAATCAGTGATATATATGCTTTAAATTAGTTTCTAAAATATTTCAAGTAATTCTGTTGATATTGTAAAAGTGAGAATGTTTTGATTGTGCTTATATGTATTTTCCTGGAAAAATATATTTCCGGGTTGAACTTTTTATATGAATGATATTTTATCACAATATTTATGTTTATTATTTCAATCACAAAAATATCATTATAATTCCACTAAATCATTCACAAATTTCATATTCAAAATTTCTTCCCCCTAACGGTAATGTAACGGCTATGAACAGTACTTTTTATCTATAAATATACCAACATTTCATTCAATAAATTCACACATATTCTCTCATCTCTCTAAAAACTTCACATTTATTTCATTCCAAGAAAATGGTTAACTTAATTGTAGTTTATCTCATTACATTGGTCTTCTTGAACATTATCTTACTTTTTGTTTGGGAATATCCTCCCGGAGCATTTTTGGCTTATGATTAATCTTCATGTCTTCATGGTTTTTCCTTTGTTAGCATGGGCAATTATTTTTAACATGTAATAGTTAGATGATTATGTATGTCTATCTCATTTATGATTTCGAATAAAAAAATTTATATTTAAATTTTTATTATGCCTCGATGTTATTATTTAACTGTTTCATGATGATCAATTTTTTTATAAATATGAAATCATAAACATAATTGTATAATATTAATTCAATAATGTTATATTAGGTGTATATGGGAAACACCGAGAAGAAAGATTATTGTCTACTTGACGGCAACAACAACAACGCACTCAATATTAACGAGTAAATCATATTTCTCGAGTGTAAAATCTGCAAGACACAAGTTACAACTATATCTGGTCCCGTTGAGATTATTGATGGCTCAGGAATGCAACATTAATATTGCTTAATGGTACAATCCTGCGCAGATTGAAAATGCATTATTATCTAGTAGATCATTAAGAAATCTACGAGTTTTAAAGATGTGCGTGATAATGGATATCATTTAGAGACACTAAATGACCATGATAAAGAGTGTCTATGTATCACATCATATAAATGGGCAAGAAGAACGTCCATGAGAAATTTGAAGCGACAATTTCTGGATTGTATTATATCTCAATTAAAGCTTTCGAAACCTACGCCACCATGCGCTTGGAAGCTGGTAAATCCTAATATAATTGGGTTATGGCGTGATCGCCTAGGACACCCAGGAACTACTATGATGCGTAGGATTATTGAGCATACCAATGGACATCCATTGAAAGGTACAAAAATGTTGATTTCGAAAGATTATTTCGTGAATCGTGTTCACAAGGAAAACTCATTACTAGACCTTCAATGGAAAAGGTTGGTTATGAATCACCATCATTTTTACAAATAGTATTCATGGTGATATTTGTGGACCAATACATCCAAAGCAAGTGGACCATTTAGATATTTTATGGTCTTAATAGATGCATCATGCAGATGGTCACATGTATGCTTATTATCTACTAGAAATATTGCATTTGCTCGATTACTAGCGCAAATTATTAAACTCCGAGCATGTTTCCCTGATTATCCTATTAAGAATATAAGAATGGATAATGCCGGAGAGTTTACATCAAAAGTTTTGATGAATATTGCGCGAAGATCGAATTAATGTTGAACATCCAGTAACACATGTTCATACTCAGAATGGGATGGCAGAATCCTTGATTAAACGAGTTCAGGTCATTGCTCGCACATTATTAATGAGATCAAAGCTCACTAGTATAGCATGGGGTCATGCAGTATTACATGCATCAACACTTATCAGATTACGCCCTACTGCTTATCATATTCATTCCCCCATGCAATTAACTCTTGGTTTTGAGCCAAATATTTCACACCTACGTACATTCGGGTGTGCTGTTCAGGTGCCAATTCCACCTCCTCAAAGGACAAAAATGGGTCCACAACGTAGACTTGGTATATGCGTTGGATTTGATTCTCCATCAATTATTCGATATTTGGAACCATTAATGGGAGATTTATTTACCGCTCGTTTTGCGGATTGTCATTTTGATGAAACAACATTTCCGTCAATGGGAAATGATAAACAAAAGCCAATTGAGAATTTCTCCTGGAATGAACAAAGTTTATCCTATTTGGACCCGCATACTCCTAAATGTGAAAGTGAGGTGAGTAGAATCATTCATTTACAAAATATTGCCAATAAACTTCCTGATGCATTTAATGATGCTAGTAAAGTTACGAGGTCTCATATTTCGGCTGCGAATGTTCCAGCCAGGATTATTGTTCCTGAAGAACATAAGAAAATGAATGATAATATCCCACGTCAAAAACGTGGTAGACCAATTGGCTCAAAAGATCATTTTCCTCGAAAAAGAAAAGGAAAAATTGATACTAATGAGCAAGCTCCAGATGAATCTGTAGAGCCTAGTATCTCAGAAAATATTCAGATTAAAAATTCTGATAGCACCGAGAACCCCTTGAGCTATTGTAATGAGGTATGGGATCGAAATGAAATAATCATTGATGATAAATTTGCATTCTCGGTTGCTCAAGAAATCATTGATGATGATTATGATAGTGAACCACATTCTATAATAGAATGCCGTCAAAAGGCCCGATTGGCTAAGTGGGAGGAAGAATAAAATGCGAGTTAGCTTCCTAGAGAAACGAAATGTATTTGGGAAAATTACTCGAACTCCAGACAATGTAAAGCCCATAGGATACAAATGGGTATTTGTTCGAAAAAGAAATGAGAAAAATGAGGTCGTGAGATACAAAGCCCGACTCGTAGCTCAAGGATTCTCTCAGAGACCTGGGATAGATTATGATGAGACATATTCACCGTGATGGATACAATCACGTTCCGTTTTCTCATTGGTATGGTTGTCCATGAGAGTTTGGATATGCGTCTAATGGACGTAGTAACGACATATCTATATGGTTCACTGGATTCTGATATTTATATGAAAATCCCTGATGGATATAAAATGCCAAAGTCAGACACTCCTCGTGAGATATACTCGATCAAACTTCAAAGATCGTTGTATGGGTTAAAAATCGGTCGCATGTGGTATCATAGTCAATGAATACCTTTCTAGAGAAGGTTACAAAAATAATCCTATTTGTCCATGCGTTTTTTATTAAAAGGTCGAGATCTGGATTTGCTATCATAGTTTTGTATATGTCGATGACATGAATTTGATTGGCACTCCCGAAGAGTTATCTAATGCTATTGAATATCTAAAGAAAGAGTTTGAGGTTAAAGATCTTGGGAAAACCAAACTCTGTCTTGGTCTTGAGCTAGATCATAAAGATAATGGAATACTTGTCCACCAATCTGCTTATACAAGAAGATTGCTCAAATGGTTTAATATGGAAAATACTCATTCCTTGTGTACCCCTATGGTCGTACGAAGTTTAGATCCAAATAAAGATCCATTTCGACCAAAGGAGTCCAATGAAGAGATTTTAGGTCCTGAAGTACCTTATCTCAATGCTATTGGAGCATTAATGTATTTAGCACAATGCACCGGACACTGATATCGCTTTTCTTTGTCAATCTACTTTGCGGCGATATAGTTACGAACCAACTAGAAGACAACGAATGGTATTAAACATATTTTCCGATACCTCGGTGTACTATAGATTTGGGGTTATTCTACTCAAAGGAATCCACTAACTCGGATTAGTTGGTTATCTTGACGATGCGGGATATAGATCGATCCACACAAAGCTCGGTCACAACTGGTTATGTATTTTGCTATAATGGTACAACTATATCATGGCGATCTACCAAACAAACATTAGTGGCTACTTCTTCTAATCACTCGAGATAATTGCTCTTCATGAAGGCGTGCAAAGAATGCATTTGGTTAAGATATGTTATATCTCATATTCGAAATAGTTGTCAATTGAAGCGATTCTGATATCGCCACTATTATTTATGAGGATAATGCGGCATGTATAGCACAAGTAAGAGAGGTTACATAAAAGGTGATAGGACCAAGCATATTTCACCAAAGTTTTTTTCATACACATGAACTCGGAAAAATGGAGAGGTGGATATTCAAAGCAGATTCGCTCCTCGCCACAATCTTGCGATTTATTTACAAAATACTTGCCGACGTCAACATTCGAGAAACTAGTTTACGGCATTGGAATGAGAAGAGTCAATATGAAGCAATATTAATGGATCAAGTTATGCGGCTAATATTCTACATTTCGGGGAGAATATAATATATTGTGCGTTGTACTCTTTTCCCTTTTGTGCGGTTTTTATCCCATTGGGTTTTTCCAAACAAGGTTTTTAACGAGGCAACTTATGCACAAGTCGATTTGAGAATGTACTCTTTTTCCCTTATGTCCGAATTTTTTCCCACGGGGTTTTTTCAAATATGAGGTTTTTAACGAGGCATACTCATCCAACTTACTACAAATCTTCTACGTCCAGGAGTGTTATAATAAATTGTAGAATCTTGAATTTGTACAATATGGACTTTAGCACAATATTGGTAGTCTAAAGTTGAAAATTCTTTTCACATGTGCAACTACTAAATAAATTTGGTAGGTGAATTTTGGCTATAAATATGCCATAGTTTTACATGTAAATTACACATAACAATATCAAAGAGAAATAGAAAGAATTACTTTCTCTCTACAATATTTTCTCTCTCTAATATTTATTTCTTAATATTTTGATAGTTCTATAATAATTCTCTTGTGTTCTTAAATTGTTGTTCTTTAACACCGAGATCATAATATGGTATCTTTCTCCCGGAAAGTATGGAAAGTGTGTCAATTACTCCATTTTAAACTTAGAAAACTAGGCCCAAGCCAACTCCCCTTCTAAACCAGGCCTGTAAGTTGATTTTAATGTGAATATATTATTGATGGGCTTTCACTTTGGGCTATCTGGTAGGCCATAATTTATAAAGTTGTACTGATCAACCTTTATTTATAGTCAAAAGGACGAAACTGTCGAGGAATTAAATTGAATTTAGCTCATCTAAATAAGAAAAGAGCTTTAAATGAATTATTTATGATCCTGATCTACGTTTTCAAGTTGCATTTAATGTATGCCTATATATAAGATGAAGCTTTCGAAAAAAAAAAAAAAACAAGATGAATTACAATTATTAATTATAAAAGAAGAATAAACCCGTACTACAAGAAATAATCAATTTACATACATAAAAAGTTAAAGGTAATTGTTAAGATAACTGGGAACTTTCCTCAAAAAAAAAAAAAAAAAAAAAAAAAAAAGATAACTGGGAACTATATGCAAAATTATTGTACATACGTAAATATTTACCAATAAATCTAAAATTGTTGGTAAATACCTATAATATTTATATTTCTACGTTTAAAAATTGTTGGCGATTTTCATTAATTGGTCGGTCTAGTTTGGGGAAAACAATATTTTTTATTATGTTGATATTTTTTAGATAATTGTAATATTTAGTGACAAAATTATTTCTGTCCGTAAATTTTATCGATAAATTGAAAGTCTTTTTTTATAGTGTTGGACAATGTTTCGGGTCGTACTTGCGGAATCTGACTTGAATAAATAATTATTAAACATTTCAAAACATTTGATTTAGTGCCTAAAAATATTTAATATTGTCCACAAAAATGCCGTACCCTCAATATTAATCTCTTTAAATTGGTTAGGTTTGGAAACTTATGCAAACAATAATTTTGTGGACACTAATGTTAATATTATTTCATTACGCAAAGTATCTACAAATCCTAGTAGTAGCTTTCCTTAATATCATGGTTACCATCTCATTTAGACAACATAATAAATCTGATTTGCATATGAATTTAATCCATGATTGATTGAAAATCATTGGTGTGGACAGAAATAATGAGTATTTCCTAAAATAGGGGAAATAGTTATCTTGGTGGAATCCTATGTAAGTAAAAATATAACTATATTTGGTATTTAATTAATTGAATTTAGTTAAATGGAATCCAAACAAATTTTTTTAAGTCACATTTCTCGTGTTGTTACCTCAAACAATAGTGATAGCCTGATTGGATTTTATAATTATGGGAATGATTTGGTAGCATGAAAGGAACTTGTACAAAGATTTTAGCAGAATATGTGCAAAATCCATCTGGCAACAAACCCCACTGGGCTTGGAGTCCCCACTTACCAACAAAAGTTAAAATTCAGCCAACATCTCAAATCAAGGCCTAATTTCCCCCAACAAGTAGACATGTCCAACGGTTCCGAACCGCCGATTCTGATTCGAACCGCCGTTATTCTGATTCGCGCTTCGTGGAACAGTAACCTAACCGTCCTATAGAAGGTTTCGGTTCGGTTCGGTTCGAATCACGGTTCCGGGTTCGGTTCGGTTTGGCGATTTTTCTTTTTTTTTTTTTTTTTTTTTTGAATTTTTGAATTTTTGAATTTTTAAGTTTTTAATATTAATAAATTAACACCATTGATAAATTAACACAATTGATGAAGGAAATAAAATTGAGTAACACAAAAATAATTTTATTGATTTAAAAGTAAAATTACAACTTACAATTTACAAAATGAAAAATTCTAATATATTACAATTCCAAAGTACAATTTAAAAATAAAATTACAAGTTAATACAATTTCGTATAAAGTTTAAATTACAAAGTACAAAGTACAAACCACAAAGAAAGGAAAAAGAAAAAAGAAATGGGTTTGAGTTTTATTTTAATATTCTAAGTTAAAAATTTGAAATTTAACTTTGAATATTGAAATAAAATTGCCTACGTATCCTCATAGAGGAATCAAAACCCTACGTAGTTCTCTTACCTTTTACTTACCTTAGGGAAGGTGGCAATTGGCAACGTGATTCTTCAATTATTTTGTGACCGTTGCTTGAATCGGTATCAAGATTATCGCTTTCTTGGAATCATCAAAATCGACTTGTTGCTCACGTGTTTCGGCGTTTGTCCAATCGTGGAGCAATACTTGAGCCTCTAGACTTTCTCTTTGTTAATCTAGATCGCTAGGATCCGAATATAACCTCCTCATTTGAATGCTTGCTCTACGGGAGACGGTTGAGGCGAACGGCTAATATTTCCCTCGCAATTAAAGTTACTATAGGAAAAGAGGAAGACCTCTTTGACCACCACTTTAACAAATTGAACTTTGAATTCCCTACTACAAATTCAAGATAATCAAAAGGAGATGTTAAATATGTATCAAGTTCAAGATAAGGGGATGCGCTCCTCTCGAACGCGTTTTGGTATCCTCGCGTCATAAAAATTATCTAATGGTGCAAATACCGACGCCTCACTAAACGTACCAATATCACTAGTATGTTCAACATCGGGTGTAGAAATAAGCGAACTAGATGAGCCTCTAAAACTATCACCAAATTTTATTGAATATTCTTTAAAAATATCATATAAACATGATTTAGCATTCTCTACTACAACACTTGGAATGGGAGTGTCATGTTCTTTAATAGGAAACAAAGCATCATAATATATTCCTAACAATTCTTCTAAACCATCTAATCTTACTCTAGGATCTAATATTTTTGCAACTAAAAATACATTAGGAATATAAGTGAAATATTTTAACCATTTTAATCCCATTTGGGCAATAGTTGGTCCTATAGTAGCCTGACAAGGCATGAGAGATCTAAAAAGTAGTGCAATTTTAACACAACGATCTACAACTAAAATTGATGTAGGATAATAAACACCGGATAATTCTTCGGTAGCATCTTTAAAAACCTTTAAAAGTTGACATAAATTAGAGCATGCATCCCATTGATTGGGAAATAAAACTATGCCACATTGTTGATCGGCAAAAAATGAACATAAAGCTTCTCTATATGCATAACTATCATTTATCATTTTATATGTAGAATTCCAACGAGTTGGCACATCGGCCGAGAATTTTCTTGGGTATAAACCATTTTCTTTACAATATCTCGCCCATTTTTTCAAAAAAGAAGAAAATGCTTTTAAATATAAAAGTGCATCTCTAATAGGTGCAATTTCTTCTTTTTAAAGTAGCTAAACCATCTTGAACACATAAATTAATAATATGACATATACAACGAACATGAAAAAATTTGCCACCAATAGAAGGTTCACAAATATTAATAAGTGATGGTAAACTAGCCGTATTAGCACTAGCATTATCAAATGAAATTGAAAAAATTTTTGTAACTAAACCATATTCTTGTAAAATAGTATGAATTTTATGAGAAATATTAATAGCGTATGTTCAACATTAAAATCTCTATATGCAATTAAACGTTTTGCAAAGTCCATGAATCATCAACCCAATGACAAGTAATTCCCATAAAAAAACTTCTTTGCCAATGATCACTCCATACATCCGAACAAATTGAAACTTTTGTTTGTAAATTAGCAAATGAGTTAATTAATTGAAACTTATATTCACAAACTGTTTTTTTAATATCGCGAGTCAATGTAGAACGTGAAATTTTATTAGCAGCGGGGTTAAAAGCACGTCTAGTATACCTTTCAAATTTTTTATTATCGGCAAAGGTAAAAGGAAGTGACATACCACTAACAAATAAAGTCATCTCTTTTCTAGCATTTAAATCGGTATATTTAAATAAAGAAGAAGAAGAAGACTCCATACCTGTTGAAGAACCCGTGAATCCCGTCGGTAGTTGTGTTTGAGCACGATCTAGCCCAACTTTATCCGGATGCTTTTTGTTGAGGTGGTTCGTGAACGTCCCATAACCGCCTCCTCTAAACTTGTAGGAATTAGTGCAATAATTGCAAGTAACTTTGAAACCGCCGGTTGTAGGATCCGGAATTTTTTAAAATGAACCGAAAAAATATCGGATCTAAGTGGCGAGCTCGCGACTTTGAGTTTGAGTTGGCGATTGCGATTCCGGTTGAGCCTCACCTTCTTGTTGCAAACTAGCAAAACAAGCTTCGATTTCATCTTCGTTCAAATCGAAAGCTTCATCAAAACGTGGTGGTGGTGGTGGTTGTTGCTCGGAGCCGGACGCCAAACCTTTGCCCTTAGATTGATGGGAAGATCCTCCACGTCTCGACATTTTTTTAAAATAGCTAATGAAATTAAAAGTATGAAACTACTAAAACTTAAATTGAAACTTGGAATTTAAACTTGAACAAGTTGAATATAGAGAATGTAGAGAATTGAGAGATTAGAAATTTGGTGTGAGGAAAAATGGATGAATTGGAAGGGGTATTTATAGGAAAAAAATGAAATTCAAAAAATAAAAAAATAAAAAAAAAAACGGAAAACCGCGGTTTTAACCGAAACCGGTTTCGGTTAAACTGGCGGTTTTCAACGGTCAAATGATCTTGACCGTTGATCATCAACGGTCAAATGATCTTGACCGTTAATTTTTTCAAATTTTGAATTTTCAAAAAAAAAAAAAAAAAAAAAAAAAAAGGTAAAACCGCCGGTTTTAACCGAAACCACGCCGGTTTACTGGTTAAAACCGGATTAACGGTCACAAAAGTGACCGTTTGAAATTTCAATTTCAAATTTGAAATTTGAAATTCAAATTTCAAATTTCAAATTGTAAAAAAAAAAAAAAAAAAAAAAAAACCGCCGGTTAAACCGGCGGTTTTTTTGAGAATTCGGAACAGTAACCTAACCCTTAAAATTAAGGTTTACGGTTCCGGTTCAAACCGAACCGAATCAAACCGGGTCAACGGTTCGAAAACCGTTGACCACGGTTGAAACCGCTGATTCGCACGGTTCGGTTGAACAGTTGGACATGTCTACCAACAAGCACCAATCAGAAGTTGGATGCAACTGTTTAGGAAGCCACTAGATATTTAAAAAAAAAGTTTCGTTTTCATTTCACAATTTTTTTTATAATCTAGATTTCATGTTCTCACATGACTAGTACTCGGGAAAACAGTTTCGGCCCCTTAAAAATTGTCCATGTAATCACAAGATAAATTTATTTTACCCCAAGACGTGGTTGCTTATATCAATACACTCATTTTAAAAAAACAATCATTAAATCAATACTTTTACACTTTTTTCACAAATTATTTTATTCACCCACTCATTTACATTTAACTATTGATCATTATTTTTCTATTTTTATATTTAATTGACTTTCATCATTATATTGTATCTCATATCCAATCACACTATCAAAATATATTATTCCTCTACAAAAAAAAGTTCAATATTATTCTCTAGCAGGAAAATATTATCCAAAATGAAAGGATTTCCAAAACAAACTCATTGTTATCCCTTTGTTTCGTTCATTTTATTTTGAAATAGAATAGCGATAATATTATTTTAAAGTGAAATAACTCTTTTGAGTGTAAAAGGATATAATGAAAGTGTAATATAGTTATTGTGTGATGGTTTTTAGTGAAATGTTGTTGGAGGCAAATGAAAAGGTTAGAATTAATGTATTTTGTGATATGAAAGTTTAATGATGATAGTTAATATTTTTTTTTATTTTAATGAAATAGTAGTCGGAAGAATAGGGTGAGTGAATAGTTACATTCTGTAATTTTCACTAGCAATCAAATATTAGAGCAAAAAAAATTCTAACCAATATTTTATAAAAAATTGTTAAGCTCTTTATATGTTAGTAATGCTTATGCCTATATAGGAATATAGATGTAGTTTAATATGGAAGCATTCTTAACCAGGCAACAAAATTGGAGGACATGTCATAAGAACTATAATGGACAAAAATAATTCCAATTTACCGATATAAATAATTTTGTCCTAAATTTTATTGTTACCTACTGGATACCAACAGAATAAAAAAAATTATTTTTTCCCAAATTATACAGACAGATCACTGACGGTTTTTAAATTTACCGACAGAAATATTGTATGTATTTACCAACTATTTTAGATTATGTATGTAAATATTTACCTACAATGATATTACCTACACCAATTTTATCTACGCTTTACAATTATATTAATATTTGCCTACAGATTTTTCTCTGTAGGTAAACTGATTTTTTCTTGTAGTGAATATGACGCGAGAATATTTAAACATAATAATACCTACAAACTAGCTGGACTCCAAATTCATCATAATAACACAAAAAATAGCTAAAAATAATTGCTCAAGGATTTAAAATTTCTTATAAAATAAAAATATTTCGACTAATATAACTCATAGAATTTATAATTATAAATTTAAGCAGCAAGAGTGGAGGACATGTCACAACAAGAAAATGGACAAAATAGTTTCTTTAACTTTTAATGGCTCTTGAATAAGGATCTTGAATAGGATGTTCTCTTGATGCTTTCAACCAGACAATAATGGCTTATCAATTCGATGCTACATGGGACTTGAGTATATATGAGGATGTAATATAAGTGATGAGTGGAAAATAAAACTTTTTTCTGTTATCAAACTTTTTTTTTTTTATCTGAAAAGTATGTATATATCAATGTGTTCGTGAATCGTCACTAGGGAGGAATAAAAAGCACCACAATATATGACGTAACGATTCGAATTTGATTACTTTTTAGCCTCAATTTATTTTTTATGACCATAGGATTTCCAATTTGGTTCACACAACATTATCTGATTTTTATTATTGAATATTTTCTGAGCAGTATCTTATCCATTGAGCCCTGTTGAGGAATAGATGCTAAAATTCATAAATATACCCTTCCTCAAAAAGAAATATAAAAAAGAAAACAAAATATACAAAGAAGAAGAATATGCTCCTATTGGAAAATGGAATATGTGTATGTATTCACTATATTTTTTGATCGATTTCCTTGTCAAAATGGTATTCCATTTTATATTTGATTTTACTAATGCAAGCTGTTCATACAATATTTATATCATATACTTAATTTGATTAAATTTTTAAATTTAGAACCAGAAGCAAATATATAAGACAAAAAATGAAGACCCCCCCCCAAAACTCATAAATCAAATATTAAATTGGTCGAAAAATTTGAGAAATACACTCAACCCCCCCCGGCCCCCATAAACACCCTAGTGATGAACTAGGTAATTACGAAAAAAATTACTAGTTTTTGCCCAATCTTTTTATTGGGGATTCAAAATTAGATTTTGTTAGTATTCCATTTTATTTTTATTCGGAAAATTGTGCATATTTAGAGGAAGCTGATTATAGAGATTCCAATTCTATTACGAAAGGGGGAAGAGTCTACATCGAATTAATTATGTCAGCAGCATGGAATTAGAATCCGTTTCACATAACTTGATTTGAGGGTGAATGAGGTAGGTCTAGTATAATTTACAATATTTTTTTTTGAAGAAAAAAAAAACATAATCAATTAAAACTGCCCTACAAGATTTTTAAATGAACATAATTTTTGGTAAAAATATTAAATTTCTTCATTTGGAAATGTTACTAATTTGGATTTTATTATTTATAATAAATTGCGAAAATATTATATTTTTACTATAAAAAACAAACAATGTAAGTTTATCATAAACGCGTGTGAGTCTACACTTTCTCAAACGATACACTTTCATTTTCTCCACAAATGTTTATAATAAACAATTAAAAAGTCGTACGAGTTACAAAGTTATGATGTGCATTGAGAGAATTCTATCCCCCCGAAACACACATTTTCTAAGTTCAGATTGAAATTATTAATACAAATATGGTTTACACTTTTATGGCTTGGATGGTGACATATGCGCAGGCATTATCTGCAAATTAAGTTAATATATTTGATTAATTAATATTCTTGAATAGAATGATGGGTACATTTTGTTAAAATGGCATTTATAATCGTTGGTTATCTTTCAATAAACACTCAACCTTATCATCTCAACTTAAATAAATTTTTCTTGCACAAATACCCTTTAATAGATAAGTTCTCCAAAGTCCAAAATATGGTCAATATGCTTAGCTAAACACCGCTTGGATTTAGTCCATCACCCGTATATATTCTCTTCAAAAAAAAAAAAAGAAATAATTTATCTGGTATTAAGTTTTCTGTGTTTCTAATTTCTATGTTACATTCTCCTTAGGAGAATGAGAGACTTATTCGATATTCTTATATGCCCTACGTTTTGTAAGATTTTTTTTTGGAACGTATGAAATGATGAATAAATTCTAAGTGTTTGAATTAAATAAGATCTTACATTCACCAAACTTTTTAACCTCCAATATTTTTTTAAACCTATCTCTATTTTTTAGAATCATATAATTTATAACATCTTATGTTTGAAACGAACGTTACATTTTATAGAATTTATAAGCTCGGCCAAGATAATTGACATAATCTCCTTCAAAAACTTTATTATAGTTGATATTCAAAAAAATTCGGGAGTGATTGATTGACTTTTCATTCCTCTATTTTTTACGTCCGGAGATAATAGTGTTACAATAATTTTGAAAAATACAAATAATTTTTGGGAATATGATTGAATATAAGATGAAAATTAGATGATGATGTTGACGTGACAGTGGTTTTTTGTGCAATAGCGATTAGATGTGATTGGTTATTTGGAAAATAAAGAGAATGAATAATGTATTTATGATAATGAGTGTGTATTGATGATAGATGATGTGTGAAATTTTTTATTAATATTATAAACATATGTGATTGTGATTGAAAAAAATGAGAATGAGCTTTTAAAATATTTTCACAGACACATCTATTGATAAATTCGTGGTAATAAAAAAAAAAAGACTCTCTTAGCCCCTTTAGATTCTATGTTTTAAACTTAATTCGTCCACACGCTATTCCCAACTTGACAGTGTCCAATTAGGCAATATAAAAACGTTTATTGAACAATAGATAACTAATAAATAAAGGACAAAAAAAAAGTACCCTTTTATCAATTTTCTCATCCTTATGTTGCAACACGTCGTCAATTTCAACTGATTCCATCTTGGTATTTAATTTAAGTTATTAAATGTGTAAGTAGTTTAGTGAAACTTAAAACAATAGAAATGGAGAATCTATTCATCAACCAATCACATTTTATTGCAAAATGAACCTGACACAGAACACAGAGATAATAAAATGACATCAAATCGAAGCAATAAGGTCTCCCAATCCGCATCGTATTGGTCACCTTCTCCACTCCACGACACTCGAACTAGACCCACAACCAGCTGATCAGCACCACAACTAAGTCAATCCTAGCCGTCTTATCTCACATCCTCTCAGACGCAAGATCCAACGGTACTCTCTCAGCCCATACGAAAAAAGAAAAAAAAAACACGCAAACACACACGATTTTTACCACTCTTTATTCTTAGCTAGCTCCCCACAATATTATAATACCCTTACAACCACGTGATCAAACCCTAGCAAGTGGAATCTTTTCAGATAGCAAGCACGAGACCCGGCACGGATTTCCCAACCCGATCCGGAAGACTGCTCTCCCAAACCGAGGGGCAATGGAGCGACGCAATGCTGCTGCTGCAATCCGATTGGTCAGTATTCCCAAATCGCGTCACGGTGAGGGACGTGTTGAAGTACTCCCTGACCTGGGTGATTATCCCATCGGTGACGGTCCAGGCGTGAACCCAGGCAATGGAGCGTGACTGGTCGAATCCCTCGGCGAGGACGGTGGGGCCGAAGGCGGAGATGCTGTGGGGGACGAATCGGAAGTCGGATTCCTGTTCGCCGGTGAGGAGGCGCATCAAAAACTGGTGGGACGGCGGACCATGGAACCACCACTCGAGGTCGGGGGCGAGGATCTTCTGGATTGCCTCCGCGTCGCGGATTTTCAAGGCCTCATACAGGGCGGTCACCACCCCTTTGGTTCGAGAATCCTCCAGAATTTCCTGAGATAACGCCAGTTCCTGAAAAATGAGAGAGCTAGAAGAAGGGGGAAATGTTTGTGCTGGGGAAAGAGGAAATTGCAGGATTTGGGAAATGTGGAGGGCGGTTTATATAGTGAGGGGAGAAGGGTGTTTTGGGGATTTGAATGAAAGGTGTGAGGTAGAATGGGGAATGTGTGTGGGTTTGGTTTTTAGTGGAGGATCTGTCTGCATGGGGATTACGTGGCAGGGCGAGAATGGGTTTGGTGGGGTAATAGGAAAAGTCGGGCTTGGGAGTCGGGCCTAATTGAATGAGGTTTTGGATGATAGTATCCAAATTTTCAAGCCAACTCTTTTGACCCTATATTGCCACTTGGTTGACTGTATTTTCTTTCTTTCATTGTTTTTTTTCTCTTTTATCCTCTTTACTAAAGATTAGCTGGCATTTAATTTGGCCCGCGCATAGTTCAATGCTGCAAATGATCTGGGTCATATGATATCTATTGTTGCAACATGTGAGTTCGAATTCGTCTAATTACAGGTTAAAGAAAATTTTTTTGTGAAACATATCTTGCGATTCACCTCCTCTAAAAAACTTTAGTAACGAAACAGTCGAGGCCGTCAAAGACATGATTCATCCTCTCGGGAGCATTTAATTTAATTTGTTGCCAAGTGATGGACTGTTTATATCCATAGAGGCTAATGAATAAGTAAGTTGTTGTGAGTTCTCATTTTCAAACCTTTATATTCAGTTTTATATTATTCATTAAAATAAAATATTTATGTTTGATGTATTTTCAATTAAAATAATTAATTTTAAAAACTATTCACTTCATCATCATCATCATCATCATCATCAACGACAACTTATCCCACTATGTGGGGTCGGTGGTGTGAAGTTTATAGTGTCAATTAATTGTCTAAAATTAGTTAACACTACAAATTCACACAAAAAGCAAAATGGCAAAGTTTTACTTATTTCCACAATTTTCAACAAATTCTTCAATATATTCCCCTATATTGTCATCCATTTCTATCTATATCATCATATCAATGTATCTCCACCTTCTCAAGTAATATAACTCAATAAAATATGAGAAATATATTCTTAGAAATACCTCCTAATATATTTTTATTTCTATAACGTAGTTTTGTGCATGAAATTCATTATTAAAAATACTCTGCCAAACATCCTTTAATTTCCTTATAAGTATTTTCATATCTCATAACCAAATATATTTTTAATTCTCACACAAAAATCGATACGATCCAAAAATCTCTATGAAAATAGTGAAAATAAAAAATATTAATAAAAACACAATCATACAAGGCGTAAGTCTAGCACAAGTTAAGAGTGATTTTTTTTTTTATAAGTTATACCTTTATATGTAGTACCTTCAGTTCAATCAATATTTACATTTTTAGTTAAATATTGATGTTTAAATATTCACTTGAATACTCGTTTTTCAAATGTTTCTAATGACTTGTTCCTATCGTAAGTTAAACTTTTTATAGTCCCGGGATACCAACCAGTAAGGACTTAGGTGATGTGATCCACTTCGCTAGCACCTAAATCCCCCTGATAACAAGTTGAATGCGGATTTTTTGTGTGATGACTCAATATAAATAAACTCTAAAGAAATTTCAAGACTCACTGACTTTTGGAGCATATTATATGATTCTCCTTCTCCAAGAAGCTCTAGGAGCAGGATAATGGGGCCCAGGGTTTATCCATTAGTTAAACTTTTTACATAGGAATGGGCAAAATTAGTTGACAATGCCACTGTAGTCTAAGATGAGCCACAAACCTATATATCAATCTTCTCCAAAATGAATTGACAATTTCACCTTAGTCTATAATGAACCACATTTAACCAGGTGGCTTAGCCCACCTAGCCACCACAAGCAATTGTGGGGTGGAGGTCAGGGGTTCAAATCCTTGCTCCATCAGATTACTCCCCGGGGCATATGCGAGCTGGTGAAGATTTGGTGGGAACTCATCTTGAATAGCATCCGTGTGGGTTCGATTCGGGGAGAGATCGTTATTAGTAGATTGGGGGTCGATTATAATTGTTCTCTTTACCCTGAGGATCCGGTTGTACGTCGTGACCCGCCGTAACACTAGCTGCACTGCGTGCGTGCACATCCTGCGTTTACCTTGGCGGCGCGAATGAGGAGCGGAGCTATTGTCCTCGGCGTAGTCGGGGCGTAAAGCATTTAAAATCGAGTTATAAATATATATATATATATATATATATATATATATAATGAACCACATTTAAGAACACCGATTCATAATTGCACGATACTTTTGGAATAATAACTTTGTCCATCAATAATTGATTTATAACTCTTGCAACCACTGGCAAAACTTGGGGGCTTCCAGAGTCAGGGCCCCTCCTATAATAGCCCTTCTAACACATTTTTTAGCAATTTGATATCATGCTTAATTATAACTGTATGTGTATTGTGTAGTCTCCAATAATGCCCTCCATTCAATACTTTATAATATTAGTGGGTTTGAATAATAATATTGTATCATAATAAAACATTAATAAATCAAATGTGTACTCGATCATTGATTAAATGTATGCTCGTTGATTTGATGGTATACCTTGATCAAATCATATGTAAATGATTAGGTTGGTAAAATATAATGGACTTTTAATTGGTTAAATGCTCTAATATGTTTGACCATTTACTGAAAAAAATATTATTATCTCGATTTATTCTATTTATCTTTTTTTCTTTTTTATTATTTGATATTAATTAACAAGATTGTGCTTAATATATATTCAATTTATGTCGAGTAGTACTATTAGTCTGAATTATCTGCATGGCATATAATGCACTTTATTTATTTCATATGTTAAATTAACATATACGGTCATTTGCATGAAAATGTGGTTGGGGTTATGTAAAAGAGGATAGACCAGTCTCAGACTAGCTAGCAACAACATTTTTTAGGTATTAGGGATTTTTTCTGGCAAAACAAAAATGGGAAAAAGAAAACTATTGATTTTTTTCTTTTTTCTTTAAAATGAATCATTATATTCTATTATGGATATCAATCATGGATCATTACATCAAGAACAAGAATATCCTCAATAAGTAATTGACAATATAATAAACAATCAACTATAAACTATTATTAAAATAGACAAACACAAACATATGGTAGAATTTGAATACAAAATCTTTTAATCTTTAATTTCTACTCTATCACTTCAACTAGATCTCATCAATGCTTTTGAATTTCTTAATTGTAATAGTATTTTTTCTTTTCTTCCCCCCCTCCCTCCGTGGTGACCAATTACACCGACCAATATGATTATTCCAATAATTAACCACTCAACTTTTGGGAAATTAGTAACAATATTGTATAATTTCTAAATTGAATAAGACAAAGTTTTAATTCCTCCAATTTCTCTTGGCCCCACCACTAAAATTAGTTTTTTAAAAAATTGCAACACTGAAATTCATTTTTCAGTAGAGCCACGGTCACACCAGCACGTAGGGGTGGCAAATCGTTCGTGCCGGGCCGTTATCGGGAAGCCCAAACACGAACACGGCACGATAAGTTTAACGGGCCTGAAATTTAAACTCAAACACGACACACTAAAAACACGATAAACACTGCACGACACGATAAACACGATAAGGAAAATTGTCAAATTTATTTAGGTAAGCCCGTTAGGCCCGATTGGCCCGTTAACAAATAAAATTTATGATTTTTTTATATTCTTTATATTTAATACTTAAAACATAATTCTAATAAATTATTAATAAAAATAGTCAAGTAAAAATAATCAATTATTATTAAATTATCCATATAAATAATTATTTACTAATAATTAAAAAAATTATCGTGCCTTACCGTGTTTATCGTGTCGGCCCGATATCAGCCCGATTTTTATCGTGCCTTATCGTGCCAACCCGATAACGGCCCGAACCCGATAAGCCCCAACCCAAATCCTATAATTTCGTGTCGTGTTCAAGTGCTTGGCCAATCATGTCGTCTAAATCGCAATGCCCTACCAAAGACGACAGCAAGTGGGCGGTCCTAATTTTAGGCTCACTAATGCTTGTGAAGTCAAATTTTTAAGAAAAGTAAAAGGAAAAGGACATTTTCCTTTTGGGAACTGTATTTTTATTAATCCGTCGGATTTTGTTTTTATCATAAACTAATTTATTCCCAATTATTTCTTAGTATATTTTTTTTTGATAGCTCATTTATTTATTATATTAGTTGTCATTGGCTGGTGAATCTCATGGTTTTAGAGTGAGAGATAGCAGATATAGAAGATTGTCTTGATTTTGCTTTGTGCACGAGGAGAAAAATAAAACGTCAATTGGTGATTGATGGAGTATAATTTTTTCCTATATTTCATAAAAAAATAGATCATTCCAACTAGCTGATAAAAATATCATTATATGCTTTTAATAATGAAAATAATGTAACATGTTTTGGTTGGGTGCTTCATAACGAAGTTAAGAAGTTCATTGCAAGGACTTTCTCACCATTGAAAAAAATTTCAAAGTCTCTTTTGTTAGACGACAATCAAATGTGATCGCTCATAAATTAGCTAAGACGTCTCATTCTTATGCTAACCCATATTATTTGGAATTATGTTCTTTTTCTTCCTTTCCAGTGCGGATATTTGTAGTGAATAATCAATGGTGTATCCTAAAAAAAATATTGGGGTGGACCGATACACAAAATTATGGTGGATCAGATAAAAAATTAAAAAAAAATCATATAAATATTAAATTAAAAATAAAAAAGTTTACATACTAATTGTTTTTAAATGAGGGGTCGGGGCTTAGGTTGGCATCCCCAGAGCTCCGCCATTGTGAAAATCATCTTTGATTTAATGAAATCTCTTTGGAATTTTTTCAAATACTATGTAACTGTGATTGTGAATAATTGGGTACAATGAAATTATGAAACCAATAGAATACTATGTAATGTGATTGTAAAATGATTGAGAAAAACTTGTCTACATTGTAATAACACCAAACGATGTCAACACGAAAGAAAATCACTACTAATGTGATGTGATATCAATTATCACCATCAATATGTTGGTCTCAAAATTCTTGGATTTTTTTTTGTGAGATGTTTGAATAGAGCAATTCTTATTTCTTACGGCCACAATTGGATATGAGATTTTTTCTACTTTCATTCCGCTAGAGATTTTTTTTCACCCAAGATGCGATTGCTTATAATTTTATTTAGAAAATACACTATTTACTTACTTTCATTTGTTTTTCTTCCACCAATAACTTCTAATTATATAAAATAAATCATTAAATCACTAATTATTACTTCACTTTTTCCCACAAATTCTATCAGTATTCACTCACTCACATATTTCTAATTACCAATAACATAAAATCATTATTTACTATTTTATATTAAATCAACTTTGATCATTACATTTTCATCTCATATCCAAACACATTCTCAAAATTCATTCTTCTTTTTTCAATATTTTTATTTATTAATCTGTGGCACAAACAAAAATTTCAAAACAAAGGATATCCATAATACGTCTCAATACATAGAGTTTCAAACTTTTCATTGCCATCTATGTATACTAAACTCAATTTTTATACGTAAATAATTATGATTGTAAATAATTTAGGACTTTATAAAGACAACCCATTAAAATATACATATATATATAATTAAAATAAAAAATAACAGTATGGTGTGTAATTCAAGATTCCTAATTTTATTTGATCAATTGATGGCATCTCTATCTCAAGAGTACACAAATATATTTGCCATGTGGAGACCAAAAGACACGTTATGAATAAACGCCCATGCCTATGAGCAACGTGGAGACACCAAAATCAGATACCTATCTCACCAAATTATAATGATTCATGTACACACTAATCATGTTGGGGACATAAAACTATTATTATTATTATTATTATTATTATTATTATTATTATTATTATTATTATCATTATTATTATTATTATTATATGTTACGTTTTTGGAGTCCACGTAGCCAAAAGTACGATTGGTAACTTATTCAACTTTTTGGGACTCGGGAACAATTGCACTCCTAAAAAAAGATTTATTGCAAAAGTTTCTAATATTATTATAGTTTTCAAGATATATAAGAATATTCGAATGTGCATATTATTATTATTATTATTATTATTATTATTATTATTATTATTATTATTTTCTTGATAACTGAGATTTCATGTTCTCACATGACTAGTCATCAGAGAAACATGATTAGTCCTTGAGGAACTGCCTCATTATAAACCGCGAGTCCAGAAGCAGATTTCCATCGAGTTTCAGCCTCCTAAACCGCCGCTTGAAGCCCTCAATATTAATTGTTTCACCATTGTCCAGAGGGTTTAAACCCTTAACCTCTTCAAAGAAAGGTCAAGAGTTACCCCACCTTGATCAATTGGTTAAAAATCATTGGTTATGTGCATATTACTTTATTAGTCAAAAAATGAACATCAATCGTGTCCATTTTTAGAATTTTTCTCTAAGACAAGTAAAACTTACATCTCCCTAATAAAAAAATATTTTGAAAGTGAAAATATATATTATTACTCCAAGGTTGCTTTTATGGAATGGTTCTGTTGGTTCCATTCAACCGAAAGTTAATTAGTGTTTAATCATTAAATGATTGTTAATACTCGCCCATCTAGAGAATAGTGTGATAAGAACTAGTGTCTTCGTCTTTTTCGAAAATTATTTAAAGATATACGAATTGCATTAAAGAAAATAACAACTATTAAAATTCGTCAAGAAATTATTAAGTAGATCTAAGTATTTAAAATTCTTATTTACACTATGTAATATGTATTATAAATTGTTTATTTGTTACAAGAGCCAAGTTGATTCAAGGAAACATGAGTACAACTGAACAACTGTACGACAAAGTTAACCAAGGGGCTTAACCCATCTGATCACCATAAGGGATTAAAGTCTCTTGTGGAATGGAGGTTAGGGGTTCAAATTCCTATTCCATCAAATTGCTCCCCGAGGCATATGCGAGCTGGTGAAGATTTGGTATGAACTCATACTGAATATCATCCGTATGATTTCGATTCGGGAAGAGATCAACTATTATTAGATTTTAGGGGTCGAACATAATTGTTTTTTTACCTAAGAGGATATGGTTGCATGTCAGCAGACTCTATCACAACACTGGTTAGTGCATGCACATCCCACTATTTATCTTGGTGAGCCGAAATTGTTATCTTAGACATAATCAGGCGTAAACCTGAAAGCTGAGTTACCAATAAAAAAAGTGTAAATTGAAGAAAAGGAGATCAAGATAAAAACTGTATTGGCATTTGCGAGGGTAACTTTCTTATTGACAAATCTGAGACAAGTGGGGCAAAATTTTAATTAAGAATGGTGGATTTGGTAATTTTTCATGGTACATTATTTATTTATTCTTGGAAAATTGCATAATTGATAATACTATAATACCCAAACTATATAAGCACAACAAACCAACTTTTTCACACACACACAAAAAAAAAAACTAAGTATTGTGTAACCTAAGCATTCAATCATTCAGTAATAAAATCCTTAATCTACCAACAAACTTTTAACCCTTCCTTTTTTATGCATAATAATGTGTGGCCAAGGTTTTTTGTTTTGCCTTTCTGATTTCATAAGGCTAACCTACTTTTCTAATAATAGCTTATAATAATATGATTCAAGTAACATCATTCGAATGTCGGTAATACATGTCAAGTTTCACTTGATCAACTTTTAATTTTGCCTTATTTATTATGCTGAGGAAGAAAACACTAAGTATATGATATAAGCCTTCTTTAAAGTGGGAAGTTCTTGGAAAGTTTCTTCATGGCCATGTACATAAATATGAACCTTTCATTTATGTCAGAGGGCATTAAATCCATATGTAGTTTTATGTCTAAGCAAAAGGCAGTTTAGGAACAAAACTCATGCCTCCAACTATGATACAAGAGCTATAAGTTCTCCATTGTATGTTTACAAGCATAACTATACGAATATTCCCTTTTTTGGTTATGTAAGGCTTCATTTGGATTGAAAAATTTGAAATTGAGGATTTTAAATCATAATAACAAATCCATTGAGCTTGTTTGGATACAATGAGTTTCTAATCCTTAGGCTCCTAATTTGAGTTGCTTTTGGAGTCATTGTGGTGGATGT
The DNA here is from genome assembly GCA_016081115.2 of Rehmannia glutinosa. NCBI lineage: Eukaryota > Viridiplantae > Streptophyta > Magnoliopsida > Lamiales > Orobanchaceae > Rehmannia > Rehmannia glutinosa. The sequence goes on along the minus strand of JABTTQ020001067.1, from coordinate 70,825 downwards.
GGAATCAATTGAAATCATTTCCGATAGGTCATCCTCTGAAATCTAAATTCTTCCATCCAAATGCAACCAAAAAGAATATAATCAAATTATTAGAGATATAGGTAGAGTAATCTCAGAACATTTTTAAATCATTTTGGCATGACTAAATTTATCTGTGTGACAATACTTATTTATATTCTTAGAGAATGATCCCAGTAACCAAACGCGAACCCGACCTGATGATCTGAATTGCCACTCCTATCCATAAATGTCATTTTCTCTCCCTAAATACCCATCTAATTTAGAAGAGTGTTTTTGCCTTTCTAACAAAAAACTCATTTTGAAACTGCTTCTCTTTCTTGTTCCCAACACTACCTACTTTTAATTCTCAGCTACTTTTAACTTTTATTTGCAAACACTATCCACTTACGATTCTCAATTACTTTTAGCTTCTACTACAATAAATCACTTCTTCTAAAAGCAGAATTATTTCCAAACACACACACATAATATTGATGCTAAGCTTTACTAAAATAATGATATCTACTTTCACGTCTTACAAAAGTTCTGCTAGATTCTTAGTATTGTTTGACAACCTTTACTCTTGTAAGCATTGAGTAGTAGGTATGTGCGGCGTTGTGTGTGTTTGATCATGGAATGACTATACTTCCAACTTTATCAAACCTTTAAATATGTTATTCATCCTATAAAAAGTGAAAGTAGATTTTGTTCGACGTATTGGCAATTATGCCCCAACCTTTCCTCAAAGGACAAATCAAAGATTGGTCAAAGCTAATTTCATTGTTAGAAAACAGTTCGGAAAAGCTAAACTAGATGAAGATCCAAAGAGAATGTAAGTGTCAATATAAAGAAATCTGCAAATTTTGTCCCTTAATGCAGAAGGCTCAAACAGAACAAGTTGTGGTCTTTCTGATCTAACTTAATGGCAATTAAGCAACTACTTCGTTGTCTTCATTAGCAGGAAAGTGGAATCAAATATTAAGATATTGTAATGGGAATTCTTTATGTTTACATATAATAAAACAGTGCTTTTGAGTGATGAAAGTGAAGAATTTGCGTTTATGCGCATGAGGAACTCATGAAAAAACGACATATTTATTCAAATAATATAAAGTGGTTACCTGCTCTGCTCGTTGTCAAGAAGAACCCTTATAGTCCACATGCTTTCTGAATTTCACCGAAAGGTAGGCAAATTTTACTTGGGAACAGCTGAGAACACGAAAAATCACCAGAATGACTGTTGTTAGTGATCGGCATTAAAATATAAAGAAATGATGAATATGACTTCTATTTTTTATTTTTGTTTGGTACTCAGCTTCCACGCTTACGCCAGAGGACAATAGCTCCGGCCCCTCATCGCTGCCGCCAAGGTAAACCGCGGGATGTGCACGCATTGACCAGTTTTATGGTAGGGTTTGCTGACGTACAACCAGATCCTCTCTAAGGTAAAGAAAACAATTATGTTCGAATTCTCAAATCTAATAATAGTTGAACTCTCCGAACTCTCCCCGAATCGAGCCCACACATATGTTATTCAGTATGAGTTCCCACCAATCTTCACGAGCCGAGCTCGCATATGACCCCTGGTTAGAATATGACTTTTATGTATCTTTCCTCAGTTGATCAATGCACTAATCACAAAGCCCATGTGATTCTAATCGGAATACCAACGGGGCGGGGAGCGATTTCCATCCTTGTGCCCACGAGACAAACAGCGACAAAATACTCCTCATTCTCATTCCCTCAAGGATACCCCCCCAATTTGTTTTTTGTTTTTTTAAGAAAAATAAATATTTATTAACTTTTTTCAATCATTATAAATATGTATAAAACATGTTAATTATATAAAAATAAGAATAAAGCATTCTTATACAAAATAAATGAAAACCACTAGCTTGTAGCTCATGTGGTATCACTAACCCTTTATAAGGGTCTAACCAGGGTTCGAACCCCGTATCTTTCGATTCTTTGAAATTTATCCCTCCCTCCAACCAAGATCTCCCAACTTATTAAAAAAATACAAAATAAATGAAATATTATGGGTGTTTTTGAAATATTTATTGCTTATGAAGGGGAAAAATGTAAGATAAAATCAAACATCAATAGTTTTTGTAATTTTCAAAAACCTCTTGTTTTTCTAATTAGCCCAAATCTCAGGGGGGGTTTTGTAATTATCTCTAATATATATGCATGTCTTGGGTTCCCGTGGGGAAGGGGGCGGGGAATACAGTCCCCATCCTCCCTAATGTGGAGAAAATAATCCTCATCCCCATCCCCAAAGGAAAAAATTCGGGGAATCCCCTCCCCATTTGAGATGTATCTCCGCGGGAAACACGGGATTCCCCACCCCACTGCCATCTCTAATTCTAATGTAGCATGAGAAAACAAGTAGAAGAATGTTGAATTACAAGGGCAAGCTCATAATGAACAATGAAGAACATAAATACTGGAGAATCAGGTAATATCTTCATCAGATGGACAAACTCTGCCTCAGGCAATCCCTGATAATAGGATGAATTACACCAACTGTATGTGCAGAAATCTACAGTTGAGACCATTTGTCATTCAAGCAAAAAAGAGTAGGAGAATAGTAAAATACCAGAAGAAGTTTTCAGGGGAGGTCCATGTGTTAAACTCTCGCTGACAGGGAGCTGCTGTGTTCTTGAAATTAGCAAAAGATAATAATCTAAATAAGATTTAGGGATAATTACAAAAAGAAAAACAGAGGTTTGAGCCAATTATAGAAAAAACCCAGATTTTTGAAAATTACAAAAAATCCCATGATGTTTGATTTTGCTTTAAATTTAGGGGGTAACTAATAGGGGTGCACATTCGGTCGAAACCGAACCGAACCGACCGAACTTTCGGTTAACCGAAAACCGAAATTGGCCAAAATGTCAAACCGAAAACCGAACCGAAATGCTCGGTTCGGTTCGGTTTTCGACCGAAGTTTGTTCGGTCGGTTCGGTCCGGTTTCCAACATGACCGAAATTTAATGAAATTTAAAAAAAAAAAAAACTTATCCCTCCTATGTTGTTTATATAAAGTTCCCTGTAATCAATGTATCCCTTTTGTCATCAGAAAATATCAAAGCACAATTGACAAATGGATAAACTTTTGAGTTTTGACTCATTCTCGCTTGAAACCTGGGATTTTGGGATTCTCACATTTCTGTAGTAACAAGCCCATTAGCCCAAACTCTCATCTAATTGTACTTTATTTTCATGGAAAATCTTCAGAAAATTAATTGGGTTACTAATGAAAAAAGAACAGAGACTACAACCAGAAGGGAAAGGAAATAACTTAGAAAAAATTTCAACCCTTTTCAATCTTTCAGTCTCTGTTTTGTGTTTGTTACTTAAAAAAAGCACTTTTGTAAAAGAAATAAAATCACTTTTTTAGGATTTGAGAAAAGCACTTTTGGGGAAAGGGAAAAAGAGCACTTTTTTTTAAACATAAAGCCAAGCCCATGCTTGCCAGCGCCCCCCCCACCAACGTCAGTTTTATTTATTTTTAAATAAATAAATAAATATATATATATATATATAAAGTTCGGTTTTTCGGTCGGTTCGGTTAACCGGCCCTCCTCATCCAAACCGAAACCGAAAACCGAACTTGACCAAACTTAAAACCGAACACCGAACCGAAATTTTCGGTTCGGTTTCGGTCCAAACCGAACGGTCGGTTTCGGTTCGGTGCGGTCGGTTAACCCGGACTGTGTGCACCCCTAGTAACTATAATGTTTCAATAAACATCAGGGGGGTTTGAACTATTTTCTCTCGCTTATGAAGGGGGAAATTTAAGACATAATCAAACCTCAAGGTGATTTTGAAATTTTCAAAAACCTCTGTTTTTTCTTGTAATTAACCCAAACCTCACTTTTTTTTTTTTTGTATCATCCCTGAGATGTAATCATGTAAGAGGATTTTACTTTCAAAGCACCATATACTCAAAATACAAGAACTGCACATATTACATTACACCCATGTACAACAGGAAAACAAACAGGTGTATCTATTAAAAGTTCATGCACAAATCACATTTGGATAGCAACAGAAGGAAAACATCACGTCCATAATAAGAATACACTCAACAATCAAAAAGATTGGAATGGCTAGCCTGTGTGAGATATCACAAAGCAATGCGGCGTTCAAAAAACATTCTGCTGCTATATCTCTTCTCTACGAATCACCGAAGGACCAGGTGGCGTCATTGTTTCATCTTTGCTATGCGTACGAGATTCTTCTTCGATTAAAGAAAGCTGCCTTACTGGACTGTTATACTCCCTGGAAAACCGGCTAGGGCTCGAGGAGTTACCCTTCATGTTGCGCGATGGAGAAGGGCTGTTCCCGAGAGGAGAATTTGGACTTGACCTTAACTGAAATTCTCCATCTTCACGAGGCAACGGGGATATTATCGACTGCTCCCCATCTTTACGGCAAAATTTATCGTCCACTATGTCGTACGCATTTCCCGTTCTCACTTCCTGAGCCAAAGAGCACCAACAGCAGAAAAGCCACAGAGCGCAATCCGTGATAGCTGGTCTACCGCAGCAAAAATTATCGGGAGGTAAATTAAATCTCTTTCTCATCTGAATTCTCCAAAATCCGCCGTATAATAACCCAAAGACACACAGAAATATCCCGGTGATACCTAACGCCTCCCGGACGGTCTCGTTATCGATATTAATAGCGGCGAGATTGAAAATCCAAAAGGGGGCCAGACAAAATAGAAGAAAAGTGGCAATGTGGACGTACATATTGCCGAACCCGAGCCTCTCCATATTCCACCCGAAAACACAGAAGCTACAAAATAACGAGAGATAAGCTAAAGAAATATCGTCCCAGAAATCAAGAATACCTCCACTCCACTTCGGTCGAGTTTCGACAGTTCTTTCGTCGTCTCTCGACGCGAACGAGAATCTCTTTTCGAGTGATCTTCTCCTCAAATTATCTGGTCTGCTACTATCTTGACTACTAACTCGAATTTGTGCTTCTTCGTCTATCTCATTCTCGTAATCTTTCCCAAGTGGGCTAAGCATGGTGTAAATTCCAGCAACTGCAGGGGCACCAATTGCAACAGATATACATATTCCAACACCGATCGGGGGCCGTTGTGACCTCCTGTAACCCAAATTAAGACCACACAACGCATATTGCGCGAAACAGTTGACGTTGAGAAGAACCACAACGACCATCATGTGGGCCCACTCGTTGGGTTTATAAGTGCCGTTCTTGCAGTAAATTTTTCGGAGCTTTAAAACATCTTCCGACCTCCATCTAAATAGTAGAGTAAGGTGATATATTCGTTTTGGGTGTTGATATAAACACATGAGGGTGAATAAGGCATTGAGGATCTGATTATTAACTTCGAACCAAGCGTCTCTCTGAGACTTATTTGGGAGAGAATGGTTCAACATTCCGGTCATGACCATGAAGAGAATAGCACCAGAAATAGCAACACAGAGAATCCAGATGAAAAGTGCCAAATTCATCGGATCCCTTATCCATTCCTTGCAAATTCTCCAAAGGCAATTCCAATCGATTTTCTTAGAAAACATCCTGTGAAAACGTTCGCGGATATGAAGACTGCTAGAAGAAGGTACAGTGCGTGAAACTTCGTCCCTTTCCTCAGCAATACGCTGAAATCTGGCTGATGGTGATGCCAAATTACCAAAATTAAGGAACTTTAGTCTTTTGGAAAGAGCATAAAAGCCACCGTTGGGTCCGTTTTGTGAATTTTCATCGCTTATTAGACCTCTTTGAGACGTCGATATGTGTAGAGGGACGTGGCTTTTACCTTTACCAACAATGGATTCCTCACCTCCACCAGTCTCACCATTATCGTTTGACGCCATATTGGTTTTTCTATAAAAATTTTCGTGCTAAAAAACTAATACAAATAGCAACTTGTATCAATTTCTCCTTACTTCAACTGTGGTAACCAGATACCAGAGAGCTGTAATTTGTAAAACAATGGAAGCAATGCCAATTATATAAGGTGGATTATCAAGAATTTACTGCATTTCAGTTGAATAAAGCCAAAGAAGTAAACCCACCATGAAAAAAAAAATCGGCCAACAAATGCAAAATATTGGTTGCAAGATAAGAAGAAATTAAAAACCCCAATAGAACTACACAAAAGGGAATTAAGCAAAAATCGAGATGTAATCCATAAATTTCACTCTTAAATCTTTAAACCAAGACTATCAAATTTAAGATACAATAGCACCAGTCCACGAATTGGGGAAAGTCATAAATTCGGACACAACAGCCAGCAATTGCGCTAAATTATCGATTATTTCATCATAGACTATCACAAGAAGCACACAAAAATCCCAAGCATGATTTCGAGAAGTATGCGCAGAAATAAAGAGAGAATTAATATCATGGCTACGCAAGAAAATAAATAATATTACAGAAAATATTAAATAAAAGTACTCACCAAAAGGCGAGTAATACAAGAAAAGCACTTGGGCTTCGAGATTTTCCAGTTAAGATTGAATCTTGAGGTTGTTCAGCAGATGGGCATCATTCCATGAACGAAGTTAAGCAACAGGCTCAAAGAAGAAAGAATCATCAGCCGTTTTTGATGATTTTTATTTTCTTTTCGGTTTATTTTTATTTCCCTTTTTTTCTTTCTAACTTCGAATGGCCAAAAGGTGGGTCCAAATTCCAATTGACAACTCAAAATTTCAAACCCAAGTGGCAAAAAGTAAAAATAAAATGTAAACAAACAGTGTTTGTGCAAAGTTCAAGGCATTGGTTCTGGATTCATATTCCTAAACAAATGCTTATTTCTATTATTTTCTTTTCATCAAGTAATTTCAATAAATTTTATCTTTCACTAATTTTACTATGGAGGGATTTATTTTGGTCTTACTTTCATTGTTGAATTAAAGAAATTGTCTATAGTCCTCTCCAACTACCAAAGAAGAGAGAGAGAAAAAAAAAGAAAAATAAAGTTATTATTTTATCTATTATTGTTGTTATAGTAATGATATCTCAGAGAAACAACATTAAAACATGTCATGTAACCACTAAAAGTTGAATGAAAATAATATTTTAGAGGCAATCAATCAACAAAATGTATTAAAGACCATTACTCAGTTAAACTCTATTGCATATATGTTGGGAGCTAGAACTTCTAATTGGCTTATAAACATTTTAACTCACATGGAAGAATAATTTAATTTAATAATCTGAAAAAGCGTAGAACTTTAATTTATATATAAAATTTAAGAATATACCAACTTGAGGATGTCCACTTCCAAGTTCCAACCTAGCCCTTATCTAGTTATATCTAACTCTTTAATGAACAAAGTAAGCCCTTTTTCTTTATCATTTATTTGAAATTAATGCAAAATTTTGAGATGTTTCTTGAAAGTTTATATTCATGTAAAGAGAAAAGGTCAAAATGGAGATGGAGGAAGAGAACCGTAGTGTAATGGTTGGGTATGCACACCAGGAAGTCATCTTGACTGATACTGAAAGATGTTGCCAAATAAGGATGGTTGAGCAACTTCTGTTTTGTTTTATAAACAAATAATATGTTGATCGAGGTAACATTATATTTTTTAAACAGTTTGAACAAAAAATATTGATAGGGGTCTAATTATTCACAAACTCTTCATTAACAGCAACTTAAGGGATAAATGCCATAAATAAGTAAACACACCGACACAGTAAATAAGGAATCAGAAAGAAGTCATAGAACATCATCCAGCTAGATAAAGAGCTACTTTCTCAAAAGAGAAAAGGCAATGCTTGCTTATTTTAATTGGAGTTTAAGAAAATGTAGAAAGAAAGCTGTTTTTTTTTTTAACCTCAATTAAAGCTATTAAAGCTAACCCGATTTCACCTCAAGGGATAGGCATCATGCATGAGCTATGACCCATAAGAAAAAATAAAAAATAAAATAAATAAGAGCAGAATTATTTGTGCTGGGACAAGTTACTCTACAGCGGGCATTTATGATTTTATTCTGATATTTATTGCTTTCAGTAGGATCACAAACACACCAACACGCACGAGAAGGCAAAACAAGCATATAGTTTCGTTTACAAGTCATATTTATGAATTATGTATGTAATGATATTCACTCCAAATAGGTACAAGTAGTAATTAATACCCAGGAACCAGATTAGAAAAAGGAATTATACGAACAGAGTCATCATTCATTAGAAACAAATAGATTTAAGTAAGATCATCCTCCTCTAGCTCTTTGGCATTCAAGGCTTCCTTCACTCTCAACAAAAGTGTCGTCTTCCAAGCATCCTATATATCAAGAAACGATGAAAAAAAAGTTAGCAGTGTTACTACAGAAAATGAGAAACTAAGGATCATGCAGATGTCGTGAAAATGGGTTTAGTTACAACCTTGTCGATCAAAAAACTCTCAGTTCACCACTAATTGAAAAGGGAAATTTAATGAAAGAACAAAGCAATTTTCGATATTCATATTTCATATTAAGGAACAAAACAGAAACATCAGGCATAGTGATTCTCGGTAGTGAATTAGTGATAGTTAAGACAATTGCATGGAGTACAAATAGTTACCAACCAATTATCAAACCAAGTATCACCTCTGAGTACAACCAAACCTTTGGCAATATTAAGAGACATGATGCACTATCAACATTTAGTTTTCAACCAGTGACCTTTAAACTTTAGTGAGAACAAAGACATCAGGAATTCTGTCTCCTGAATTTTTCAGGTTAGTTCTCTTCTATAGTGTAACTCTCTATTAATTGAACTAAAAATTAAATAAGTAGCCCATTATTCGAAATGTGGCCCCTAGTAACCTTCATAATGAATAAACATCAAGCAGATTTGCGAAATTGATGTCTTTTCAAGCAACAAATCTTGATTAATAACGAAAACTCATAATTACAGTCAAAGAGTTCTTCAAGATTGCAGAAAAAGGGAAATTATAAAGCCAAAAGAACATAGAACCCATACAAACTGAACCTCCATTATCATTTATGTTACATGGCAACAATATTTTCAAGTTGGTTGCTTACTTTACCATTCTCTTTATTCTCTCTCCTCTCTAACCTTCCCTTCTAAAGGTGATATTCAAAAAATAATTCCATAACGATCGATGAAGACAGAAATTCAATTCTAGTTCAACATAGCCAAAGTATTTTCTGATCGCTTACAATAAACTTAAGGGGAAAAAGAGGAAGAAAAACCAACCTCATGGTTTATAACTAGCTGATAAGTAAGAGAAATGACTTCTACAAAAAAAAATAATAATAAAAAAAAAAGAACAAAAAACACTAATCGATCACATATAACTTAATGGAGGGTACCAGTTTGACAACAAAGACAGAATGGATGAGTTCAACCAAGAGAACAAAATTCAAAGTCAAGTTTAAACGACATATAATGGCATAATTCACTTACCAGCTGGGTCATGCTATCAAATTCCTTGACTGCATCAGTAAACTTGGCCAAATCTTCCTCATCAATGGCAGTAGCTAAATCCTGTGATCAAGAGATATAAAACATAAAATATATCAAATTCACCAGGTCATGTATCAACTCCTGGAAGCGTATGTGAATTCACGATGTTATCATCATAGCTTACATACAAGCTGTTGAGCAATAGCATAAAATGACAGATGATTCTATATCATGGTACGGAAAGCCTAAAGCGTATGAAGAAACCCTTAACCAAAACTGGATGTATACAAATCTGAGCGTGGTGGGGGAGGGGATATATTAATAAGAAAACAACAACAACAACAACAACAACAAACTAAGCCTTAATCCCACTACGTGGGGTCGGCTATACGGATCATATCGCGCCATCGTTTACGGTCATAAGCCATATTTTCGTTTATTTCTAGGTATAACATGTCATGTTTAATAGCTTCTTTCCAAGTCTTTTTAGGCCTACCTCTCCCTCTTTTGATTTGTGTGAGTGATTCTCTACCTTCTAAACGTCGCACAGGTGCATCTAAAGGTCTCCTATAAACATGTCCAAACCATCTTAATCGTGTTTCTCTAATTTTCTCGTCTATTGGTGCTACTCCCACTTTGTTTCTAATGTGTTCATTTCTTATTCTATCTAATCTAGTGTGTCCGCACATCCATCTTAGCATTCTCATCTCTCGCTACCCTCATTTTTGTTCGTGTTCATATTTAGTCGCCCAACATTCGCTCCATAAAGCATTGCGGGCCTTATGGCCGTTTTATAAAATTTTCCTTTCAATTTTAATGGTATTTTACGGTCACAAAGGATAGAAGATGCACTCCTCCATTTATTCCAACCCGCCTGGATCCTATGTGTGACATCTTTATTGATTTCTCCGTTCTCTTCAATTATAGATCCTAAGTATTTAAAACTCTTTGTTATACTCACTTCATGTCCATCAATTTTAGCATTCGTCTCATTGTTCCTGTTGTTTTTACTAAAGTGGCATTCCATGTATTCTGTTTTAGCCCTACTTATAGTAAAACCTTTTGATTCTAGTGCTTCTCTCCAAACTTCCAATTTTGCATTTACTCCTTCCCTTGTTTCATCAATTAAAACTATATCGTCCGCAAATAACATACATTCGGGATGGATTTTAGTAAGTGTTTAGTGATTTCATCAATTATTAGGATAAAAAGGTACGGGCTTAGAGCAGATCCCTGATGCAAACCTATAGTGTTGGGGAATTCACTAGATATTCCTGTTGGTGTCCTGATACATGTTGTTATACCATCATACATATCTTTCATGGCATCTATGTAGCTATTTTTATTCCTCTTTTTTTTTCCAATACGCGCCACATTATATCACGGTTGACTTATCGTATGCCTTTTCAAGATCAATAAAAACCATATGTAAATCTTGTTTTCTCTCATTATATTGTTCACATAATCGTCTAATTAAGTGTATAGCTTCAATTGTGGATCTTCCTGGCATGAAGCCAAATTGATTATCTAATATACTAGTTTCATTTCTTATTCTTGCTTCTATAACTCTTTCCCATAGTTTCATTGTATGACTTATTAATTTAATTCCCCTGTAATTTGCACAATTTTGTATATCCCCTTTGTTTTTATATATAGGTATCAATATACTTTTTCTCCATTCATCATGCATTTTCTTAGTTTTTAGAATAACATTAAATAATTTAGTAAGCCATGATATTCCAACTCCACCTAAACATTTCCACGCTTCAATTGGTATATCATCTGTGCCAACCGCTTTGCCGATTTTCATTTTATTTAGTGCTTTTTCTGCTTTTCGTGAAGTTGAACTCTACGATAAAAGGTACGGTTTCTATTCGATTCAGATTGGCTAGTTCCCCTAATGTGACTTCATTCCTCTTCTGTTCATTAAAAATATTATTGAAATACCTCCTCCATCGATCTTTTATGTCCTCGTCTTTCACTAAAATGTTTTCATTCTCATCTTTTATGCATTTAATTTGGGTTAGATCTCTTGTTTGTTTTTCTCTAAATTTTGCTATTTTATATATATCCTTCTCTCCTTCTTTAGTATCTAGTTTCTTATAGAAATCTTCATATGCCTTGGTTTTTGTACAAAGAGAAAACAAAATTAATCCTCGAGAGCCATGACATACCGCTAGCAATTTGTACTCACGTGTTCCAGAAAATGTTGGATCCAATTCCTACAAATGAAGAAAAAGCTTATCTTTAGCACGTATATCAAACAAAGAGTAGAATTGCGATCAATAGAGTAGAATTGCGATCAATACGAACACAACATAATTACCTGGTACCGCTCTAATGCATTGTTGATTGCAACAACATCACTCTTCTGAGCCGCAAATACCAGCATTAAGAAGGTGCCCTTTTACTCCATACTTCAGCAAGTTATTATTGAGTGACTGTCGTGCTATCTCTTCATAAATCTCGATGGCTTTTTGATATCTGAGAAAATTATTGACCCAGTAAGCGTTTCAGCACATAATTCAATCTTCATTCAAGATAAAGCCCACATAACATCCAACGGAATTAAAATTGAGCATTCTATCACATCTTTGGTGTTCTTTTCCTCCACTTATCTAACCACGTATAAATGATTTTAAGCAAGATAAATCTAGTTAGAGTCTGGTGAACAACCAAATTAGCGGGCAATTTGTCCGTACATCATCACCCAAAAGTAAATTCAGTAAAAAGCCATTAAGATGACAATTTGGAAACTGATGAGACTAAGCAGAGAAGATGTAAGACTGAAGGATATGAAGGTCCAAAGATGGTATAATCCTAGGGAGGAGTGTAATCTAATGATTCATTAGGGTTATTCGGTAGCAGGAAATGACAACTAATGGATAACCTTCTAAGCTACATTTATCCAATAACCAAAAAGAAGGATTGAATTGAAAAAGAAAACGAATAATACAAGCATTCGCTGGTAAAGAGTACCATAGATTGAAGTCATGCATGTAATAAATGAAACTCTTAACATTTAATGACGGACACTCATGGAAATCATATCACTATAATGAAAAACGGGTAATAATCAAAGACCTGTATGGTTCAGAACATGAAAAGAACAGGAAAAGATTAAGCAGGTATATACTAGTACTAAAGCATCACAAAGTCCGTGATCTGGCTAATCATGTAGAGAGAGCAGGCAAACGTAACTGTTCCAATTGAGCTGCGAATTGCGCAATTTTCTGCTTGCACTGATTTGCAGATGTTGTTACATCTTCACTTTGGAAGAGATCAGCAGCTTTCTCGTAGTAAACAATAGCCTGTTCCAAGTTCTGTTCTTGCTCATACAACTCAGCTATTTCCTGCAAGGTGAAAAATCTCCAGTTACTGACTCTCGATTTACTTATCAAAATATTACAATTACTCTTCAACAACCAAGATTTCACCAACATTATGACTAATATGATAGTCAATGCATCAAACGCAATGCATGTAACCCAGTAGTTAAGATGAAGATTCACATCTAAGCCTAGAATTTCTTTAAGCAATAAAACAGCAGAGTCGGATATCTGTACCTATTTAGTGTTTTTACCTTGTAATATCTGGCACACATATTAAGCCTTCCAATATCCATGAATAGATTTACAGATTCTTCCAGGCATGATATTGACTCTGCAAAGCATCCATGAGAATTAATTGCAGGATGATAACTTCCTCGCTTCAAAATGGAAAAAAAAAATAGGAAACGACAGATGAACATGACCAAGGAAGCAGCACCAACAAAAAAAATTCAATAGGGAGAAAGTTCGAAATGGAAATGACCAGGTGAGCAAATCTGTTCTCATGTAATGCATAAATTACGTGGCTCATAAAGCTAAAAAGTCATATGACACCAAGAAGTGGACAACAATATAAGAAAAGAAACTACCAAGCTAAAAGGCAAGTCATTGCTAATTGCCTTAAGCTTCTTCTTTCACCCAGAAACATAAAAGCACTAGGTAATATTGCAATTTTATTAGACATTTTTGTATCATTACAAATTACTCTCCCCATAAAAATATTTCTAAGTACCAAAAATAAAAGACATCAAGGTTTAGAGAGGCAGAACCACACTTAATATAATTATAAGCACACCTTTTGTGTTCGACTTCTTGTAGCAATGAGCAGCATCAGCATATGCATTAGCAGCTTCATGCTTGCTATCTAACTGCAGATATAGATGTGGAGAAGCGTAAGACTCGTAAGAACCAATAAAGTGGACAGGGAAAAATAAAAAAAAAATGTGACCTTGCAGCCTAGTACAAGCGATATCATGCACATACTTACCTTCAAGTGACAGTTAGCCAACTTAACATAAACTGCTCCAGCTTGATCCCCTGATAGAAACCATTATTCAACATTGATTCAGACCAACCGCATCAAAACTTTATGAGAAAAAATTCGTCAAGAATATATAATTGTAACTAAAACTCAACTCCACATAATAATAAGCATTTTCTGAAAATATTACCACAGAGAATAATCCAGTATCCATAACAATCAAAATGTTCCAAATTTGCAAATGCGATGCATCGGTCGTTAGTTTCGAATTCATCTCAAGTCCAGTCCACAATGCAAGCTTAGGCCAACAAGCTCATTTGTGCAAATGAAGCCAAACATTAGGATAGAGGGGGAAACAAATAAAGGAAAATCCAATTCATACGGATGAAGCCTACTATGGATACGCAATATATTCCATTAAATTAACCCCTTTCCTAGGAAAATAAAAAGGGGTCGAAACTAAGATCACACCAAATAAAACGAACACAAAAGATCAAACACAAACAATTTATCAATCAATTAAAAGAGAGATAAATGAAAATGAATCATATTTATACATGATTTGGCGAGCTTGAAGGCATTCGCAGCTTTATCGAATAAATCGGCGGCGTCTTCATACTTGGAGCCGAATATAGCCCAGCCGCCGAGCTTCTTCTCGGCTCTGCTCTCGAAGTCCTCGGCCCTAGCTAAATGATCGCCCATTGTTTTTTCTTCACGCAAAATGTTTGGTCTATTTCGCTGCTTTTTGAAGGAAGGAAGAAGAAAGAGAATGGAAAATGAATTCCATTTGGGGGTGTGGCGATATCAAAAAGATCATTCGTTTTTGCTATTGCAATCCTTTTGTTGACTTTTGTTTGACCAGAGAAAACGTGTTGATAGTTTTGCTTCATGGCGAGAGTCAAGCCCAATAGCTTGGGCTTAAATATATGGGGCATATGATTGGATTGGGCCTCAAAGGTTCAATAACTCATTGTTTAGGTTAGTTAAGCGACTTTTTTTTTTCTTCTTCTCAAAGCTAGCCCAGGTGGCAACTGGCACGTGGCATTCAATTCAACCGCAAAAATATTAAAAATAAAGAACAAATATTGTTGGTAATATATGAACATAAAGATTAATTATGTAGCTACCACATTGAGAATTGAAGTATAATTTTATCATATATAAGTTATAACAGCTATGACCACAATATAATGCACATAATTTTTTATTTTTTTTATTGATAAATATAATGCACATAATTGATTATAGCATACTTTTATTTTTACGAATATGCATTGCTAATAAACTAGTAGTCTGACGTACGATGGACGAACTGTAATTTTACCAAAATAATTTTAGTTTTTACTGATTGAAAAATATGGTGGATAAGTAATTAAAAGGTAATACAAATCATAAAATGCTACAACAATAAATTATTATAAACTATAAACATCTTTAAATAAACATGTTACAATTATACTCTTAAATTTAAGAAATAATGCCTCAAAAAAAAAATTAAGACATAATTAAACTTTAGTTTTTTTTTTATTTTAAGCATCTCCGGTTCTTTTTTGTAATTAGCCCAAATCATAGGGGCTTTTTTTTTGTAATTAGCCCTTCTTATAATTATTGGGTAAAAGTTTATTCATGAATCATGTTTGCCTGAAATGAGCAGAATGATGTGTAGGGATTGAACAAAAAAAGAAGAGAAGAGTAAAAGCAAAAATTATCAACAAACGGAGATCAAGGTTCAATTTGATCATATATCTGATCTGACAGCATCTATTTATGCTGATTACTACCTACAAATTTTTCATTATCAACAAAAGTATTATGTGTTAATGAGTATCAGGAATCGAATCAAGATCACAATCAGTAGCTAGTTAACGCCTAATTACATGATTAATCTCATCATAATGAACTCCAAATGCCATGGCATGAGGGGCTTTGTGATGAACATTAGAGCTCCTGCATCCAGGCACCTGTATATTTATTTTAGAGAATTAGAGACGATATTAATGGTTATCGATAACAGGAAAAATTAATCGAATCAAGATCACGAGTAGTAATTATAATTACTCGTTTATCGGAGTAGGATCAAGTTCTTCAGTCATAATCACAACAGGCAAATTCTTCATAGTAGTTGATTCCTGGTTGGGAGAATTAATTAATTCATAAAATTTTCAACATTAAGTGATTTTTTTCTTTCTAATATTGATTGTAATTACCTTAATTTTCTTAAGTAGCTCGTATCCATTAATTCCGGGAGGCATGCTGTAATCTGTGCAAACCAGATTCACCTTTGGGGTTTGCTGGAAAAGAACAATATCACTATATTATATCAGTACTAGGCTAGGTTTGTAAAAGAAAATTGCAAAACAAACTCATGCTTTAATTTCAAGGAAGCTTATATGATCATTGAGCTGATCACAATAAGTTCAACAATTAATGTCCAATTTGGCACAGGAAAGAAGTAAGAAATAGTAAACTTCAGAGAAAATTAACTATCCACACTTTGGCAAGAAGTACTTTTTGAAGTTACAGTGAAAACAGATTGATCAATAATTTACTGAATGAAACTAAAGGATAATTACAAAACGACTCTTGAGGTTTGGTGTAATTACAATAAAACTACGAGATTTTTTAAAATTACAAAAAACCCTTTAGGTTTGATTCCGTCTTACATTTTTTCACTTCATAAGCAAAAAATATTTTAAAACCCTCCCTATATTTTCAAAAACATTAGTTACACCCTATAATTTTAAGACATAATCAAACATGAGGGGAGCTTTTGTACTTTTGTGATATCTATGGTTTTTTTTTGTAATTACCCCAAACCTCAGGGGGTCTTTTGTTATTATCCCTGAAACTAATTACCAAAGTATTTTAAGAGTAGAAAAATACAAAAATAATGACATTTCATATGAGATTTTTGTTTTAAGAGTAGAAAAATACAAAAATAATGACATTTCATATGAGATTTTTCAAGAAAGTGACATACATTGTTATTCCCAGATCTTGGCTTGTCATCTGCTAAGCCCAAATATTCCAAAGCTTTCAACCCACTTTCAACAGTAGTCACTGGAATAAAATCATGAATCAATAAATTTTGACCATCTCAAATTCAATCAAATTACATGAAAAAGAGCAAATTTTAGTTATACAATACCACTTTTTCATTCTTTTCAACATGAACCCTGCAATCTATACAAGAAAACATAATTTCTTTAAAGGACGAACAAGCTAAAACAACTCCAAAGATTTCATTCTTTTAATGACAATCCAACCATATTAATGCGTTTCTTCAATTCAAGAACTCAAACTATTTCCAATATTATTATCAAAGCAATCATCAAAATATATACAAATGTATATACATAGTCATGGAGAAGAAATGGGGTTAAACAGAGTATAATAATACCTTTGCAGTATTTCCTGAAAATTAAGGCGTTATGTATACGAGTAATTTCGTGGTCAGCAACAACTAAAACGTGGGTTCTCTCTGGATCCTCCATTTCTGTGCTCGAAGAAGAATTACCAGATGAATATTCCATTTTCTCAGAGTTGTAAGCAAGAAAAAACACACACTACACGCACTGGGATATCAGAAATTGGAAGACGGTTTGGAAGATATAACAGATTGAAGTGGGTAGCAGCAATGCGGTTACATATTGGTATTTAAATAAGTGATAATTAAAAAAACACCCCTGAGGTTTGGGCTAATTAAAAAAAATCCCTCAGGTTTGTTTTTATCTTAAATTTAAAGGGATAACCAGGGAGTGAGTGTTTTGAATTTTTTTTTTTTTTTGCTTATGAAGAACAAAAATGTAAGATAAGATCATAACTCGACGGGGTTTTTGCAATTTTCAAAAATCTCTGGATTTTCTTATAATTAGCCCAAACCTCAGGGTTTTTTTTTTGTAATTATTCTGTTAAATAATGATGATTAACATAATTTCTGTGAATTTATGATAATTCTATAAAATATTAATTAGAATTATTTTGTGTAGTTAATAAAATATTATCAAAAATATATATATTTTAGATTTTAAAATTGAGCAAAACACTTATTAGTAAAGTGCAGATAAACATATCCTATTATATAGTAATTTAATAGAAACTATATTGGATTATAAAATAACTATGAAATCAAACTAAAATAAAAGTTTAAATTTCACTCATAGGGAATGTCAATATAATTTTCAAATTTTAATTTTTTTTTCTTTTTGTAACTGAGTAGGAAAACAACATTCTTTTCATTGATATCAACAACTTTTTGAATGGAAGAACTTTAAAGAGGTGATTCATAATAAAAATTTCACTGATTGAGGATGTAATTATAATTTTCTAATTTTTTAAATTAGTTTTTATAATATGACTAGACTTAACTTTTCAGGTGTCTATATAATTATCAAATGATATGTCAAATAGTATTTGCATATTTAATTATTTCTATCAAATTTAAGGAAATTGATTTTGTTTAGGGGGTCGCTATTAACACCCCAAAACCTATTAATACACCCCTAATCCTTAATTAAAAAAATACCAACAACTAAAAAGACTAAAATGCCCTTGGAACTTACTAAGTTTCTAAATAAACCCACTACATCTCTTTATACATCCCAATTTTTTTAAGGCAAAAACTTGCGTGAGACGGTCTCACGGATTCATATCAGTGAGACAGAGCCCTTACACAAAGTTTTAAAGGTTTTTTTTTTCAGATTTTATTTTTCTTAGGGTTTATATTTGTTTTTTTAGGGTTTATTTTGTTTTTTGGGTTTATTTTTAATTGATTTGGGTTTTCAGGATTTTTAGTTTTTTTTAGGGTTTATTTTTTATTTTTTGGGTTTATTTTTGTTTTTCGAGTTTATTCTTCATGGTTCATGTTTTTAGGGTTTATTTTTGTTTCTTCATGGTTTATTATTATTTTTAAATTTATTTTCATGGTTCATGTTCTCAAGACGGAGCCCTTAGGAGGTCCGTCTCACGGATTTAGATCCGTGAGACCGTCTCACAAAAGACTTGCTCGTTTTTTAAAACCTTATGGGTGCGATTGGATATACTTTCATTTTGAAAATTTTCGTTTTGCTAGAGAATAGTAGTGAAAAATTTTTTGGGAGAAAAAAGATGAATTTTGAGAGTGTGATTGAATGTGAGATGAAAAAGTAATGATGAAGTTGATTTGATGTGAAAATAGTAAAATAATGATTAGATGTGATTGGCAATTAGAAATGTGTGAGTGAATGAATAGTGAAATTTGTGGGATAATGTGTAATAATGATTAGTTTTTTTGTGAAAAATGTGTAGATGTGATTGGTGAAAGAAAAAATGAGAAAAAGTGAAAGTGAGATAATAGTATATTTTCTGAAAAATTTCATAAACAATCACATGTTTGGTTAAAAAAAAATCTCCAACGGAACGAAAATGGATTTCCCTCACATCCAATCGCAGCCTATAATCTTCTTCTCCCTCTCATTCTACTTCTCCCCCTCATTTTCCCTTTTTCTTCTTCTCTCTCTCTTTTTCTTTTCGTCTCTCTCCATTCTATATCCCAAAACCCTACAACTTGGAAAAAAAGTTTGACTAATGCACGATCAAGAGTTGACGTACATGAATAGAACACGGTCTATTCAAGAGACAGCAAATACCAAATCAAATTGCAATTAGGAATAGAAGCTCGTATATATTATTATATGACTGATGTAATGAGAAGTCGACCTGTAACAGATGAATATTTATAAGATTTTGGCTATCAATATGCTATTGCGAATTATTTTGCCTAAGAACGTGAAATAGAAGTGGAGGAAACAGAGTAGCAATCTAAGCAAAAGCTAGAATTTGTAGTTTGTACCAATAATAACATAGACCATCAATTAATTAATTACAATAACATGTCACTGAAACATGGTGGTTCTTTTTCTTCCCAAAAAGAAAAAAGCATACAACTAGCAGACGTGTATGTTTGTTGTATGTGTGAGAATTAGGGTTAAATTGTGGGAAGGGTAAATTGGAGATTATTGGGGGTGTATTAAATAAAAATATTATTTATAAAAAATGGGTGGGGGTGTATTATAAAATGAGGTGTATTGGTAGGTTTTGGAAGTGTGAACAGCGAATCCCTTTTATTTATAAGTGACAACTGAAAATAGTGGAACTTTGGAATATGAAATCATATTTCCTATTCCACTACTTGGATGATAGACAAATGTATATATGTACACCTAAAAAATATCAACAAAACCTGTTTATCTTTCAAACACATGCTCATCATCTAAATAGTGGGATAGGAAGTGAAACACCAAAAGTAGAATAGGTAATGTGTTCCCTGACACGAATGAATTATCTAAAAGCTAATAATTTTACAAAAGTAATTATTTTCATGTTTGCCTGATAATTAAGGGATAATTATCAAAAAAAACTGAAGTTCGGGCTAATTATAAAAAACCCTAGAGGTTTTGAAAATTGCAAAACATTATTTGAGGTTTGATTTCGTCCTACATTTTCTCTTTAATAAGCAAACAACATTTCAAACCCCTTATAAAAATATTAAAGTTACCCCCTTAAATTAAAACATAACCAAACCTCAGAGGGTTTTTTGTAATTATCCCAATAACTATTGAGCAGAATGTCTTGCAGAGAATGATTAAAAGAACAGAGGAGCAATGCAAATATTTTCAAGAAATGAAGCACAGTTTACTTTCTATATACTAAAACTCACTGTACACCCAAAAATGACTAGTTTTATACTGAAAGCAACATGCCAATCTATGGAGTTATGCTAAAACTAACAGAAATTTGTCCATGATGAAGCATACATGGCCGGAGATCACAAAGTATATGTATGTGTCAAAGAGTATCACAAATCGAATCAAGATTATCATCAGAAGTAGTGTTATCAGCCTCATTACATCATTAATATCAATTGCTCCACATCCAATGCCTTGAGAGGCTTTGTGATGAACATTAAAGCTCCTGCTTCCAGGCACCTGTATATTTATTTTAGAGAATTAGAGACAATATTAATGATTATCGATACAAAAAAAGCGCGCTGATAAGAGGAAAAATCGAATCAAGATCATAAGTGGTAATTTATTACGTACTCGCTTTTCTGAGCAGGATCTGTTTCAGCTGACACAATCACAACAGGCAAATCCTTCATAGTAGTTGATGCCTGATTTCAAGAAACCATTAATTCATATCCAGTATTTCCAACATTATGTTTTCAAATTAAGTATGATAGTAAGTGATTGTTTTTTTTTATAACAGTAATTACCTTAATCTTCTTAAGTAGCTCAAATCCAGTAATTCCGGGCGGCATGCTGTAATCTGTGCAAACCATATTCACCTTGGGGATCTGCTGGAAAACAACAATATCCCTGTATCAGTACTAGGCTAGGTTTGTGATGGAAAACTGCTTAACAAACTCATGCTTTAATTTCAAGGCAGTTTATATGATTATTGATATATAAGCCCACTATTTTTTAAGCTGATCACAATAAGTTCAACAATTAATGTCCAAGATTGGCACAGGAAAGAAGCAAGAATTAGTAAACTTGAGAACATCAATTTATAAGTTTGTAAAAGAAAAATGGGAAACAAACTCATGCTTTCAAGCCCACTACTTTTATGCTGATAATAAGTTCAACAATCTTCAAGATTGGCACAAGAACTAAATAATCCATATCAAGACAAATAATCCTTTCTGCTATATCATAATTGAATCATCATTAGTTCACTGAATGAAACGCGCCAAAGTGTTTTAAGAAAAGAAAATTACAAAAATAATAATGACATTTCTAGACAGTATGATCATTGATATAAGCCCATTGCTTTTTACGCTGACAATAAGTTCAACAATGTTCAAACAAGAATTAGTGAACTTCAGAGAAATCATGCACCTTTGGGTAGATATATGACGTCAAAATGGGTGGGGGTGTTTATCTTTTACGTGTGTGAACATATATATGTGTCAGTATGTGTGTGCGCGTGCTCACAGGGACATAGCTAACCGACTCGACTACCCCTAACCCAATTTTTTTTACTGTTTTTTCCCTTAAAAACACATATAGTTATTTTCTTATTTTTTTTCCTTAAAAAACATATAATTATTTGGACTAAATGTCCAAATTTCTAAAAGAAATTAGACAAATATATGAAAGTGACTACTTAAAGGACTAAATCTCCAAGTAATCTAAGTTATACAACCAAAAAATATATTATCCCTTTCTTTTTTTGTCACCAAAATAACTTGTAGGAGGAGTTCACCATTACAAACTTTTTAAGCCAAATTGGAAAATTCTCGAGCTCTTATAAGAAGCAACTTTTTTAGTACCTAACCTATAGACATTTTGCTGGTTTGGTACCTGACATTTCCGAATTACCAATTTAGTACTCATACTTCATATTTTTTTATAAATTGGTACCTATTCACTTTTAAAGACGAAAATGCCCCCAAGATTTTTTAACTTTTATTAAAAACTTAAGTTTTAATTAGAAATATTAAAATTAAAAATGAATTAATTAAGAAATAACTTATTATTATTTAAATTAAATTATTAGATTCTTAATTGTAAAAAATAAATTAAATTAAATTAATTATTTTTTTTTTAAAATTCAATTAAAAATTAATATATCAATAAAAAAAATTCCTATGATTTTCTTATTTACTACCTTAATTTTAATTTTTAAATTATTTAATTTTCATTTTAATTTTTATAATTAGTTAACTAAACTAATATTTCTTTTTTATTGATTGAATTTAATTTATGTTTATTAATTTACTAATTTAGAGTAATTAATTTTATTTTTCTAAAAATTCATTAATATTTTTAGAAACTTCTTTTTATTTTTTATTAATTAAAATTTAATTGATTGTATAATTTAAATAAGTATACTCAAAAATTCATTTTGAGTATATTTATGTTTCTTGGGGATATTTTCGTCCTTAAAATTGACTAGATACCAATTTATAAAAAAATGTGAAATATGGATACTAAATTGGTAACTCGGAAATGTCAGGTACCAGACCAGCAAAGTGACTATTGATCAGGTACTAAAAAATCAATAACCGAAAGCAATATCATGGGCGATAATTTTTTTTTTTTTGGTAACTGAGCGGGTTATTTGACTCATCTTAGTAAAACAACATTCTCTTCATTTTTAGAGTTTGTAATAAAAATTTCAGTGATTGAGAATGTAGTAGTCGTTTCTAACTTTTATTTTTTATTTTTTGTAATATGACTAAACTGAGCAGGTGTCATTATAATTATATATCCCTACTTTAGACATAAAAAATATTGAATAACCGAGGCGGGCTAGGCATATAATTTTTTCTTTTTGGGGATAATTGATTTTGGGGGCTAAATCCATAAAAAAATAAATATTTAGCTATTAAAAATTAATATTTTAAAATAAAATATATATAGATTAATTAGCATTTTTATTTATTTATTTATTTTTTGGGGGAGGGGAGGGGGCACCTTTTCCCACTAGGAACCGCCCCTGTTGACAAAGCTAGAAGCCTACAATACCCAAAATAGTCTATGAATGCAGTATAGACAACTTTACATGAGCAAATTCAACCGCACAAAAAAAAAAAAAAAAAAAAAAAAGACATGCATAAACATAAATTAACTATAATGAATTATAGTAATGTTAAAAATAAAAAAATATGACACATCTGTATCAATTAGACATTAATATTGATGTATATTACCAAATTCCACATGCACTAAATGCTATAGTTGTCTGAATACTTGACAGTAGGGGTAGCAAATCGAGTCATCGTGTCACGTTCATGTCGCACTATCGTATTTCCGTGTTATCAATCTTATTTGATCTTAAATATAATAATAGTTGTAATTTTAACTTAGTTTACAATTTCGTGTTAGTGTCGTGTTGTGATTTATCGTGTAATCTTTCTCTGTAACAATGTAATCGTGTCAGTCATTGCCAAACCTATTCGACGGGGACAGAATTCTCACTAAATTCGTTGAGCAGAATGTTTTGCAGATCAGAATGATTAAAACTTAAAAGAACAGAGAATTAAGAGGAATGCAAATATTTTCCAACAAATGAAGCAGAGTTTACTTGAGCTTCTGAGCATCCACTCAAATTGTATACTAATAGTCACTGTGCAAACAAATATGACTAGTTTGTACTGAAACCAATCTATGCAGTTATGCTAAAACAAAGGTTAAACCACAAAACTAACAGAAAATTGTAAATTGTCCATGCTCAAGCATACATGTCCATAAGAGAACACTAAGTATATATTTGTTATAGAGCATTAATCACGAATCGGATCGAAATCGGGAGTAGTACATAGCAGCCTCATTCCATCAGTTTCATCAATTCCTCCACATGAGATGACTTTAGAGGCTTTTCGATGAACATTACAGCTCCTGCTTCCATGCACCTATTGTTAGGTATCTTCTCCGCTGTCGAGCCCGAACGCCATAGCTGACTAAGTATTACAACTTAAAAAAGATTATAACATATTATCATTGGGGATAATGACTAAAACACCCCTGAGGTTTTGGCTAAATACAGAAAAACCCAATGATGTTTCACAATTACAAAAAAAACCCCACCGGTTTGATTATGTCTAAAAATTAAGGGATAGTTGTAATATTTTTATAAAATGTTAAGGGGGTTTCTGAAATATTTTTTATTTATGAAAGGGAAAATATAAGATGAAATCAAGCTTAAGGATTTTTTGGAAATTTTCAAAATTATCTGGGTTTTTATGTAATCAACACGAACCTCAGGGGTGTTTTTGTAATTACCCTTATCATTGAATTAAAGAAGATTTGAGACACAGTTAATTACTCGTTAACCCGAGTTCTCGGCGCTGTAGATGAGACAAAGACCACAGGCAAATCCCTCAGAGTAGATGATTGCTGCTTCAAACAAGGCAAATCCATTCATGGAATTTCAAAATTTTAAGTTTCCATATATAGTATTATTAATAAGTGAATATTTCCCAAGATTTGTAGTAATTACCTTAATTCTCTGAAGTAGCTGGTAACCATTCATTTCGGGCCGCAAGTTGTAAGCTGTGCAAACCATATTCACCTTTTGGATCTGCTGAACAAGAACATCCCAATAATTCACTTAATTAAACTCATCAAAGTGTTTTAAGAGCAGAGAAATACAAAAATTAATGAAATTTCATATGAGATTTTTCAAGAAAGTAACATACATTGACATTTCCAGAGGTGGGGCTGTCATCTACTAAGCCCAGAAACTCCAAAGCCTTGGACGGTTGGACCCACTTTCAACATAACTCACTGGAACAAAATCATGAATCAATAACTTTGACCATCTCAAAATTCAATCAAAATTATATGAAAAGAGCAGATTTTATGTATTCAACACAACACGTCATTTCTTTGACATGAAACTGTGTAATCTATTCAAGAAAACAGAATTTCTTTCAAACACAAACCTCCAAAAAAAAAAGAACAATATTGTATTAATTTATTGATGCAATTTCTTCAATTCAAGAAATGTTGAAACAATCAAAACATGTAATTTATGTTTACAGAGTATAGTACCTTTGCAGTCGAATTTCCTCAAGGGAGAATTTTTTTTCTACACTCTTTTAATAACTAAAACTCTTTTTTACCCACACTTTTAAAAAAACTCTTTTCTACACTTTTTAACCACACCACTTAACCAAACCACACTTTGACTCTAATTCTCCTTTGACTTAGGTTTTCTTTTGTTTTTTGTCCATTCTCTCTCCAATTTAATTTTTTTGTCTCATCATCTCCTCTACTCAAACTCCGCCTGCATATAGATAGCAGGGCAAACCCGTCCTATATGTTGCGGCCCCAAGCCCTGATAAAGGAGGAGGGTTGCGTTAGTCGACAACAACAGAAAACTCTTGTCATTTCATATGGTATGGATCATATAAGACATCGTGATAAGGCTAGGATGCTCTTCTGTAAGGAGTGCGCCCGGTCCGATCGGTGTCTTGTCTTGCAAGGACCGCTACACCTCCATAAGGGCTTGGGTGTAGTGAAAAATACAAAGAGCCCTCACACACTAATAAGAGGAACACAAATGATAATAAGAAAATTAGAAAGTATAGAATTGGCAGCTGGAACATAGGTACTTTGACAGATAAAACTATAGAGCTCGTAGATATTTTGAAAAGACGAAACATAGATATTATGTGTATCCAAGAGACTAAATGGGTAGGCGAGAAGGCTAAGACACTAGATACTACCTAGGTTACAAGCTTTGGTATAGTGGAAAGGATAGAACTAGGAATGGGGTGGGTATCATTGTAGATCCTCTCTTCATGTAGATCAAGTAGTAGGAGTAACTAGAAAAGGAGATAGAATCATATCCCTTAAAATTGTAGTAGGTAACGAACTTATAAATATTGTTAGTGTATATGCACCTCGGGTAGGATTAGATGATGCTACTAAAAATGCTAAATTTTGGGAAGATTTAGAAAACCTAATGCAATCAATCCCTCAAAATGAAAAAGTCATCATAGGTGGAGACTTAAATGGACATGTTGGGAAGGATAATGAAGATTATGAAAGGGTCCATGGAGGATATGACTTTAGCTCGTAACAATGAGGTAGAACCATCCTAGACTTTGCGATTTTTATGATTTTATTATAGGTAATACCTTCTTTAAAAAGAGAGACGAACATTTAATCACATTTAAAAGTGGTCCTAACAAATCACAAATTGACTACTTACTTTCTAACCGGAAAAACGATTAAAAATATGCAAAAATTGCAAAGTAATACCCGGAAAGCCTCACCACCCAACATAGACTACTAGTTTTGGATATCAAACTTATTGGCATACACTTAAAGAGAAAGAAAATTAACATACCGAGAATTAAGTGGTGGAACTTAAAGAATATAGAAAAAAAGAGATAGTTTTGTCAAATCTCTAGTAAAAACCATTGATTGGAAAGTGGAAGACAAAGCCGATGAAACATGGAACTATGTAACTACTCAAATGAAAAAGATCGCAAAAGAAACATTAGGGGTGTCAAATGGTAATAAATGGAATAAAGAGTCATGGTGGTGGAATCAAGAAATCCAAGAAAAGGTAAAGGAAAAACGAACTAGTTATAAAGTATTGTATTCCTGTAAAAACGAAGAAAACCTTAAAAGATATAAAGACGCCAAAAAAGAAGTAAGAATAGCAATATATGAAGCAAAAACCAAGGCATATGAAGATTTCTATAAGAAACTAGATACTAAAGAAGGAGAGAAAGATATATATAAAATAGCAAAATTTAGAGAAAAACAAACAAGAGATCTAACCCAAATTAAATGCATAAAAGATGAAAATAAAAACATTTTAGTGAAAGAAGAGGACATAAAAGATCGATGGAAGAGGTATTTCAATAATCTTTTTAATGAACCAAGAGGAATGAAGTCACATTAGGGGAACTAGGCCAATCTGAATCGAATAGAAACCGTACCTTTATCGTAGAATTCAACTTCATGAAACAAAAAAAGACTAAACAAAATGAAAACTGGCAAATCAGTTGGCCTAGATGATATACCAATTGAAGCGTGGAAATGTTTAGGTGGAATTGGAATTGCATGGCTTACTAAATTATTTAATGTTATTCTAAAAACTAAGAAAATGCCTGATGAATGGAGAAAAAGTATATTGATACATATATATAAAAACAAAGGGGATATACAAAATTGTGCAAATTACAGGGGAATTAAATTAATAAGTCATACAATGAAACTATGGGAAAGAGTTATAGAAGCAAGAATAAGAAACGAAACTAGTATATTAGATAATCAATTTGGCTTCATGCCAGGAAGATCCACAATTGAAGCTATACACTTAATTAAACGATTATGTTAACAATATAATGAGAGAAAACAAGATTTACATATGATTTTTATTGATCTTGAAAAGGCATACGATAGAGTCAACCGTGATATAATGTGGCGCGTATTGGAAAAAAAGGAATAAAAATAGCCTACATAGATGCCATAAAAGATATGTATGATGGTATAACAACATGTATTAGGACACCAACAGAAATATCTAGTGAATTCCCAAACACTATAGGTTTGCATCGTGATCCGCTCTAAGCCCGTACCTTTTATCCTAATAATTGATGAAATCACTAAACACTTACAAAAATCTATCCCTGAATGTATGTTATTTGCGGACGATAAGTTTTAATTGATGAAACAAGGGAAGGAGTAAATGCAAAATTGGAAGTTTGGAGAGAAGCACTCGAATCAAAAGGTTTTACTATAAGTAGGGCTAAAACAGAATACATGGAATGCCACTTTAGTAAAAATAACAAGAACAATGAGACGAAAGTTAAAATTGATGGACATGAAGTGAGTATAACAAAGAGTTTTAAATACTTAGGATCTATAATTGAAGAGAACGGAGAAATCAATAAAGATGTCACACATAGGATCCAGACGGGTTGGAATAAATGGAGGAGTGCGTCTTCTATCCTTTGTGACCGTAAAATACCATTAAAATTGAAAGGAAAATTTTATAAAACGGCCATAAGGCCCGCAATGCTTTATGGAGCAGAATGTTGGGCGACTAAATATGAACACGAACAAAAAATGAGGGTAGCGAGAGATGAGAATGCTAAGATGGATGTCTTTGACACACTAGATTAGATAGAATAAGAAATGAACACATTAGAAACAAAGTGGGAGTAGCACCAATAGACGAGAAAATTAGAGAAACACGATTAAGATGGTTTGGACATGTTTATAGGAGACATTTAGATGCACATGTGCGACGTTTAGAAGGTAGAGAATCACTCACACAAATCAAAAGAGGAAGAGGTAGGCCTAAAAAGACTTGGAAAGAAGCTATTAAACATGACATGTTATACCTAGAAATAAATAAAAATATGGCTTATGACTGTAAACGATGGCGCGATATGATCCGTATAGCCGACCCCACGTAGTGGGATTAAGGCTTAGTTTGTTGTTGTTGTTGTATCTCCTCTACTCAGCCTCCATCCACCTTCATTTGACTGTCATCTCTCAGACTCATACAACAACTTCAACTTTGTTGGATTCTCACCAGATGGCCACCCACTCTCTCCACAATCGACGAAGCCCACCCCAACCACCCTCTTTACGTGACCCATAATCTTCCCCACTCCACATGAATATGGTTTTGTTGTTAATGGTATGAAGGAGTTTAAGATTAATTACAACTTTAAGTTTTGTGGACTTCACGGTATGGTTGTGCTTTATGTTATTGAAGATTAGTTCACAGTATAGGTTCACGGTGTACATAATTTCACGTCATTATTTTATATAGAGCTTCACGGTACTGCCCTAACATCACGGTATTAGTCTTAGTCACTTCACAGAATACATGGTTTCACGGTAGTTTATAATTTCATGCATGGTTTAATATATGATAACCGTGAATATAATAATCAATCCGTGAACGTATTCATACCGTGAGCTTATGCATGCCGTGAACTTATTTATACTGTGAACTCGGCCCTTATACCGTGAAATTGTAAATACCGTGAACTTATGCAAAAATATGCACCATCAACATTACACTTACCGTGAACTATCTAACATACCGTGAACTGAACCAGTTCTTCAATATCCATACCGTGATGTTATATTTCAAGTCATACAAGAACATTTTTATACAACAAAATACCAAAAATCATGAAAAATAATATTAAAATCGAACACTTACACTAAAGAAGCTTTACGAAATAAAAATAAATACATAATGTCAAACGCTTGCTTCTACAATCATATAAGTCAATAAATAAAATGTGTAGCGCTTGGGTAGCAATCGCATTAACCAACGACTATGTGAAGAAAGGATGAAAAAAACACTGATATTGAATGTGAGAGTAGATGTGTCTTGTGTGGTATTGGGTGTTGAAGAGATGAGGACTAAGGTTAAACCATGGGTTGGTTAAATTAAGGGTAAAAATTGTAAAAACACACTATTTTTGTGTAAAAAAGAGTTTGTTATGAAAAAATGATAAAAAAGAGTTTTGTATATCTCTTTTGTGTAATTGGGGCAATTATCACTTTCGTGAATATAAACCAGATTAAACATAAGATGAAAAAGGCCGTGATCAACTAGTAAAATATGGCGTTGAGCCGCCATTCCTGTACTCGAAGAAGCACCAGCTGAAGAACCCGCCATTTTTCTGAAAGAACAAACACACACTACATGCACTGGGGGGTATCTGAAAAACCGAGAACGAAGGAGGAGGAGAGGAGGTTGGAAGAAAATAACAAGATGAAGTGGGTAGGCTGCAATGCGATTATATACTTGTATATATAGTGAATGTAAAAAAATCGAGTTCCAATGGTTATAACGATATTTTGTGATATTCTTTCATTCTCTGCATTCGATATCGTTTGTTCTACCACCCATAACCAGCTATTTTGTGATCTAGGAGCAAATTTGTGAAATTCGGATCGAACCTAGTTTGACCGATTAATCGAAAATCGCCAAAAGCTCGATCCGATTGTATATTAAAATCGATTGGTTAAACAACCATTGCTACCGGTCGAACTCCGGAAAAATCAAAACCGATGACCATGTTAACTCGGTTCAATTTTTTTGTTTTTAGTAAATAAATTTTTCTTTATTTATTACAAAATTTGAAGGAAAATATGTTTAGTAAATCACATATAATTTCTCCACATTTATTACAAAATTTTTCTTTTGTTTTGGAACGTGGATATTTGAGTGTTTAAAAACTTTTGTTTCCTCCGATTAGGAGTGCCGCCATCTCCGAGCCAACAAAAGCCCTGAACACACTAGTCAAAAACAGTTGCAGATTGCAACTTTAGAGTTTTCTTTTTTTCTTCCTTTTGGGAATTTTGCTATGGTTCAAAGTTGGAGAAGGAAAATGAGATTGAAATTTTTGTTAATAAAGAGGCTATTGACTTGCTTTACGTTTGATGGAGTGGTGTAGCCGTTGTTGTTGTAGATGGAGGATTGGTGAAGAAAGACGATCTTTGATATATATGGATGGATTACTGTATACAAATATGTTTTTCGATGTATACTTATATGTGTTTTGCTGTATAAGTAGTTAATTTTTGATGTATGTATTTATGTTATTGTATACTTATTTTTCTTGTTGTATATTTATATGTGTTTTGCTGTACACTTATATGTGTTTTGTTGTATACTTATATTTTTGTTTGACAATTGTAATATGCAGTACAAATATGTTAAATATATATCATAATAGTGTTAAATATACATTAAATATATGTTAAATATACAGTACAATAATGAACATGATTTTCAATCTCTCTACAAGTGATTTACTTAATCCACGGTTCCCACATGTTAATGGGCGTGATTCTCTCTCTATATATAATTGATTCATTGATTCACGGTCCTCACATATTTTTGTTTGACCATTTTAATATGCAGTAAAATTATGCTAAACATACAGTAAAATAGTGTTAGGTATACAACAAATATATGACAAGTGTACATTATACTGCATGACAGAGCACATGCGTGGTTTTCTCTCTGCAGCGCGATTTTCTCGCGATTTTCTCTCTCCCTATGTGATTCTCTCTCTCTCCTAATAACTGATTCCATATTTAGATGGTCCCCCACTTGGTTAATTTGACAATTATACCCTTATTTTACCTTAATTAAATGTTTAATGTAATTTTAACCCCTATTTATCTTAGTCATTGATATAAATAAGAGAGGGTTGAGATGAGTCCACATTGTCTCACTATAATATGTGGTCTCATTGTATCCTCCCCTATATGTATATTATAATGAGCAAGTCTCTTGTGAGACCGTCTCACGGATCTAAATCCGTGAGACGGACCTCCTAAGGGCTCCGTCTTGAGAACATGAACCATGAAAATAAATTTAAAAATAATAATGAACCATGAAAAAACAAAAATAAACCCTAAAAACATGAACCATGAAGAATAAACCCGAAAAACAAAAATAAACCCTAAAAAAAACTAAAAATCCTAAAAACTCAAATCAATTAAAAATAAACCCAATAAACAAAATAAACCCTAAAAAACAAATATAAACCCTAAGAAAAATAAAATCTAAAAAAAACCTTTAAAACTTTGTGTAAGAGCTCCGTCTCACAGATCTAAATCCGTGAGACCGTCTCACGCAAGTTTTTGCCTATTATAATTTATTAATTCAGTTTTTTTGTTATTTGTATTTGTTAGTTTTTTCACATTTGTACTTCGGTTTATCTTTCACATTTGGGCTTTGTTGGATAACTGAATCCCCATCACTTATGTTTGGATTCGCATTCACCGAAACGTTCAAAATAGAACTAAACCTGGTGATATCAAGTGGGCTGGAATTGAAAGTATGAATCATATCAATTTGAATGAAATAGTGTTGGGTATCTATCTGCCTCTAAAGATTGATACACGAAGTACCAAGTACAAATACAGACTCAATAAACCTATTATACAGATTTAACTCTGCACTCGATTGCGAATGTAAAGTATGAAAGAAATCAAAAGTTACAAGTAAAAACAAAACCAATCAGTAAAGGGATAAAACCCTAAGTTCCGAATATTGAAAGATTCGCTCGGGACTAGTAAACCCTTTAGATCTGTCACCACGAATCACAACCCGAGAACCAAGATAGAAGCCACAAAAGCCTCGCCACAAGATTAAGCCTCACAGCCGTTCACCAAGAAACCCTAGAAAACCCTAGATCGGAATCGGACCACCCAAAACCCTAATCCACTCGAGAAAAAGGATCTTGTACACGAGTAGGTGAACAAGACAAGAAGACACAGATCTCACCTCTCACACACGAAAAAACCCCAAAGAAATCCGGCCCGAACCTGAGTTTTAGAGAGAGAGAAAAATAGCACAAAGGAGAGAAAATTCGAGAGAACTGGAGAGATGAGAGAAAATGAAGACACGATAATGATTTAGGGTTTCAAAGATAATAGTACCATTAAATAGGCAAGGATTCAACGGCTTAGATTCAACAGAGATCAACGGACCAGATCAAGCCAGAAGGATCCGCGGATGATAAATCCGGATCCCGCGATCCGACTCCAAGACCCGAGTCAACATATGGGTTAATGGAATTGGGCGGTGGCTTTGGTCTTGGGCCGCCATTTTGGGCTTACGAAATGGGCCTAACAATGGGCCACTTATATCAACAATCTCCACTCGCTCATTGGTGATTCAATTAGACATCGGTGGGAAATACGATCATCATCATCGCCGATTGCCTTCCTAAAGACCGGCCAAGAAGACTTGAGTTCTGAGTTGCGCACTAAAGCTAATCAGAACTTAAAGAAGGATCTCAACAAGCACACAACAAGTCAAGTTCCCCCATTGAACTAATATAAGCACACAGCAAACATTAATTCAACAGTTTTGGATTCAACAGAAACACATAGGGCCTGTTTGTTTATGTTTCCATGGTCCATTTCCAGTTTCTGGAGTTGGAAATAGAATTTTGAGAATTTATTGGTTTTCGTGTGGAAATTGAGATTGTGTTTGGATGAATGAATTGAAATGTGTTTTATGTAGGGTTGGAAATGAGATTGTGTTTGGTTTGAGTAGTTTTAAAATATTATTTTATGTATATAATAATTGAAAAGTTGGTAGTGGTGGGGTCCACTTCAATATTTTAATTTGAATATATAATATGATATTTGTAAGATTATAGTTGGTGGGTCCCATTAGATAGTTATAATTTAAAAATAGTAATATTTTAAATAGATAAAGTTGATAATGGTGGGTCCCATATATATATAATTGGGTTAAAATATGAAAATAGTGATTGATAAGTAATGATGAGTGATGTAGGGTAGTGTATAGGTTTGAGAATAGAAATTATAGGTTTGAGATGTTGTTTTATGTGAAAAATAGAAAATGAAAATGATGATTTCCATTGGAAATTTTATGAACAAACATAATTCCACTTTTATGTATAGTTAGAAACTGGAAAGAGACCATTGGAAATATAAACAAACAAGGCCATAGTAACTGTTAAATCCAACATAAGGGCAACTAACCGGGTAATTAATCACCAGTGTCAAAATTCAGAATTTTCAAACAAGTTTTGAACTTTGATAAGGGTAGACACTTAGTATCCATATCGCCAGGTTGTATTCGGATGCCACTTTTTCAAGACATACAAGCCCTTTAGAAACAATATCCCTTATAAAATGAAATCGACATCAATATGTTTTGTTCTCATGAAAACCTGGATTCTTACAAAGTCAATACCGTTGAGAGTCGAAAAAATACAACAACATTTTGTTTTAGAAAACCAATTTAAAACAAGTCCTTTTAACCATAAAGCTTCTTTTAAAGCTTTTCAAGAATAACAACAACATATTCTCGACTCTTTGTAGAGAGGGCCACAATATGTTGCGGTTGGGATTTCCAACTTATACAAGAGCCACAAAGTGTAAAAACATAAGATGTTGTTGATTTTCTGTTATCTTTATCATTTGCATAGTTGGAATCCACATATCCTTTTAAAACAACACCATTTTCACACTTAGAAAATTTAAGGCAATAATCAACAATGTCTAAGATATCTCAATAACCACTTCAAAGCATTCCAATGCACCAAACCAGGATTAGACATAAATCTACTAAGGCAAGAAACAACATAGCAATGTCGTCTAGTAAGATCGACCATTAAGACATAATGAATCCAATGGAATTAGCATAGGAATGTTTTGCATAGAAGATATTTCAAGATCGCTTTTAGGGGACTGATCCCTACTTAACACAAAGTGAGCAAAGACAAGAGGACATTCACATTTTGCATTACACATAGAGAATTTTTGTAAAATTTTCTCAACATATGAAGATTGATGAAGATAGAGCACGAGTTATTTCTATCCCTATCAATATTCATTCCAAGTATTTTCTTAGCATCACCTAAGAATTTCATGTCAAATTTAGCACTTAAGCAGCTTTTTAACATGATCAATAGCCTTAATGCATGGTCCAACAAGAGCATATCATCCACATAGATCGGAAGAAAACAGGAGACATAGCATCAAGTTTGAAATACGGGCAATGGTCAAATTTGCTTCTGCTGCACTTTCAAATCAAGCATGCACTCGATCAAATTTTTTATTCCACTGCCTAGGTGATTGCTTTAAACCATACAATGACTTTTTCAACAAACATACATGATTAGGTTTGGATTTGTCTTCAAAACCTTCAGGTTGTTTCATAAAAATTTGTTCTTCCAAATCACCATGTAGAAAAGCAGTTTTAACATCAAGTTGCTTTAGTTCCCAAACAAACCGAGCCACTAAAGCTAGCATAATTCTCACGATTACAAACTTCACAACAGTGCAAAAATCTCGAGTGTAATCAATGCCTTCTTTCCGAGTGAAACCTTTTGCAACTAATCTAGCTTTGTATCTAACACCTTCATTTTCTTGTTTGATTTTAAACAACCATTTACAATCAACAATGGAACAATTAATGTGGTTTTGGGACAAGTTCCCGGTGTTATTCACATGCAAAGAAGTCATTTCATCTTGCATAGACTCGGCCATTTCACGTAATTCACGAATTCACAAAGATCAAGATAGGTTTTAGGCTCGGAATTTTCAATTGATTCAAACACAGAGAACACATAAGAAGTTAAGTGGAAATCGGCAAACTTATTAGGGATTCTAATGTTCTTCTTGTTACATCTCTGGTTAACACATAATCATTCAAGTTATCATTTTCAAAGATGCTCATGATTCAATTCGGTGTCAACAAGGGGAAATTCATCATGCTCATTATCATTCAATTCATCATTATCATTCTCAATATCATTGTGCACATCATTAGCATTCACGGGATCATGCTCGGATCAATCATATCGAGTTATCATTCACAGAGATAGAAGGCACATTAGAAAGCTCCACCTTATTAGGAGTAGTGGAGTTTTGAGTTTGAAACATTTTTAGAAACATCAAGGCAGCGGGGAACTCATTTTCATTAAAAACCACATCCCCGCTAATCAACACTTTAAAACCATTTTCGATTTAGACCACAATCATGCCTTTAACCCCATCAGGGTATCCTAAAAAAACATTTCAAAGATCTTGGATCAAGTTTGTCAACCTTTTGGTGGACAAAGCGAACAACCAAAAATTTTTAAGATGTACTTAACATACTTCTCACCCTTTCCAAAAGAGTTACTGTTCATCCTCTCAAAGAACACCATTTTGCTTGAGGGTGTAAAACGGCAACTTGTGTCTTACAATGCCCTCGAATCAACACAAAGTTGATCAATGAGTTGGTTGCAAAATTCCAACCCATTATCGATTCTCAAATACTTGATTTTCTTTCCAAATCGATTTTCTATCAAGGTTTTCCAATTTTGAAGTTTTTCAAAAACATCGACTTGTTTTTCATAAGAAATACAAACACTTTTCTTGAAAAATCATCAATCACAGATAGAAAATACCTTTCCCACCATGTGTGGGAACACTAGCAGGCCCCAAACATCGGCATGTAAGTATTAAAGAATGTCGATTGCATGAAGATTGTTTAGGATAAGATGAAGTAGGAAACCGACTCTTTGTTGTTTACCATAAATGCATGAGTCACGAAGGGAACACAAGTAAGCTTATCATTTCCAAAACATCATTCTTTATGCAACAATTCAAGACCTTTAGAACTTATATGACCAAGCCTTTTATGCCGGAGTTCGATTTTATCAATCACAGAGTTCACATTGGTCATAGAGTTCACATTGTTCACGAGAATTTAGCATGCAAGAGACAGACTTCAAAGATTACAAACATACAGGTTCTTTTTCTTTTCACTTTAGCAATAATAAGGGAACCTTTCATGATTTTCATCAAACCCTTACCCCATCTTCCTCATAACCATCATGCTCAAGCATAGCACAGAGATCAAGTTGTTAGACGGATCGGAACATGCCTTACATCATTTAGAGTCAAAACAAAACCAGAATCAAGTTTCAAGCACACAAGACAGACCAACACCAATCACTTGACATTTCTTATCATTTGCCATAGAAATGCATCCATTTTGCATGAAGCATATGAGGCAAATAAGTGTTTAAAAGGTGTCATGTGAAATGTGCAAGCGGAGTCAATAAGCCAATCATTTTCACTAAAAGAATTTGAAGGCACAACATTCACGCGAGAATCATGCACTTTATGCACCATAAACACATCACCCATGTGATCATTACCGATTGTCAAGTTCACGAATCATTGGTTTGGTTCTTGTTATTCGATTATTGTTTTGATTATTGTTCGTTATTCCTGGCTTTGTACATTCTTTTATGTAATGGCCATGTTCTCCCACAGCTTATAGCATTTCTATTGTTCTTGGGTTCAAATCGGATCTCCTCCGCTTTTACTCCTCTTTCTACTAGAGTTTCATTGTTGTTATTCCCATTTCTCCTATTCCGAGGTCTACCCCGACATGCATAACCTTCTCTCGACCCCTGTTCATTCCCTGGATATTTTCGATCTAATTCCTTACTCTTAAGGCCATTAATCACAAAGATCAAGGGTAATAGAGTCTACCATACTTAATGGCGATTTCACATCAAAGATAAGAATCGGGGATGACATTTAGCAACACAATAGGAGTATAATCATCAATGTTTTTATCACCAGGTGAGTTTGATATCTTGTATCAATTTTGTAAAAACATCCAAGTTCTCATCCATATCCTTAGTCAAGTCAAGTTTGAATCTAAAAACTTTTCAAGTAGAAAGAGTTTTTGAGGGTAGGGAAGTTTCGAGTGTAAAGTTTTTGCAATTTTTCCCAGAGGGCTTTGGCAGAAGTTAACTTGCCAACTTTTCTCAAAACAACATCAGACAGATTAAGGATAATGGATGAGTAAACAAATTCATCAAGTTCAGATTTTATTTCAAAGAAGATCTTTATCGTGAGTACTTTTGATCAATAGCTTTAAAACATTTCTGCTGAATTAAAATCCCCTTCATTTTTTGTTGCCAAATAGAAAAATCACTTTTCCCATTAAAGGGTTCCAAATGATAACCAGATGCACCAGCCATATTCACGGATAAAGTCACGAGTATATCACAAGAATATAGCACAAAAGCGGTATCACGATTATCAAGTAACACAAAGAAAAAGCAATGATAAGTGGACCACACACGAGTCCAATGACAAGAAAATAAAGGCGGAGATAATGGACCACACAGAGTCCAAGACTCCGATCAAGATAAGCAAGAAAAACACAGGACCACGGTCCAAAGAGAACCAATATCAACGAAGAAAAAGCTGGTGGATTCCCTTCGCACCAGGGTTCCACCGCACTCAGGCACAGGGTCAAGAGGCTAATGCTCGGGTTTCCCTAAACTAAGTACTAATCGATAGTAAATGAGAGAGAAAGAGGGTAAAGAGAGTCTTACAACCAGAGCACATCACAGGTTCTCACCACAACCAAGTACACGCGGAGCCAACGGATCACCAAGAAGCTCAAGAACCGTAAGCACCAACCCACCACGGCGGATAGGTG
Source organism: Rehmannia glutinosa (assembly GCA_016081115.2). Lineage (NCBI taxonomy): Eukaryota > Viridiplantae > Streptophyta > Magnoliopsida > Lamiales > Orobanchaceae > Rehmannia > Rehmannia glutinosa. Next base: position 32,622 of record JABTTQ020001067.1, on the reverse strand, counting down.
CTCGATACCACCGTTGGGTATCTATCTGCCTCTAAAGATTGATACACGAAGTACCAAGTACAAATACAGACTCAATAAACCTATTATATAGATTTAACTCTAGACCCGATTGCAGAATGTAAAGTACAGAAGAAATCAAAAGTTACAAGTAAAAACAAAACCAACTGTAAAGGGATAAAACCCTAAGTTCTGAATATTGAAAGATTCGGCTCAGGGACTGGTAAACCCTTTAGATCTGTCACCATGAATCACAACCCAGAGAACCAAGATAGAAGCCACAAAAGCCTCGCCACAAGATTAAGCCTCACAGCCGTTCACCAAGAAACCCTAGAAAACCCTAGATCGGAATCGGACCACCCAAAACCCTAATCCACTCAGAAAAAGGATCTTGTACACAGAGTAGGTGAACAAGACAGTAAGCACACAGATCTCACCTCTCACACACACAAAAACCCCAAAGAAATCCGGCCCGAACTGGAGTTTTAGAGAGAGAGAAAATAGCACAAAGCGAGAGAAAGTTCGAGAGAGGGAGAGATGAGAGAAAAGCAGTAAGACAAGATAATGATTTAGGGTTTCAAAGATAGTACCATTAAATAGGCAAGGATTCAACGGCTTAGATTCAACAGAGATCAACGGACCGGATCAAGCGTAAGGATCCGCGGATGATAAATCCGGATCCGCGATCCGACTCCAAGACCAGTCAACATATGGGTTAATGGAATTGGTAGGTGGCTTTGGTCTTGGGCTGCCATTTTGGGCTTACAAAAATGGGCCTAACAATGGGCCACTTATATCAACAAATAGCGTTATCTGGGCCAATCTCCAAAGTAAATGCTCAGATTGTTGCATGCATTGAGTTAGAATCGAAAAAATGATCTTAATATTAATCGATTTTATTGATATTCCTAATAAAGCCATAAACTAATTGTATAAAAATGTATTTGGGAATTCCTAAAAAACATAAGTTTATACAAATAAATAAATCGAGTAGAATCGAACATAATATCGTTCAAGTTTGTTTGAACTTTTATAGAGCTTTAAGTATTATATTTGGATTAGGTTTGATTATTAATCTAATCAAGTTTTGACGAGCTTTAGTCGAGCTGAACACACATTGAGCTCGAATAGCTTGATATTTTTACATACATTTTTCTTTTACTAATCAAGCTTGAGCTCAAGCCGGTCTTTACATCTTATCGAACGAAAAAACATATACAAACTTGATTTGTTATGTTAACGAATGAAGCTCAACGCGAGCTGTTAACGATCAATCTCAAATCGAGTATCAAGTAACTTTGTTTATTTAATATCAGCCCTAGACATGGGGAGTGTTTGCAATCACTAAGAAAAGTGTTTCTCAGTTTTCGGCTGGAATAAAATCATGCATTAGTGTTTGAAAATGCCAATTCTTTTTCTACTTCATTTAATCAAAATCTAAAGATAGGGAGATGAGTGTTTTAGATTTTCTTATTCTACTTTTGGTTTGACATTTTACAAATAAATAAACGCTCTTACAATTTCTTCACCAAATATTCTCAACTTCTATTTCTATTTGCAAACACTATCAACTTGTGAATATATATCAACTACTATTATTTCTGTTATACTAAATCACTTCTTGAAAAAGCATAAGTTTCTTCAAACACTCCCGTATCTCTTCGAGAAAGATCATTGCCAGACCAACACTTTGTATATGGAAATTAGAATTGACTTAAAAGTAAGTTTAGGGCCTTGAGGGAATAAGGGGTGAGGATAGTAGTCACATCACATGGAAATGATGTAATCCAGCTAACTTGGGAGCAACTCGATTTCTTTGTCCTCAGACAATAATCTTTGCCAACTCACCACTCATCACCATTAAAATCCCCAAAGATTTGCTTTGGTTGTGTCTTTTCTCATTTCCTTTCTTGATTAACTACATAGTTTTGGTACGATGAATTTGCCCTTCCCAATTGTATATCCATTAATGGAGCTTCAACAAAAATAATGCAAATTTGCGAATAATTGGTTAATTTTTTCACATGCTCCAAAAATCATACAATTTCATCTTTTTTGAGAGGTGTAAGTTTGAATTAACATTCAATATGTATTGCGCTTTACTGAAACACGCCGTAGAACTGAATATTTATTTTAACAAATACTTTAAACATTCTCATTATACATGATGCATGTATATAGAAGATGAAATACCATTTAACATTAAAAAAATCTAGACAAATATGCGTGGCTGATATTAAATATTCTTTAAAGTAAAGTTAATTAATTCTAATATGTAACAGAGAATGAAACATGAGTTTGAAAAATATTGAACTGAATTTAAATTGCCAAATCTATAATCAAATCAATCTAACAAGGAAACCAAAGCTGGACTTGGGGTTAAAACAAGTACAATTCCAGTTTTTAAGTTGGTTAGGTCGCTTGAACTTTGATAATTTTAAGTGGATAATACCAAAAAGAAACATAATATTTTCCTTTTTGAAATTTACAATTTTTTTGTTGCATTATCCACTTAATATATCAAGTGGACTCGGAACTTTGCCAGTCCATCCAAATTTGGAAGCCCTTTCCGTGTGGGGTTCCTAATTTTTGAATTCCACACGACAAGCCAAGTCTTTGTATCAATCATGTTACCAACCAGTGACTTGGTAATAAATGCTTGTCCTATAAATAAAAGAACGAACAAAAGAAGGAAAAGAAAATTATGAGAAATTATTTGCCCTAAAGTAGGGTTTGAAGTGCTTTTCGCCAATGATTTAAGGCGTGCTCACTACAATTCATCTAGTATAAATTTTTATATTTAATAATATATTTTATAATAAAAATATATACACGTTACATATATATGACTAATGATAACGTATACAATAAAAAAATAATATATTAAAATAAAAAAATCAAATTGTTAATTTGAATCTTTTAAACATGTGGTTAAAGATAATAATGTCAGGTATACGTCAATTAGTAAGCTAATAGAAGGATCAAAGCCTAATAATAAAAAAAAAGGCTGCTAAAAAATTGGCAGACAATTGACAGATAGCCGTCCCAATTGAAAACATGATTCACATCACCCACAATTTCGTCTACATACATCTTTAAATTCAACTAATGGCTATTTCCACGTCCATAATCTTCCTACCTGTCATCTCCAAAAAGAACCTTTCTCTAGTCATTAACAAAATCTCATTTTCGCCCTTCATCCCATTTCCCAAACTCACCTCATAATTGGCAGTCTTGTCATTTAGAAAATGGCAGTCTTGTCATTTTGACCAACACAATAATTGCATGTGCGTATACATATATAAATATATATAGTATATATATCGTACATCTCAGTGTGACCAAAATCCGAAGAAAACGGTAAAACAATTCAACCACAGAAGACCACAGGAAAGCAAACCAGAAAATTCCTCCGGCATGGCTCCGGCGAGAAAAACCACCGGAGCTGAGGCGCCTCTTCTCCCTGACCACGAGGCCGGACCGCAGAGACGAGCGTCGTTGCCGGGGGCAGTGTTCAACGTTTCGACGAGTATAATCGGCGCAGGGATCATGTCCATACCAGCTACTCTTAAGGTCCTTGGAGTTGTTCCAGCTTTTACAATGATTGTTTTGATTGGAATTGTGGTGGAAATATCTGTTGAGTTCATGTTGAGGTTTACGTACGCCGGCGAGTCCAGGACTTACGCCGGTCTAATGAGGGAGTCTTTTGGACAGTTGGGATCAGTTGCTGTGCAGATTAGTGTGATGATCACCAATCTCGGTTGCCTCATCATGTATCTGATTATTATTGGTAAGCTCTTGATGGATTTCTGTTTTTAAGACCTTATATTAGGTAGCTAGCATATTAGTCTTGATTATTTTTTGCCAAATTAATGTTACGGATATGTTAATGAGCTTAACTAGTGTTATTTTGAATAGTTGAGCTTACATGTTTAATTGTCTTTTTCTGGCCTGGGAATATTTTTAAAATATTTTCAGCCATCTGTTCAATTAATAGTCTGTGGGTTTGTGGTTTATCTTCTTAAGACTTCAATTTCTTGTTGTTTTGATGGTAGTTCTATTTCGTCACTATATCTTGAAGGCACTGATGTGAATGAAAAGAAGGGATAATTACAAACGACCCCATGAGGTTTGGGTTAATTACCAAAAAAAACTAGAGATGTTTTAAAATGACAAAAAACCCTCTCATGTTTGATTATGTCAAATTTAATGGAATATAGGGGGTTTTCTAAAATGGTTTTTGCTTTATGACGGAGAAATGTAAGACGGAATCAAATCTCAAGAGGTTTTTTTTCGAATTTTCAAGAACCTCTTGTTTTTCCTTGTAATTAGGCCGAACCTCTTTTTTTTTTTTTTTTTTTTTTGTAATTATCCCCGAAAAGAAAGCGACAATAATTTGCTTCAAGTGGAACGAATGAATCTTTAATTACTTGTATGTATTGGGCTGCTCAATCACTGAATTGTTGTGATTTCAATTTGGCAGTTGTCTATTACTCTGGAATTTAGAAGAAATTTGATTCAATTTGATTACAAATATTCTCGTTTATCTATGTCAGGGGATGTACTTTCTGGGACAGGGCCAGAGCACTTGGGGGTTTTGCAAGAATGGTTTGGGGTTCATTGGTGGAATTTACGCGCGGTTGCTCTCCTCTTCATTGTTGTTTTTGTCATGCTTCCCCTTGTCTTGTATCGTCGTGTAGGTATGTAAAAACTCCGTTCAATTTTCTAGCCTTATGAATTCTCTGAAGCATATTTGCATTGCTCTGCTAACTGTATGTACTTGGATAGCTTCATGGGCTGAATTAGTACCATTGTAACTTATTTGATAGCCAATGAACTTCCTTATGTCATATGCCATTTATTATCGAGTAGAAAATATGCGACCCAACGCACATTAATCTTCTGGCAGTGCCCACATTAAAGTATTGGTGAAGAGAAAAATTTCCTAGCATGATTTTCTTAGAAAACTAGTACTTTTTAGGCATTCTTGTTTCAGTTTGAGGTTGTTTTGACTGAAAATTACTATTTGTTTCCAGATTGCAAGACTAACAGTATTTGATGGCAGATAGTCTTACCTTTTCACCTTTTAGTTTGTTTTCTTCATCATACTCATTAGTTGGTTATTTGCATTTGAATCTGATTCTGATTCGAAGTTGCAGATTTATTTGTATCATCAGCATCAATTTGTGTTAGTTTTTTGAGTATTTGGTTTGACTTTTGCAGAATCATTATGGTTGAGTTCAGCAGTATCAGTATTCCTAGCAGTTGTGTTTGTTGGTATATGCTCAGTGATGGCCATCACAGCACTCATTCAAGGGGAAACAAAGACTCCAAGAATCTTACCTCAGCTGGACAATGGAGTTTCCTTCTTCAATCTTTTCACCGCTATCCCAGTAATCGTGACCGCATTCACATTCCACTTCAATGGTGAGAAAAAGTACTCGCTCAATATATCCGAGGAACCCGATGCTACAAAAATTTCTTGAATATCTGCCTTTCTTTAAAGTGGAAATTACAAAAGTTACCCCTGAGGTTTAGTCTAATTACAAAGAACTCCAATTGTCTTTGAAAATTTACAAACACCCTTCTTGATGTTTGTATTTACCTAACAAATACTCCCCTCCTGCTGGTACAATTTGTAAAGTAGAAACAAATGTCAAGGGGGTATTTTGTAACTTTGAAGGCTAATTGGATTTTTTTGTAATTAGGCTAAGCCTAAGGGGTTATTTTTGTAAATATCCCTACACTTTAGGCGTGATTTCTGCTTGCCTTCATTTTAGATTCTACATTTCAGACAACTTACCTCACAAATGCGATTTAATGGATTTGTGCAGTTCATGCAATTGGAGTTGAGCTGGGTAAACCTGCACACATGATCTCTGCTGTGAGAATTTCACTAGTGCTTTGTGCTGCCATATATTTCACTATCGGGATTTTCGGGTACCTTCTGTTTGGGGATTCAACCATGGATGACATACTTGTAAATTTCGATCAAAGCTCGGGTTCAAGAATAAGTTCATTCTTAAACGACATAGTTCGGTTAAGTTATGCACTGCACTTGATGCTGGTGTTTCCTTTGTTGAACTTCTCGTTGAGGACTAATATCGACGAATTTCTGTTCTCTAAAAAGCCTCTTTTGGCAGTAGACACCAAAAGATTTGTTCTTCTTAGTCTTGTTTTGCTGGCAATGGCCTATATTTTAGCAATAGCCATTCCTAGTATTTGGTATTTGTTTCAGTTCATGGGTTCAACCTCTGCTGTCTGCTTAGCCTTCATTTTTCCTGGCGCAATTGCATTAAGGTATTAATCCTCTCTTTCTGTAATAAACCAACTTATCTTTTTCTTGCTTGCCTAATGGAATTCTTTTTTTTTTGACAGAGATATTCATGGTATTTCTACATCAAGGGACAAGATCATAGCAGCAATCATGATAACTCTTGCCGTAATTACAAGCAGCATAGCTATTTCAACCAATATATATAAGATGGTTGCAAAATAGTGTTCAGTTTTGTGTTTGTTCATTATTTGTTGATTAGTGTATGTAATCTTTTTGATAGAATATGTAGAGCTATAGTGGATTTTTAAAACTACATGAGTGTAATATATACAAGGATCATTTACCCCTTGAACTTGTATATGGTGTACTAAATGTTTGATGAGAGATATGGTATTTCTTTTCTCATTCATGGTTGTTCACTTGAATCATTTTATTTTTTTTAATTTATGGATTCATTTGATTTGGAATGAAATAACAATTTTGGCTCATAATCCTTGAGGGTTAAGATCATTTATAGCTTTTATCTTACATGATACGTGATAAGTTATATTACAAAACATTGAAAAATATATTGCACTAGAATACAATATTTTTTTTAAAAGATAGAAAAAAATGCATTTTACTTGAATATATTCATTGAAAGTGTTATACTCCTAATTCCTATTGCCTTTTTTTTTAAAAAAAAATTATTGTTTTGAGTTAATTGTACAAGTTATTATTTGATACTGAATTTTGAAATTTGTAATCAATTATTGTTTTAACTTATATAACTTATAGATTCCAGTGCCACTAAAATTAAGTATATGATGAGAATATGTGAAAATGAATATATATTTTTCAATGTTTTGTAATATAACTTATTCATTGAATATGTATATATATATATATTTGAACAATGAATATGTTTTTTTAATGGATAATATACCAAACGAACTCTTTTTTTTATATTTAAATATCAATAGTTCTAAACCTTATAAATATAAAATATAAAGTTTAATATTACTAAAAATGTTAAAATATATTTATATTATCTTTTACGTGTTAAGACTTGTAAGCTAATTCTAAAAAATTGTGACAATTTTAAATTATTAAATATTTATATTCTCATTTTAATATTGATTTGCATAGACTAACCAGCAATTTAAAGAAATAAGCCTAGTCCAGACTCCAGAGACTCCAGACTCCACAGTATAATATAAGAGGGAAACGAGCAGAATAAGATAAGAGGAGAAGGCAGGGAAAGGAAAATTACGTGGCGCTATTGGTGGAGCTGCCGCCCCACCGCCGCCGATGATGCTCTGACCCTCACCTCAACCTTTAAAAGGCAGAGAGCCGTCGTCGGCCTGCGCCGGCGCCTAGATGCTTCATGCTTCAAGTTACAGTGAAGTGTTGGTTTCAGCTTATTAACTCTCAATTGTTTCAGTTTCAGTTTTAGTTGTGCTTATTCGCGCTACTTTAGTTCTTCTGATTACTAAAACATTTCAAAATGAGCACAGCTTTCGGCCAAGTGTTTCTGTTCGTTTGTGATGCTAATCATGTGTTTGATGAAAACCCTGACAGGGAAAAGTTCTAATGAAGTGATATTGGAGCGATGATGCTGTAACATTCGTTTGCTGCGCATGTCATGGCGATTAGCTTTAATGCTGAGTTTCAGTTTCTTGGATGTGTTCATGATCGTCAGTTATTTAAACCCAGCGTTCCAAATAGAAAAGAAGTAAGCCATATTTCATTGTTGTTATATTTGTGAAAGTTAATCATTTACTGTTAATATATTTGGATTTTGAATATGTCAAGTACCTGCTTGGTTTATAGTTTTTTTTTTTTTTTGGACTCTCTTCACTTCTCATTTTACATTGGATACATAGGAGAATCTGAGATTAAGCTTTTGAAATTGTTGATGGACACAAATCAATTAATTTAATGGCTATTCTTAGAATTTTCTTCAGGCAAGAAAAATTGCAGCAACGGTTGCTTTTCAGTCCATCCATAAAAGAAACAGGGTTGTTGGAAGTAAATTATTTGAATTTGGTGCAACTTATGAGTCTTCCGAAAAGGATCAAGTGCAGGAACTGATCGATCAGCTTCATCGGTGTGCTGAAAAAAGGTTACTGACAGGAGCAAGAGTAGTTCATGGGTTTGTACTGAAGTCAGAATTTGATGATAATAACTTGTTGATGTTACTCAATCATGTAATGCATGCATACTTGAAATGCTCAGACTTTAAGTCTGCTAAGATAGTGTTTGACTATTTGCCGAGGAAAAATGTGTTTTCTTGGAGTGTCATGATTGTAGGATTTAATCAACAAGAGTTTTTCAGAGATGGATTAAATTATTTTTGCAAGATGATGGATCATGGAGTACTGCCTGATGGATTTGCATATTCTGCCGTCCTGCAATCATGTATTGGTATGGATTGTGTTGTTTTAGGTGACATGGTGCATAATCAGATCATTGTAAGAGGCTTTGGGTCTCATGTTGTTGTTAGTACTGCACTTCTTAACATGTATGCAAAGTTGGGTAAGATTGAAAAGGCTTACAGAGTATTCAATTCTATGGCGGAACGTAATGATGTCTCTTGGAATGCAATGATATCAGGGCTCACTGCCAACGGTCTGCACTTGGAGGCTTTTGACCTTTTCTTGAAGATGAAGAAGCAAGGATTTGTTCCCAATATGTATACTCTAGTTAGTGTTCTAAAAGCTGTTGGGATGCTAGGTGATGTTGATAAGGGAAAGCTAGTTCATGAATGTGTAACAGAATTGGGTATGCAGGATAACATTCTTGTAGGAACTGCTCTAATAGATATGTACTCAAAATGTGGTGATTTACTGGAGGCAAGGTCTGTTTTCGATATGAACTTTGCTGATTCTGAAGTAAATGGACCTTGGAATGCAATGATAAGTGGTTATTTACAGTGTAAATGTAGCCAACAAGCTTTAGAACTATATGTCAAAATGTGTAAAAATAATATAAAGCTGATCTTTACACTTACTGTAGCATATTTGATGCAATTGCTAATTTGAAGTGCTTACGGTCAGTGAAGGAGGCACATGGCATGTTTTTGAAGTCTGGTTATGATATAACGGATCTAAATGTTGAAAATGCAATTGCGGATGCATATTCGAAATGTGGGTCTCTCGAAGACGTAAAGAAGATTTTCGACAGGATGAATTGCAGAGATGTAGTGACCTGGACGACTTTAGTCTCAGGTTATTCTCAATGTTCTAAGTGGGAGGAAGCACTCGTTATTTTCTCCCAAATGAGGGAAGAAGGGTTCACACCCAATAATTTTACTCTAGCTAGTGTCCTTACTGCATGCGCTAATCTCTGCTATCTCGAATATGGTCGTCAAATCCATGGCCTTCTGTGCAAATTAGGCTTTGAAACTGTAAGATACATAGAAAGTGCTCTGATTGATATGTATGCTAAAGGAGGTAGTATAAAAGAAGCAGATAAAGTTTTTAGTCGAATATCTAATCCTGATGTTGTCTCATTGACTGCTATATTATCAGCTTATGCCTATCACGGTTTTGTGGCTCATGCACTTTGGCACTTCAAAAGAATGGAACAGATGCATATTAAACCCAGTGCTGTTACATTGCTATGTGTTCTTTTTGCATGTAGCCATGCGGGTCTTGTCGAGGAAGGCCTTCAGTACTTTTGGTCAATGGAGAAAGACTATGGTTTGGTTCCAAAAATGGAGCACTACGCTTGTGTTGTTGACCTCCTAGGTCGTGTGGGGCGCCTCAATGAAGCATATGAGTTTATTACGAAAATGCCTGTCGAACCTGATGAGATGGTATGGCAGACATTATTGTCTGCATGCAGGATTCATGGAAACGTTGAGTTTGGTGAAATAGCAGCGAAAAAGATTCTCTCTCATTGTCCGGAATATTCTTCGACGTATGTTCTTCTATCCAACACGTATTTCGAAACAGGTAGTTTCAAAGACGGGGCTGATATGAGAAAAGTGATGAAAGAGCAGGGTGTTAGGAAGGAACCAGGATATAGTTGGATATCTGTGAAAGGTAGAGTCCATAAATTTTATGCGGGAGATAACAATCACCCTCAAAAGGACGATATCTATGCCAAGTTAGACGAGCTGAGACGAAATATGAAGGCTTTGGGTTATGTGCCAGATCTGAAATATGCATTGCAAGGTGAAGATTGAAATGCGAATTCATCTTAATGTTTGGTGCAGTTAAAGAAGCAAGATTAGATGCATTATGAGTTATTGTCAGTTAAACGGTACGAATTTCTAAATACCCCTAGGTGACGCAAAAGCTTAATCACGGGAATGTCATATTTTTCCTCTTCCACATCTAACACTACTTTTGTGATTGAGGAAAGAAGAATTCTCGTGTAGCTGTGGGGATCTGAAATTAAACGAGAGATTATAATAGAGCCCTTGACAGTCAACAGCATTTGAGCCGATCAACACATGTTGCTTGGGACAGTTTTCCGATTTCATCATCTGTTGCTCAAAATTTTTAAAGTCTCATTTTTTGATGAGTACAACGAAGATACAGGTATGGAAATATTTTAGAAGTTACATTACGGATAGTAATATCATCCTTTGTAATAGTAATAATTTCGTGTATTGCCTTTTTCCACGTACGCTTCCAGTTTGTGATTGTGCAGACTAGATTGGAATTGAGACTTTCCTTCATTTCAAGGTGCAAAAGATCGATGCATCAAAATCCAGTGATCTATGAATGAGTTTTGCTCCTTTGGGCGTAACATGAGAGCATATAACCTGGTGCATTTACTGAATACCGGCATGTTAAGGGTTTTCGATGTGGTGAGATTTACTTCAATTATCTTTCATTTACTTGTAATAATGGGTTTTTATCCTTTTATGAATGATGATGACTAAATTTGGTTTTCTGGGTTACCTAACGGTAGGTTGATTTAATCTCAACTTTGAGATACTTCGTGACTATATGGCTATCTTGTCTGTAGTAGGGACTGTTCTAGTAAATATCTGATTATATATGTGCACTCCACCCAGTAAAAGACTTCAATTGCAATGATTCTTTCTTTTCTTCTTCTTCTTTTTTTTTTTGTTCTCACTTCCTGTAAGACTGATAATTATAATTTAGAGACAAATACTGCTCGGAAATTTTATTTGGATCTTGATTTTCAATTACTAGCTGACTGTAGTGACCAGTGAACTTTTTTAAAAGAGATAATTACAAAAACACCCTGAGGTTTAGCCTAATTACAAAAACTCCATTTATCTTTGAAATTACAAATACTCCTTCTTGACAGTGATTTGTAAGAGAGAAACAAATGTATTCGTGATTTCAAAGATAACTGATTTTTTTGTAATTAGGCTAAACCTCAAGTATGTTTTTGTAATTATCTCTTTTAAAAATGGTGGGAGCATATGACGAAATAATGATGACCAATGAACTTGTGACAGCCTGCTTATGCATTTTATTTGGGTTTCTTCTTCTGATAGATTTTGAGCAGTGGCATAATCATGCATTATGATTTTCACTCTGTAAACCAATACAAAGTCGTAACATAAGCAGAGTTACCTATTTGTTCACCTTATCATCATTTCCCACCATCATTCCTTAGATTGGATTATTTAGAAATTGCACATATAATTTCACTGACACTCTAATTATTTTGCTTGCTATTTTGTCACCATGCCTTTGTGTGGTTCACTTGTATTAGCCTGTGTTTTCTTGCATTCAGAAAGATCAATTTTGCACATGAATAAAAACTGACCCCGTGACCTGAATGAACCTTATGTGTGTATCATTGTTGCTTGGTGCAAATTTTACACTTGATTGATGACAGGATTTGCTGTCTCTCTCGAATAAAGCCAGATGTGTTGCTTCCAAATTGTTCTATAAGCAATGCCAAAACATTCTGTCCCATTGATCATGAAACAACTAGTGGCATAAAACGTTGGGTTAATTACAAATAGTACTTCCTGAGGTTTGGAATAAATGGGTTAGTTACAAATAGTACTTCCTGAGGTTTGGAATAAATTATAATATTTACAAAAAGTACCCTTGATGTTTGACCTAATTATAAAAAAATCCAGCTAACTTTCAAAATTACAAAAAGTACTAAGGAGGTTTGATTTAGTGTTAAAATTAAGGGGCTAACTGTAATATTTTTATAAATAAAAGGGGGGATTTTGAATTTTTTTTGGCTTATGAAGGGGTAAACGCTAGATAAAATAAAACCTCAGGGGTACTTTATGTAATTATGAAAGTTAGCGATTTTTTGTTTTATAATTTGGTCAAACCTAAAGGGTACTTTTTGTAATTAACCCTTATAAAAATACCAGCTAAGTTTTATTATTACAAAAAATACCATCGAGATTTGATCCGCCTAACATTTTCCCTAGCGATTAGTTGATCTAACCATATTTGCTTACGTCATTAAAAATTTGAGAAAATCCAAAACCGCCCTTGAAGTATTGTTCACGAATTTGTCACAAATTACATAACATCAAAAACCTTCCCCAAAATCTTACAAATCATCCCCATCCCCCACCTTTGGTTACGACGTAGAAACAATTTCCACCGCTCTGGTTTTCCATAAACTAGAGAAAATGTCCAAAAACTTTGGGTGTAACTTTGTCAGTCCACCTCCCCCTCCCCCTCAATTTCTCGTTTTCCTTTTGAGAATTCCGTCAGGACATTATAGACTTTACACAAATTCCGTTAGTTTTACTGTAGACATATAGCCCTTCAAACCTCAGGAGTATTTTTGTAATTTGGAATTTAGTTGGATTTTTTTGTAATTACCTCAAACCTTAGGAATACTTTTTTTAATTAACGGTATAACGTTTCAAGAAATATATGTCATGTTTTTTTGGTGGTACTTATAGCTCCAATGATGGAGCCTGGTTTTGTATAATATAACAGATTTAATAGTTCCATGGATAAGTTAATAATCATAGTGGTAGAAATGAATGAATATTTATCTTTGTTATCATAATCGCATGATTGAATATTTTTAGTTTTGAATAACTCAATTATATATTCTTGGTTCCAGGAAATGATAATGACAATATATATAGCTGTCATAGTTCAAGGATTCTTTGCACGCACGGGTAGGCTTCTCCACAAATAGCATGCTCTTTAAGGGAAGATTTTGTAAGTTTGTATGTTAAAATTTCACGTGTCATTGAGAAATGAAAATGACTTTTCTCCTTCACTTTGTTCACAGGAAGACCCCATAACTCTTGATGAAAGTGACCTGCATTTCTCTATTATTGAATCATAACCTTGATTTAATACATTTTTAACTTTATTTGTGAATTTTTTTTAATTCAATTTGCAACATAGTTTATTGTCTGAATTTGATCAAATTAGGGTTGGACTTAGAATTTTGCAAAGATAATATATGTAATTACATGTGTGACTCTGAAATGTGTCTTGCTGAATTTTGTCATAGATGTTAAATAATAGTTTCACAATGCAAATATTTATTCTGTTGATCTCCTTGGCCATCTTCGATGTAAAAGATCGTTTTCTTCAACTTTATGGTTTAAGTTATTTTGTTTTGATTTGTAACATTTGCATGTGAATGTACTTTCCCGAAGAGCAACTCACGTGATCAATTTACGTACCACCATCACTGTTTATAAGGAGGGATAATATTTGTTACATGTAAATTTAATCGATTTTAATAGATTCAATGCCGTATATATATGCTCTGGTGACATTAAGAAATTAAATTATAAGGCAGAAAAAAACAATCAACTTCTCTTCTGAACTAATTCCCTATGTTAAAAACCGATTAGCGCCACCACGCGGATTCTAATTTTTTTTAAAAGGTTATGACTAAAAGATTTGAGATTGATTTTAACCACAATGGCTCAACTAATGAATCTGAATTATTGAAAATGATCATTGTAAATATGAAATTATTCAAATAAATCCAATCACTTTATTATTGTGACTTTGAATTTTTTTTCCCTATGTTTATAGCCCTAATACTATCTAAATTCTAAAACTAGTTAATTAACGCGTGCTTATTTAGAGATGATGCAGAAGACTCTAGAACCAGAAACTTTTCTAACAGAAAAGACTAAAAATTATTTTAGTCTGAGGATGGGAAATATTTTGGCATATTACTCTATTGATTGTCCAAAGGCTGTCAAGTTCCAGGCTATTGGCGGTGGGTGGTATAATTTTATCATCTTTAACTTCCCAATCTCATCTAGATGAGGTTTATTAATCTGATAATTTTACAACTTGTTGAATTGCAAGAAGATAATCCAAGTTCGTGTCTCTGCACTCACCAAATTATTCTCCTCAGAATAATTACTTGTTGCATTTATTTTTCATTATCGAGGAACTTATTACCACAAGTATTATTCGCAATGACGAGACATGGATTCGAGTACCTGCAACGATAGGGCCGGACTTTTAAAAAAAAGTTATATATAGTTATTAATCAACGTGTTTATTTTTATTTTCTTTATTTTATTTTATAAAGTTGATTATGTGACGGTTGACGTGAGGTGTGTCCCTCCATAAACGCGGCATTCTGGGCAGGTTCATTCTCCTGAAATAAAGAATGTCCTACAATAAATGTTAACATAAATCATCTTAATTATAATCTTCCATTTTTATCAGTTCCGTCAGCTTGGGAGGGTGATCACCATCACGGCGCGGTTTTATGGTTTTTCTGAAAAACTCAAACTGAATTGCTTATGTGGTTTCAGTAAATATTAATTTCAAATTACGGTAAAACCAAGTGAAATTAAATGTGCGGTTTTGAACGGTGGAGGACGATCATGGACATTTTGACAGTTTAATTAACCGAAAATATTGTAACGGGAAATTGTGGTACGGTTCGGACAGTTTTCTAAAACTTATGATCCTACCGACATCTTCATTGACCCAATTAGTACCAACCAACGAGTCACACATATTATATGATTGCATGTTGATACACACTAAAAATTTTGTGATAAAGGTTTGAATACATAGTAAGTCGGGTATGGTTTGATCCCACGTCACATTCCTATCTAACTAGGATTTTCCATTGAGATCTAGTCAGGTACTTGTGGTCGGAAGAAAGCAAGGTAGGGAAAATTGTCTTTCTTTAACAATTCTGTAAACTCCTTTATAAATTTAATTGAATACCTGGCAAATGCCCTTTTAATGTACTTCATGCTCAATATTCCTACCCCTTAATTTTTTGTTTCAGGTCTCTCAATTTTTTGTTTATTTATGTACCTAAATTATAAATTGGCTTAATTGCAGTTTTAATCCTATAACTCTTATAAATTGACAATTTCAGTCTTATATTTTATATGGCTATTTTAGTCCTTGGCGATTTTACATTTTAATCAAGATAACAATTTTAGTCATGTAACTTTTAACTGTCATAGTTTTGGGTATTTTGGCTAAGGACAAGGGTATTTTGGGAACAAATGAAATATTAACTTAAATACCTAATTGAGACCAAAATTGCCCAAAATCAGAAATTGTAGTATCATATTGCACAAATTAGAACTCAAGTAATCAAAACTGTACAAAATCAAAATCTTACAGAATAATATTTGAAGGACCAAAATTGCTAGCCCCATACTTGCAGTACTCAATTTTGCAATTTAGACTTACAAAATCAAGGATCAAAGATGGCCATACAAACTGCAGTCATGAGAAAATGGTAATCATGTTTGGTGGTTTTAAAATTGAAAATCAATTATAACTGTGAGGAAGTTACTTCAAAATCTAAATTAAAATTACCAGATATAAAACAGCGATTTAGAGAAGGCAAGAGACAAGTATATATGTGTATGGAGTGCATTGTTTTGTAGTAATGATGAAAGGGTGCACATGTGAATAGGTGGGTACGTGATTTGTCCTTAAGGCATGTAGACAATGTTGGAAGCCAGGAGTAATGCCAACTATTATATGTATATATATTACCAACTTAATTTTCTATATATAAATATATACATACATAATGTCTGAGTGTTTGTGCGTATTATATAATGGGCATACTGATAACATCTCGTGATATAATCACTGGGCATAGGATATCATAAAAATATAGTCACTGACTTAGGTTTTATTTCTTGCGCATTTGGAGCCAAAAATGTTCATGGTTTCTGCCAGTTTTTTTGGTATAGATATTTCTACCCTTTGTTGCTTGATATTCTCAACTTGGGCATATACATTTATCATTTGTTAGGAAAAAATAATATTATTTGATTCTTATCTTGTTTTCTAACACAAATGATATACTTGTCATATTATTTGTATATATCTTTTCCATGTTTTATAGGATTCTTAAAGCTCAAGGACGGGTATATAAAGAGGATGGGCGAGCTCATTCTTTAATTTTAATTTACAGTGAAATTTGTAAGTCTATATTTTTTTTCTATATTTTTGTTTTCTATATTTCTTTAATTTTAATTTACAGTGAAAATTGTAATTTAATTTAATCTTATATTTATTTTTATTATTTAATTTTATTGAGATATTACACAAGTCATGTGATATGCAAATGACCAAGGTTTCCATCTAAAAAGGGGGGCAAAATAGTCATTTCAAGGAAAAATGGTCAAACTCAGCATTTTAGGGATAAGATATCCCCGAAATTTTGAAATCGGACTAAATGTGCAGGTTTAGAAAAGTTAGTGTTTGCCAAACGCAACCCATAAAAATTAAAGGACTAAAAGCGAAATCGAGCCAACTTAACGGACCAAAAAAGCAATTTTGCCTAGAAGTTTCTACCAACTTTCCTCAAATAATATTTAAGATATTTTTAAGACATTTCTTGACAAATTCTAGAATTTGGGCCTTTTGAGCTTGAACTCTTATTTTATCTTTTAACTCAAAAATTATATTTTCAAGCATAATATTGTTTGGACCCAAATCAGGTTTAACTTCCAACACCCCTTAAACTTGATTTGTCATTCCGAGAAACTTCTATGTTTCATGAAGTCTTCATGCTTGAGTGGTTTGATGAAGATATTGCGATCTTGAGACTTCACATACTCCACTTGCACATCCTTTCTTGAAATGCAAAAATGTGTTCTCATATGAAGTTATAGCGAATGTCAATGTGCTTGCTTCGATCATAACACATTGGGTTCTTTGCAACGTCATAGCTGACTTATTGTCGACATAAATTTTAGTTGGCACTTTTTGTGGCCATCCCAACCCCTTCAACAAATTTTTCACCAAATTGCATGGCAAACACAAGTTGTAGCAACTACACACTCAGCTTCACATATTGAGAGAGTGACTATCGAATGCTTTTTTAACATCCAAGTGAAAGCGGTATCTCTCATGAAGAACACAAAGTCACTAGTACCTTTTCGATTATCCACATCTCCAGCAAACTTCTAACCAAACTCTGGTACAATGTTGGATCCACTTTTTCTTCTCCATCATACTTTTCACTTGATTACGCATTCCACTAGTGTGTTAATCAGTTTACAGTTATCCATCTTGAACATCTTGAGAATATATTTTGTGTAGCCTTCGCGAGATAAAAATCCTATCTTCTTGTTGTTTAACTTCGACACCAAGGTAATATGACATAAACCCGATAATTGATCATCTCAAATTCTCCGATCATTGATTTCTTGAAGTCTTCAAACATGTATGGAATATTCCATGTGAAGATCAAGTCGCTCACGTATAAACACACGATCAAGACGTCATCTTACTTGATTTTGACATAAAGTAAATGTTCAATGCGGGCATTTAGTGAAACCATTCTCTTGAAAGTATTTATCGATTATGCCTATTCCATGCCCGTGGTACTTGCTTTAATTAGTATAAAGCCTTCTTCAATTTCAAGACCTTATCTTCTTGATTCTTGCAAACACAACTTATGGTTTGCAATATGTTCAGCTAGTAGGGATAAACGATGCAATCGACGCCATCTAAGATTTCATCCTCATCGCTTAAATCATAGAGAAACCTAAGCTCATCGAATTTAACATAATCTCCACGTTTGGTTTTCGATTCTTTTCAGTTTTTCTTCTTTTATTGTGAGTTGTATTTCCTCCTCAAGATGCAAAATAGAATCAAGTTATCACATACATTTTTGAGGTCCTTCTAATGCAAGAGTAACATAAGTAAATCATCAACGTATATCGAGCCAAATTTCTCACGCACAACTTATGCCCCATTCTCGTGAATCACATCAATTTGCGCTTAAATTTTCACTTGAAAATTACTTACCATCTCGCCTTTATCGACATAGAGAATGTGCATTGGGATGTGAATAATAATGGCGACATTATAGTCCATCGATTCAATGTATCCTTTCGATGCTATACATGGATGATCTTAGACTTAGACACATATCACTACTAGAGATGCTAGATCCGATAAATTTCACTATGTGACCGATAAATATAGAAAAATAATTAAGTGAATCATCAATTTTATCTATGTTATACACGAGAAAGGCTGATCATTGACATCACCTATCTCTCTCGACAATCTGGTAGTGTGTGTTAAGTGGTGAATATGCACACATTTAAAGGTATATTTTGTTGTGTAATTGGTACATTTGGATGAATATTAAGTGTTTAGGTTAGTTTCTCTTGTTAGGCGTGATACTGCGTATTCTTGTGCATTTTTGTAGGAAACAAAGCCATATTTGAAATGATATCAGTAGAACGACTCGAATCGGAATGTCAAAAGTCAAGGGATAAACAAAGACACAGAGAAAATAAAGAAAACAAGCTCACACGACCAGACTGTGTATAACCACATGATCGTATGAATATGCAGGGAATGAATTGATTACAATTCACACGACTGGGTTGTGTGAAATAACACGACCGTGTGAAGTGTATTGTGTGAATTACAGATACTGAAGATGATTCACACGACTGGACCGTGTGAAATCACACGGGCGTGTGACATGCTACGCACATAAGATTTTATTTTCTTATTTCGTGAGGTCTAATGGGGATCCCGAAAGGCAACTATAAAAGAAAGACTTAACTCTAAAGTCAGATAGAACACACTTGGGATAAAATTGGATATCATAGAGAGAAAGAAGATGGCTACAATGAAGAACAACACGAGACCTCTACAAACCACGAAGGCACGAAAGTTCAAAATTGTGAAGACAGATCCATCTACTCAAGAGGGGTTTCATCATCATAGTCTAGATTTTTTGTTTTGTTCTTAATTCCATGTTTAACTCTTTGTTTACATGTTTGTCTATAGGTTTGAAAATAATTATGTTATGTTAAATCTTTTGATTCTAGGATGTGACCAAGACTGTGAATTCATATTAATTCTAGTTTGATTATTTCATATTAATTGGTTTTTCGTTATCTATTTATGAATTCGTGGTCTTATTTCTAGTAGATTATCTGGCCAACAATTTGCATGCTTAATTTGTTAGTTCATAATTCGGGAGATGAGATCTAACATTAGATAACATATTCATAGCATAAATGGGTGTAGAGTCGGAAATTTTACAGAAGGGTTTACTTTAATTTTCTATGTTTTTGGGAGTTGATATTGATTGTTGAATATGGACAGTAGCAATTCAATATTGATCTACAATTTGTTTGCTTCGGGAGAGGAAATAAACTATGTTAGTAATTAAACCCATAAATACACAAAAACTAGTTATTGTGAAATACTAATTGGAATTAATATTGATGAAGCATGTTAAAATCATAGTCCTAGGATTGCTTTTGTGATTGATTGGATTTCATGAAGTTCGACGATTTACAATAGTTAGATATTTTAATTTAATAATTTAGAGTTAATTAGATACACCTTTTGTTTTACAATCGCTTCAATAACATTGGACTAGGAGATTTGCTATAATTTATGTGCTTCAAATCAATCCTTGCAGAATAGGACCTTGTTTGCTACTATCTATAAACTATACCGTAAACTTGCGGTTTAGCGTAAAAGATTTTAGCGATCTGCAACCTTCGTTTCATTCCAGCATATATGGCTGATCTTCTTCGTAAAATGAGACAATATCAAAGGGAGAAGACTTAAGATCTTATTGTAGGTCGTATGACCCTCATGTCACATTATAAGAGAATCTCTTTTATAAGAAATTGTTCCGCTGGACTTATTTAATGACTAATGCTTATAAGCATGTTGCATTGTTTTAAATTTCGACAATACGATGATCAAAATAATGATTGTCTGGTCCAATATGAAAGGTACTATTTGGTGAATCGAGGTTTGATAAGGTGTTGTCGTAATTCAGTGACACATTTAAGTGATGAGTTAACAAAGAATGGATCGCCATTCAATAATAGAGATATCGACTTTACCATTATGTCGATTTCAATTGTTGAAGAAAAAACTTTGTTGGAGGAGGGTTATCTCAGTTTAAATAAAAAAAAGGCTTAGTTAGAAATTGGTGGAAGAATATTGATTCTTCTCAAATTTTGACTTGTTACAAA
This sequence comes from Rehmannia glutinosa, assembly GCA_016081115.2. Lineage (NCBI taxonomy): Eukaryota > Viridiplantae > Streptophyta > Magnoliopsida > Lamiales > Orobanchaceae > Rehmannia > Rehmannia glutinosa. The sequence goes on along the minus strand of JABTTQ020001067.1, from coordinate 11,947 downwards.
ATGAACAAGACACTCCTATTTGTACCAAGACAACTTGCTAACCAATGACTAAGATTTATTTGATCTAATGACTATAATTCATCCACTAAAATTACCTTCTAAAATATATATCTTCCTAGAGTTTTCTATAAGTTTTCTTCAAATAATATTCAAGATATTTTCTTAAGACATTTCTAGACAAATTCTAGAACTTGGTCATTTTGGGCTTGAACTCTTATATTATCTTTTAACTAAAATATATATTTTCAAGTCCAATATTATTTGGACCCAAATCAAGTTTGACTTCCAACAATAAATTCACTCAAGCTAGAAATTTGTTTTCTACTAGTTAGTCTTCGTAATCCATGTACTAAACTTCAAATATTCATTAGTGAAAGTTTCGCCTACTGGCACATCTACAAGCTAAATAGCTTGTATCTTGTGTTCTGTTTATTTTGTTTTACTTCGTTGCATATGAACTTAGGTATGTGAACTTAGATGTGTTCACATATATCCACTGGGGAAGCCACATGAGGCCTAGTTGACCGCGCTGGATTTCAAAATTGTCCTATTAAATTTGAATTAGACCGCACTGGAACTCGGAGTGGTCCTGTTAAATTTGGGTTGGTGAGTATGGAAATCGGCAAAGAAGTGTTAAACATATGACCTTCAAATTTGCTTTTTTTTATTGAAATATTTTTTATTTTCTGTTTTTTAAAATTTCGGCTCGATAATCGCTCAATCGAAACGAATTATTATTTGACCGCACTGGCTAAAAATTCTGGCTACGCCCATGCATATATTTGTGATCAAACTTAAACTCTATGCTGCTTAAAATTATCCACAAGCTGCAATTCTTCCGGTGCGAAACATGTATTTTCATTCTCATGAGTTATCTTTTTAAAAATAAAATCCCTCGTAGTTCTCATATTCTATTTTTGTTACCTCAATTTTTTACAAATCCACTATTCAAATGTTGCCACAACTCATAAAGGTGATTAATAAGTCTGATGAGACTGAAGACAGTTAGCCTATAATCTATTCTTGTCACCACAATGCTAGAGGGTGAAATCGATTATAGATACATGACGAGACTCCATTCCTTGTTATGTATTGTGAAAATGACTTCTTTACCCCTTTCTCAATTGCTTGATACCAAATTTTCTTTGATGATAATAATTGTAAAAAAACATTAATTGAAAAACAATGGACTTGATATGACTGATGAGACTGCCGTTTCAATTGAATTCCGTGTGCACGGGTAAAAATAAAAGGGTAGGGGCCAAAATGATTGTTGTCCCTTATGCTTGAATGATTGTTCCTTTTTCATCAACCAACCAGAATGAAGAACAAGATGAAGATATTTTCCTGCAACGATTATATATCTTTTCTCCATTGCATAAATGCATAGCTATAAGTGCTACTTGACAAATAAATTTCTCAATCTATTTAATTATTAAGAACTATTTGGTTTCATTTTCAATCTTATTCTTGAGATTTTTTAGACCTTATAATTTTTTCTTTAGGTTTTCAATTCTAAAATCGATATAGTCAATAGTCGGATGATATTAATTAGTTCATTCCCAAAGATCAACTTTTTGATGATGTGAAACTCTTTAATGAAGCCATGGAGGATTGATTAATACAGTTTCTTGTTGACTTGATCCTTGCCCAATTATACATTCTTGGAACAGATAAATCAGAAACAACATACATTGCTCACTATTTTGATACTCCAAATTGACTCTTTTAATTTCTCACATGGTAATTATGCCCTATTAATGTTGATCCTCCTCGTTGAACTTACCTTTCCAATGATAGCATGATTTAATTTGCAACGAGATTGTCATATACACATCAATGAACAATATAAAATTGACAAAAGTTATTATTCTTTAATCACATAATTAATAAAAAATTGAAATTAAAGTCTCTGTCACCATAATTTTATTTCAGTGGAAAACTGTGACAACATAATTCTCAGTTTTTTTTCCTTAATGAGATATTGAAGCGGGTAAATTTCAGTTTCAAGTTCAAATTCACAGTTACAAATAAGGTCCTAGTTTTTTTTTTTGTTTTTTTTTCCGACCCACAGGTATTCCCACACTTGCTGGGAACGAAGACCACACAATTTATTTACGGCCTATTAGACATCCGTTTTTCCTATAGATGGTCCACCAGTAATGGCGCAGAACCCACACTTCCTTTACAGCCTATGAAGCATCCGTACTTCCCAGAGATGGTCGTAATCTTGTGGGGGAGGATGGGTGACTCCAAGCCCCCACTCCGCGTTAGTCAAGATTCGAACACATGATCTTGAGATTGCAATTGCAATTGAAGCCGCTAGACCAACCCCGGGATCAAAAAGGTTATAGTTTCTCAACAATTTTCTATTAACCTAAAGAGGCCTAAAATCTATCCAAGACCCATGGACCCAAGTTGCAATTTCATCTCAATTGTAAGGTATGTCATCCTAGACACAAATCTAGTTAATTGGGATTTTCTCTCTAGATTTTAACTAACTTGAGCATCAAATGAGCTTTTCAGAGATAATTTGACGCTCTTCTAGCGATCAATCATATTATAACCCGAAAAACACACTTTAGAAATCATAATCAGTCCGTGCTAGCAGAAATACTTTTCATTACCTATTATAATTATAGGCAACAAATTTTAGTAGCTAATATGTAATTCAAATTTCAATACTTCAAAACTCTTTAATTTTCTCGATCGTTTCATTAAGAAAAATGAACAATTGCTTTAACTCTCATTTGAAAAAAGAAATTAACTTAGATAACACCTTATAGGACCAAAAATTAATAAACATGTTAGTACTACAACTAGGCAACCATGGAATAGAAGATATTTTTACTTTTAGTTTTCAATTTCACATATAGTTTGGGTTGTTGGGAAATTAGTAAAATTGTGGTTGGGAGATAAGTAGTGATGTTGAGAGTGGCACGTGTAGAAAGAGGACAAAGATGACGGCTGTTTTGAGAGGGAGCTCCAAATTCCCCGTGAGGAGCATTTGGACACATCTCAAAATTCCCCAATAAAAACATCCATTTTTTGATGCTTCCACCTTCACTTTTTTCGATAATTTCACAACATACAAACAAATATATATGCACGCAGCCATAATAATTCATGTGTTTCACCCTCCCAATCCAACCCATCATCACGAGCTCATCAGATATTCCTCTCTCTTCCTCAATTACTCATTTCAATCCACTGTTTTTTTTTTGTGCCCGAAATATTAATTTCCACTGTTAATTTAATTTATACCAAAATATTTTATGTGTGTAAGTGTGTGTGTTGTTTTGAGTTTTACCAAAATATCCAGTATCCAATTTGTTTAATAATTTTAATTTAATTTTGGTTTTGTTCAATTATTGCTTCTGCATCGATATTATAAATATATGAACAAAACAAATCTCGCCTCCCTTTCAACATTAAAAAAATACGAAGATACTCCCATGTCACAAAATTAAGGATTTAATTTATAAAATTTTATATAATTTAGTGACAATATATATATATATATATCAATTTCTATTTTTATTATAGTCAGAAAATTAATAATAAAAAATAGTTTACATACAGAAAAATTAGTCTGTTCATTTACATTTTATAATTTGAAGGAAAACAATATGTTTTATTTTGTAGGTAACTGTATAATTTAGTGACAAATCATTTATGTCAATAAAATATGTTGGCAAAATAGAAGTTGTTTTGTAGTGAATATAATTTTAATTGAAAACATGGTTTGAGAAAAAAGAAAGAATTCTGAATTTGAAAAATACAATACATGATGAAATACAAATTATACAGTACTCATATAAATGATAAATCGAGTGTAGCGCTATAGCATATTCCAAAGAAATTAAATAAGCAATCTACATGGTTGAGGAAATTGAGTAGTTATTAATATTCCAAGATTCCCAATTAATGAATAATATTAATTTAAGAGGTTAGTATCCTAAAAACTAACATGAATATCCAAATGCAAGGACTTGATCTGGTTATTTACATTTTATATGTTATTTAATATGCAGAATCGTATGTTTTTTCCTTCTATGAAAAAAAAAAACTCAATTTCCAAGTTTACGATAGCAACTACAGCCCTTTATTGCTGCTACCAGGTTAAAACGTGGGATGTGTAACATGTGTCTGGCGTAGCTGAGATTGTGGTTGAATTAACTTTTCGCCATCAAGTTCCAACCCTAGAAGGAGCCATGAATGCTTCCCCCAAGATTCAAACCCACACCGATGACCCGTTGCATAATTTTTGTCTCACTCAACTATGTCCCAATGCAACCACTAGCTTATAGTTTATGTTGTATCGCTCACCCTTTATAAAAGTGTTGACCATAGTTTAAACCCTGTATCTTTTAGTTTTTTTGAAATTTATCCCATACCTTCCAACCACTAGTCCCAACTTATTAAAAAAAAAACTATGCCCCAATGCATGATCATGAACCGTATGCTATATGAACAAAATGGTTTCATTCCATTTCCCCTAAACACAAAATGGAAAACGAAACAAGTTAGAGACGTATACAAATTGATATTGGTTGTTATGTCTTTTCAAGAGAAAAGATCATGAATAACATCATCCTTTTTTTACTTAAAATACCTCACTAATTAGTGTGTGCTTGAGCATGTCATGTAAAATTTGTACTCTTGGTACTAAAGTGGCAGTAGATTTATCTCACGTATATCCATATCACATGTGTAAAAATTGGACCAATGCAAGTACACAAAATCATAATGTTTGCTGCCAGAGATAATATAAGTGCAACCAAAGTTTAATTAATTTCACAGGTAGATGACAAATACATGTATATGTATATCATATATATCATCAAAGGGCCACATTGTAGTTTTACGTGGAATTATCATAAAATAATATTTTCCAACCGCATAATTTTATTTCTACTTCTATTTATTTATTTATTTGAAAGAGAGAAACTGAGGCGGGTCATGTGGGAAGCAAACAAAAAATGACACTGATTTGAGAGGGTATCCTTCTCTTTAAAGGGCTCTCAAGGCCTTGAGCTAGCAATTGCTAAAACCAATAGAAAGAAAGAAAAACAAGAGAGAAAAAAATCTGAAAGCTGTAAAAGATAATTAGCTCAAGAAAAATGGTTTCAGGAGCACATCATCAAGAGAGAAGCACTTCATGATAAGCTTCAAATTCTACGTTCTATCACTCACTCTCATGCAGTAATTATTAATTCCCTCCAAATCTTTATGTCTCATTTAATTTTTTGGTTTATTAATTGGTAATATATATATTATATTTACTAATATTTTTGAATTTTTTGTTTGAATTAACTCTGCTTCTCTTTTGATTCAATCTTAATTTGTTTTTCCCCAACCGATAATACAAAATAATGTCAGATAATGACAGAAGAACAATCAACAAAGACCTCTCAATGCATTCATCTTTCATGCCTATTGATTGAATATATGTACAAATTAAGTATGCCCTGAAAAACAAGTTAATTGTGGCCTTCTTCTAAATTCTAATCCCGTGGACGATTCGATCTTCTCTATTGTGGGAGCGTTTGCAATCACTAAAAAAAAAGAGTTTCGAACATTTTGGCTTAAAATTCACTTTTTAGTACTGTTTGCAAATGTCAACTTCTGATTCCAATTCTACTTCATTTAATCAGAAGCAGATAGACGAGTGCTTTGGATTTCTGATTCTGCTTCTTATTTGACTTTTACAAATAAATAAGCAATTTTACAACTTTTTCATCAAACACACATTCAACTTCTGATTCTATTTGCAAAACTACCAACTTTTGATTTGACTTTTACAAATAAATAAGCAATTTTACAACTTTTTTCATCAAACACACATTCAACTTCTGATTCTATTTGCAAAACTACTTACTTTTGATTTTCAATTACTTTTATTCCCGCTACAATAAAAGCAGGAATTTTTGCAAACACTCCCTATATAATCCTTGCTAACTTTAACAAATTCTGGATTTTCATTTTTATACAGAGTTTTTTTTAAAGAAAAAGGAAAACTGTCATATATATATATATATATATATATATATATTTAATTCTTCCAAGATTGAATCCCACAAGAGCATGATTTTATTATTTATTTATTATATGATGCATATATTCAACCAATTTAGCTAACTGTAATTTCTGGTATATATCTAATTGGCAGGTGAATGAAACCTCAATAGTGTTAGATGCATCAAACTACATCAAAGAGTTGAAACAAAAAGTAGAGAAACTCAATGAAGAAATATCAACTGCTGAAAGTTCAATCCATCATCAGAATATGTGGCCTGTAACACACTACACCTTATTCTATAAAAAATTAATATTAATTTCTAAAGTAGTGCATGTGAATTATTAATGATGCCACAGTAATTTCTTGTTTATACAGAGAGTAACAGTGGAAACCCTAGAAAAAGGTTTCTTAGTGAATGTACATTCAAGCAAAAATTGCCCTGGATTGTTGGTGTCCATATTGGCAACATTTGAGGAGCTGGGACTTACTGTTCTTGAAGCTAGGGTTTCTTGTGCTCATAGCTTCCATTTACAAGCACTTGGAGGAGATGTAAGAAAATTGAAATAAACAAGTTTTTATTTTCCTTTCTCTAATTTTTTTTGTCATTTAATTTATTTTCACGATTCTATTTCACTCTGTTGGATGAATAACAGTACTATAACATGTGTCATTACAATAAATTTGTGAATGCATGAAAATGTGTTAATCATCCGAATCAAAGTGGAATAGGAAATTTCAATCCAAGGTGACGAACAATTGAGTTCAAGAAATACTAATTGTACTTATGAACAATGGCGGAGGTAGGGGGGCTAACCCCCCCTCCCTCCCGAAAAAAAAATTTTGATAGGTAATTTTTTTTTTTAAAAATGTCTTTTAGTTAATATTTGTGTAATTGTTTTTAATTTTTTTACATGGCCCACCCCAATTTCGTGTATTGGCTCACTCCGTAGTAATTCCTGGCTACGCCAATGCTTATGAACTTATGATATGAATTCTTGACAGAACGAAGACGCACGAAGAAAACATGAATGCCCAGATGGTGAAACGAGCAATTTCGAATACTATCAAGAATTGGAGTGAAAGCATTGAGTAGGCATGTTCAAGCAAATGACAGGCTATATATTAATTATATATATCTAGTTTTATTTTTTTTATGGTGTTCAATATTTGCACCAGATTTTGGTTCCGATCGATTGTGTGGAAGGGTAAGTTAATCAAAGGAATGAGGGATTTAATAAAATCATTATAAATAAGTGATCAAAGATCACTTATAATTTTGTAGGAAATTCAATTTCCAGCAATATTTTAAGGAGAATATATATGATAAATCCTAATGATATCTTTAGTATATATGTTCATATGTAACGTGCGAAAAATCCAAATAATTTCTCTAGTACGATATGATATTTTTCACTTAATAACAGTGCTTTACCTCTGTCAAAATTTGTCTGGTGCGAGACATTAGATATTGTCATATTGATGATAATAAATTGCCGATTGTCTCTACAGTAGGATGAAAGATAGTCAAAAATTACCTTGTAATTAACCTAAAAACTCCAAGAAAGTGGGAATTTCCATGCATCATATATGCATAATTGTGGTACCTTAAAAAAGAAGTTACGCTGTTACAACTTTTGTCTTTTCATTGTTGGAGTGAAAACAGAGCTTTATTTATTATTGCAGAACAATAAGTAGTGTTTTCTACGATACGGTTAATTAATGAAAAGGCACCATTGATGGGGATATTGTTGTTTTAGGTTCTTAATTTTATTTTATATATATAAAAAATCAGATGCGTGTAATATTAATTATAAAATCTTAATTTCCTATCATAACGGGAGTAAAAATGTAATAGGACCACCTAGACAATATATGAAACTGCACCAGCAATAAGTACATGTATAATCGGTTTCGAAGTTGAAACATGCATGAAAGTACCTCTACAAATTTATGTACTCTTTCATCTAGTGTACGTCTAATTTGCAATAAATGATTATATCTAGTTTATATAATCGAGCGGTCCAAGGTTTGAGGCTTTAACAAAAAAAAAAGAGGCCCTAATATTTACCTAAAAAACATTAAAAATAACAAAATTAATTTTTTAAAGGTAATTCATTGATTTAACGTATATAATAAATATATTATATTGCAATTTTAACATATTGGTCTTACTAAAATAAATTACGAAAAAATCATTCAATAATATACAATCGAAAAGACAAAAACGAAAAACTATTAATGAAAACAAAATATATAGATAAATAAATAATTCTTGCAAATAGTGAAAATAAAAATAAAATTTAAACACTTCTCAATTTTAAAAGATCATCTTACCAATATCAATGGAGGCAAAATATTTTAATGGAGGTGGGCTTTTTTTTTTTTTCTTTGTGATATGGGGATGAAACCCCGGTGTCGGCGTCTCCGGTTGGAAGATGCAAATAGGTTTTAAATTTGCTTGCTATTTGATTCTTCTATTTGGGCTTTTGGATAGGTCAAATTGGGCTTTGTTTTATGTGTTTTCGAAAAAGGGGGGGAAATAAAAAATTGCTTCCCCCAGATTCGATATCTGGACCTCCAAAAGTAAAGAACATGCACGCCGTCACTCGCCAAACCACTTTGTTGGTAATTTGTGAAAACAATCGTTATTGTTAAATTCGGGGGACTTGGCGATCCCACACATGAAGCGTCTACCCGATATGGGAGAGAGCCCAAGCCCACCAAGTGAGGCTCCATCCTAAAACCAATTGGTGATAGTAGGAGTAGAGCTCACTGGGCTTATAAAGTGAACTCTCTTCCCTTACTTAATCAATGTGGGACAACTCGCAAGTGATATATCTCAACACGCCCCCTCACTTGTGAGTTCTTCGTCAATTCATTATTCATCATCACAGGATCCTCCATACTCAATCACATCATGTGATACGGCCCACCTCGCGTAGAACATGAGCCTTCTTTTGATACCATGTTAAATTCGGGACTTGTGCGATCCCACACATGAAGCGTCACGATATGGGAAGGCTTAAGCCCACTAAGTGAGGTTCCATCCTAAAACCAATTGGTGATAGGAGGAGTAGCTCACTTGGCTTATAAAGTGAACTCTATTCCCTTACTTAATCAATGTGGGACAACTCACAAGTGATATATCTCAACAGTTATTTATATCAACGAAAATTATATATATATATATATTTACAAAATTCTCCGGGGGCCACTTGCACCAGTGGAGGCGTCTTGGCGGCACCACTTGCACCGCCTCAGAGTCGTCCCTGTATATAATATAAATTAGTAGAGATAATGGTTAAAATCTTCAAATTAATTAAAGATATCTTTGTATAAATAACAAGTCTTTTTTATCTTGGTTCTCGTGTAGTCTGTAATTAGAGCTGTCAAATTATTTGGGCCGGGCCGATCTGGTGCTGACCCATCAGGCCAAGGGGAAAATTAGGCCGGGTCGGAATTTCTTCAAGTCACTAATATTTTGGGGAGCTCAACCCAACCAATATGTGTATCAAAAATACTTGATTTGCTTCTGGCCAGCTAGGTGTTTCGGGCCTAATGGGCCCAACTCTTTCGGGTTTGCAAAAATGCAGCCTATCGACCCTATTAGCCAATCCAACAGGACATACTTTTGTTTGACAGCGTCGGACCAATCAGGGACATACTTTTTTGTTTGACAGCTGTAAGTATCGACAATCAATTTACTGTAGCTTAATTATTTAATTAAGGCTCATTAGCTTTCTTTTTAACATAAGAGACTAGGTTAACTGTACTAAGTATTATATATCAATGGGCACCTATGGAATGAAAATCGAATTGAAAGACCGGGAACCAAAACTCGGGCAATTAGATGTTAGCCAATCAAGTAGTACACAATTCGTATCCAATTAGGCACGTGTCAAAGTTAAAAAGGGAATTGGCGCTACTCAACTAGGCAATATTTCATTATTATGCTTGTCATTATTATTATTGTTGTTTTTCCCTAATTATGCTTGTCATAATTATTATTATTATTTTTTAGAAAATTTAAATACACTCAGTCACACGTGGTCAATTTCCTTCTAAATTGTTTAAATTCCCAATTTGTTGTCCATGACATCTTATTCAAAGAATTACCAGTTAAATTAAAAATTTCAAGCGGAAATTGGACTAAATGTGTCAAAATTATAAAGCTATATATTAAACTAGAACCAATTTTGACAACGTATGGGACCAAAAACACTACATAGATTGGAATCGCGCGGGCTTGGGAACCCCTGGTTCAAGAACTTCGATATTATTCGTGAAAAGTCCCCACACTTGGTTTTCTCTGCCGAAACTAATTGTAGTTCTCGTGATATTGATCCCTATCCCTACCAATACTAAAAAGGGTGAATATTTCTTAAAAATATTGTTAGACTAATATGTCCTATAATCTAATGACAAATGAGGTTTAAAGTGTAATTACCTATGTTAAGATTTATTAAGAGAAGGTGTTAATAATTATTAATAGAAGGAGAACGTATATAAGAGATAAGAGAAGATTGAAAGCCATGTACAGGAGAATCTTAGGAGACATTTACTTTCATTTATTTTTTTCTCATAGCCCACAAGACAATTCACATTCACTTAGTCCTTAGGAGAATATTAACAGGAACACCAGGAATACAAAAAGAAACAAGGAGTCTCAAAGAAAGCAAAAATTTGCACGTATTCTGGACGTCTGAAAAAATAATCGGAGGAACACCAGGAATACAAAGAGAAACAAGGAGTCTCAAAGAAAGCAAAAATTTGCACGTATTGTGGACGTCACGAAAAAATAATCGGGCTTATATCGGTTTATTAAGTTTTATTCCGAGTTTATCAAGGTTGGTAATGGAGTCTTTTCCTTCCCGAACCATCGTTCTCATTTTGTTCTGCCATTCTTTATTTTTTTTTTTTTTTTTTTTTTGTTCAAACATGAATTTGATGATTTCGATTTGGTGGGCAACCTGCGACATTATAAATGCCTTCAAGATGTTTGTATAAATACCACTGTCAGTCTCCATTGATCCTGATCTCATATGGCTTCTTTTTAGTTTATGTTTTGATTAGGGATATATTTAAACTAATGAAATCATGATCGATCGATGCAGCTGGGACTGGAGAGGGACTGAATCGAGAAAAATAATTCGATAAGTTGTTAGACGCATTAAGAAGTTTCCTTATTTTTTTCCTACATGTTCGCTATCTCTCACACATACGAGCCCATCCAAAAAATTCGAGAAAGCCACAAGAGGGACTGAATCGAGAAAAATAATTCGATAAGTTGTCGGCGCATTAAGAAGTTTCCTTATTTTTTCCTACCTGTTCGCTATCTCTCAACACATACGAGCCCATCCAAAAATGCGGAGTCGTTGCTTTTCCCCTGCAATTTGGGAATAATGGAATGAAAAAGGAAAATACTAAGTGTAAAGAATGGTTGGGCCTTATCTTTCCAAGTATCTTCAAAGGGCTGCTACCATTTGTTGAAGTTATTTGCAAAGCCTTTCAATCATTTTGAATTAACAGACTCAATTTTTCGTTGTTGTATCGGTTGCTCTGAAGCCTATAATAAGTGAAGCACACTTTGAAGTTCCTGTATATTTTAGTCATAGTTTTTTAATTTATATTCTGTACTTAGTCATAGTTTTTAATTTATATTATGTACATAGTAAAGAAGAATGGATGCTTTAGTTTGGTGGAAGTATTGCAGGATTCATATATTTTTAATATGTTTGTTGTTTTTTGTAGACCCCATTTGAATTTATTATCTCCTCTGAAAGTTTAGTAAAAAATAAACATAAATGTTTATTCTTTCGGAACTACTTCTTGTATAATAGAGAAATATTTCCAACTTTCAGACTTAAATTTGTAGCTATTGGGAAATGAGATCATCTATTTTCATTCTTTCTCATCATGTTCCCT